>JARHVA010000663.1:2720000-3125000 GCA_037957365.1 Torreya grandis
TAGTGGTTATAATCACATATGAATTTCTATATAAGACCAAGACATAACCAGTTTTACTTGCCCTTGGGGAACCTATGCCTATGTCATCTTGCCATTTGATCTTTATAATGCCCCAACTAATTTTCAAAGGGCTATATTGAGCATATTTTTTTATCTCTCCCATGATTGTATTAAAATCTATATAGATGATTTCACTATCTATGAGTATATATTTGAAGAAACACTGACCAACCTAGAGAAAGTTCTTCAACACTACCAGGACTATCAATTATCTCTAAGTAATGAAAAGTGTTACATGCTTCTGACTAAAGGGATTATGTTGGGGCATCACATATCCCTTGTTGGAATTCAATTTGACCAACAAAGATAATTATCATCAAGGATCTACTCAAACCAAAGAAGCAAAAAGATGTTAGAAGTTTGTTAGGACATGCTGGTTATTATAGATGATTCATCAAAGATTTTAGTGAAATTACCACCCCATTATTTGGATTATTTACTAAAAATGCTGAATTTACATGGATTGATGATTTTCAAACTACCTTTCAACAACTCAAAGACCTTCTCATAAAAACTCCTATTCTAAAAGGACCTAATTGGAAGAAGCCTTTTCACATTCACATAGATGCATCTGACACCAATTTAGGAGCTATCCTTAGCCAAAAAAATGAAACTCTGAGTTATGGAATCTATTTTATCAATAAGAATATTTAAGGGGATAACCTTAACTACACTATAAAAAAGAAGGAATTTATAGCCATCATCTATGCCATCAACAAATTTTGACAAAACATTATAGGTTACCAAGTATTCATCCACACCGATCATGTAATAATAAGGTATTTAATGAAAAAAATTGCTATAATAGGTAGGATAATTTATTGGTTACTTTTGTTGTAAGAATTTGATATTACTATTATGGACATACTAGGTAAGGATAACGTAGTAGTAAATTTTCTTAGTTGAAAAATGATGAGCACAATCCTATTATTGATGATTCTTTTCCTGATGAATATTTATTTGTTGTAACAATTCAATCTCCTTGGCTCATATATATTTCTAAATATCTTACTGTAAGATCATTACCAAAATATTTCTCACCTAGTGATAAATAACACCTAATCTAAAAGAGTCAACATTATTCCTGGATTGTAGGATATCTCTTTATCACTAGACCAGATTCAGTTATGAGAAGATGAAGCTTATGACATTCTCAAAGCCTACCATGATGAACCCTATGGGATCATTTTGTTTCCAAATAGACTACCATGAAATTACTTACTACTAGATATTATTGGATTTATTTATATCAGGATTCCATTATGTACACCCACAAATGTGATCAATGCCAGTGTATAGGAAAGCTCAATCACTTTTATGAAATGACATTACAACTATATCTAGTTTTAGAATGCTTTAACAAATATGGATTAGATTTTATAGGTCCCATTGATCCTAAATCCAACAATAAGGAATACATACTAGTATACACTAATTATGTCACTGTTGACATTATGGATTGCACCCTTGAAAGAATGTTAAGCTTCTCTCTTCCATGCGACACAATGGAGACTCCCCTCTTGCTGTGAGTTTGGAAAAACTAAGGGGAGAATCTCTAGATAAGGGATAGCTCCCTTTGATGCATCTCTAGAGTCTTTTACTACTACTACTACTACTAACAATGGGGGGCGTGAAAAGGGAGAAGGATACAACCAAAATAAAAACTAATCTAAGTGGTGATGCACTAAATGATTTTGATCTACTCAGATATTCACACTTCAAAATATAAAGGGGAAAACATACACTTTATCTCAAAAAAAGACTAGACTATAGGGGTATTTTAACATGGTGCTTAACATAGACATAAGGAAAAGGAACTTACCATAGGCACTATAGAAAACACATTGTCTGATAGCTACTCTTCTGTCTCTGTGCTCTAGATGAAGCACTTCCAGTTAACCTATATAAATGGATTTATAAACACTAGGTATGTTGGTGTCAATCTTGTGAAAGCATCAAGCTAAAATGACTAAACACAGAATTGATACACAGACACACTCAAAAGCATAACCAGTCAGATAGAGTTAAAAGACATTCTTATTGATCAAAGGTGAAATTTGGTAGGGCTTCATCTTATAAAATGAGAGATATCCTCTTCAACTGAGAGCTTACAATGTATAACATGAAGGAAAAGACTTTGGCACTTTCTAGAATAAGTGGCCCATGCTGCATTGAACACCTAAGAAAGAGGAAATTTGCTCATGCTAGTGTCATCCTTCTAGAAACACCCTAAAATAACCATGCTATAGATGTCATAGGTCTTGACTTTGGTGCTTAACCTATATTAAATATCAATACAAAATCATGAATAATATTAAATGTCACTACAAAATCATGGGTCACTATAATAAATTCCTATGCTAATGCTTTTTTTGCCACCTAGGCTGATCTGATTCATGTCTGTGCTTGGCTGGGTGCATCCTTTGTATTTTCCTGGCTCTTTGGCCCTCAGGACTATCTTCCATCTTTTACTAGCTCTTCGGGTTCCTTTCGTAGTGGGTCACTAAGTATACTTGTAGCCTTGTACCCTTAGAATTACTTTGGGTTTGTGAGATTGAAGTCCTTTCGAGCACTTGCCTGAAAGAATTATCTCTTTGGTCTCTTTTCAATGGCTGATGCATCCCATCCAAATTGATGTATGTGAGCCTATCACTATTTTAAAACCAATGGCTACTTCATCACCATAAAATTGATGTCCACATGCCTATCATCATTTGAAAACCAACAGCTAGTTCACCATGCTGGAAATTGATGTGCTCAGGCCCATCATTACTTTGGTAATTCCCTTGGATTTATATAATTGAACCTTCCCAAAGTGGGGGTATCCCTTTAGAGAATTAGAAAAGGGCCCTTTTTGGTCATTGCTTGCCCTCTGCAAGGGCACTTGTCTTTCGAGATCCTTAATTCCTTTGGACAAAATGTCTGAAGGAATTCCTTCAAACATTTTGCTTGAAGGAAAACTTTCCTTCAAAGTCTTGGTATTTCTTTGTAAATCCCTTCAGACTTTTCTTTGTAAATCCCTTCAGACAAAAGTCTAAAGGGATTCCTTCAGGCTTTTTGTCTGAAATAATTTTGCCTTGGGTTTTTTCCTTATGAATTTCTTCAAACAAAATATCTGAAGGAATTCCTTCAAGCATTTTGTTTGAAGGAATTCACCTTTTGATTCCTTTTTCTTGGATTTCCTTCAGATAAATGTCTAAAGGAATTCCTTCAAGCATTTTGTTTGAAGGAATTGCCTTGTCTTTTTGCTTGTCATTTTCTTGAAAGAAAAATTTCCTTTCAACCTTCTCTTTAATCTCTCTCAAATGTGTTCCTTTCCCTCTACAAGTGTTCCATACCCTCTTTAAGGGCACTTTGGAACCAAATTTACCCTTCAGAGCTTGGAAAAGGTCCCTTTTTTGGTCACTTGCCTACCCTCTACAAGGGCATTTATCCTTTGGAGCCTACTGAAAGACTCATATAATTTGAAATTAGCCCATTCCTTTACCAAAAGGCTTGTGTAAACCAACTACCCAAAGTGAAATAAACCTTTGGATCAACTTGAAACATATACAAGGCTCAAGTCACTTGGATTTTTATAGAATAGGCCTATTATAAGGAAAAATGACAATTGCAGTAAGGTGAATATGTTAAAGGCTAGCTAATCAGGACAATAAGGAAGGGAGACAAATGTTTTTGGCCTGTAGGACCAAAAATGGTCAACAAATTTGGTGACTCACAAGGGGAGCATGCCTGCTATGCTAAAGAAGACTGGTAGCCTCAAATTACATTGGGCATGGAGTCAGGGTGCATCTTAAAAAAGTTAGCAACAACCTTCTAAAGACCTATGAACCAATAAATCTTTACCTCAAGCAACAAGAAAAACAACACACAAGGCTAAAAACACTACACCTATGCAAATAACACTTATGAAAAACAAAGACAACTAAAAACAAACTATTATGTAAAACTAACAAGATATAATTTCCTCCCTCCTAGATCAAAGGGAAAACTTCTCAAGCCTCCAAGGTAATAAAACTTATGGTGCCAGACAAGTAACTAAATGAAATGGATACTTTGTGACTTACCATTCTTGCCTACCACCTTGATTGGATTGTATCCAAATGAATTAGGGTTAAACATGCTTCCAACATATATGTATTCATCTTGCTCTTGAAAGCTTGCCTCATGTTAGCCCTTCATTCTAGTGTATCTCACCAAGAAGTCAATGGCTGCTAGCTCATCACCATAGGGATCATGTAGCTTATAATCCACTTGATATACATCATGGATTGACATGTTCCCTTATGCCTCATTAAAGAGACTATCAAACTTATCTTCTCCTTCATCATGTCTTTCTTGAAGAAGGGTGTGTTAAGCATAGGATATACTGAGAGGGGGGGTGAATCAGTATATCATATATCTTATAAAACTTTCCCTTTATCAAATTCCACTTAAACAAACATTCAAGATATGAAATAAAAATTAAACAATAAACATCACACAAGATAGAGAGAGACACCAAATATAACATGGAAACCCAATGTGGGAAAAACCACAGAGAACAATCTCAAGTATATTCATGAGAAATAACCCACAGGAGCACCATACTCCTTTGCCGAGTACCACCCCAACTAAAATTCATGAGCACAAACCCATAGGAGCTTCAAACCCCTTTGCCGAGCACCAACCCATAGGAGCACCAACTCATTTTCCAATCACCAACCCATCAATAATTCATGAGCACCAACCCACATGATCACCAACCCCTTTGCTGAGCACCAACCCAACAACAATTCATGAGCACCAACCCATAGGAACACCAATCCCTTTGTGTATACCACACACCTATCTCTCAATGTTGCTATCTCAACAAATGATAGATCAATACAAAATCTCTTTCCTCTCTCTCACCTTTTCTCTTCTAAGCTATATATAACAAATACAAATCATATTCATCTCTCACAATTGTTCTTCTAAGCTAGATATTACAATATCAAATCAACCTCTTTCTTCCTTATTACAAATGGCTTCTCAAGCCTTTATTTATAGCTTTCTAAATAAACTTTGGCCTTCCCCCTTTGTGACCCTTCAATCCTCATGGAAAATGGCACCAATCTTGGATGACCCTTCATATTCAAACCTTTGAAAAGTCATGTGGTGACCATTCATGACCAAAAACGTCCTTCCCACTTTTGTCCTTATCTTTGGTGACTCTTTGTATTCCTCAAAGTGTCCCTTCATGAGAAATTGTGCCCTTACTCTTTTGTCTTCACTTGGTGACTCTTGGTATTCCCCAAGATGACTCTTCATGGGAAAATGCATCCCATCCTTCTTTTGTCTTTACCCCGTGGCTCTTCGACTTCTCCATGGGCCCTTATTTTGTCTCATATGCAACCAAAAATATATTCATTAATATTAAATAAATATTAACTCACATTAGCCAAGATAAACAACATTAAATGCAATGGGGATTATATCACCAATAATGCTAAACCTTTGACATCAATGACAATATTTACAATAGGGTGACTATTATGATGTCTGAAATGAGATCACAAACTACTTGCTCATCCCATAGAACATCACCTTCTTGCTCAAGGCTCTCTTCTTTAAATATTTCATCAAGATGGATAGGCCTCTCCCTTTCTTGATTAAAAACAAGAGTCTCTAGTTGTTCAAAGACATGCTCTTGATCCTCCTCCAAACTTGGGTTCCATAGCATGGTCATTCTCATCATCAAAAAAACAAAGAAGTTCATCAAATAAGAGGGGAGAGAGCTCACCATGATTACATTCCTCATCATCCATTATTGACAAATAAAATATGTCAACCTCATCTTCATATTTCTAGAACATATACATGTATGCATGACCTATGTCTTCTCCATTGTTGATGATGTCTTTGCCATTGTTTATAATGTCTTCAAAAGGAGAATCCATGATGGTTTTATCCTCATTGACATCTATGATAGCTTCTTGATTAGACATGAATTGGATCCTCTCTTCTTGACTTGCCTCTTTCAAAAAAGGTTCCTCCTTGAGAAGGGATGAATTGGAAGGCTGATGGTTAAACTCATGTGGAAGATGAGGCAAACCCTGAGCTAGAATCAAATGATTCTCCTCCTTCCATTTGGCCAAAACTTCATCCATATCAAATGTGGCTTGATAGTTCTCTTGGAGGGGTATAGATGGGGTGTGTTAAAATGTAGGATCTTTTGCTTAATCTAAGCCATCCATCACACCTTGGTTGAGGAACCTTAGTCTAGAATCTAATTCTACAATTTACTTGGCTATAATCTCTTAGAAGAGAATTTCTTGGAGGTCACAAGCATCATCATGATGAGTAATCATCTTCTTCAAGGCTTCTATAAAAATGAATAGGGCTCTCCTCTTTTTTCCTACCACATGATTCCATTGTTTTCTTCCAACTCATGACCTTGGGATTAGAAATTTTCCCTTATGAATAGGTAACAACTTTATCCTCTTCAAGGTCCTAAACTAGTTCATGATAGGTACTCCTATGCTGAAATATTTAAGGAGGTTGAGGGAGACTGGGAAGGGTCTGCTCATGCACAAGAAGAGCTACTTCAAGAGAGATGTGTTACTTTCCAAAAGATATAGGGTGATTCTCATCAAAATAGGGTCCACATTCTAAAGAATTAAGAAGTTTAGTCTCCATGAGAGATTACTCTAATGCCCTTTGATGTTGGAAAGCTAGGTGTAAGGGATTAAGAGTAGGAGTGGTTACTGCATTAGATGAGCTAGAGTGAGCAAGTGCTATTTGGTAGAAAGGATTTGGTGCACAAGAGGGAGATTTATTTAGAATAAGATGGGGATACTTTGGAATGGGAGAAGGCACATAAGGATAATTAACTTGAATGAATGGACTCTCCCATTTTGCTACTTCCTCCTTCATGGATTTCAAGGCTCGAGCTTGCCTAAACAAGCACTCCTCTTTATACATAAGCTCTTACTAATATCTATTCTACTCCTCAAATCTATTTACCTCTATCACTTGCTTCTCAAATTTTGGCATTACTTCCCTTACACTAGGTGAAGGGAAACTAGGAGAGCTACTTGAGGTGATGCCATGAACAACTTGAGCTTGATCAAAGTTATATTAAGGAAAATAAGGTCCATGTTGCTGAGCAATGGGATTATACATACAAAAATGTGATTTTTTAATGGCACCAAGACTACTTAACCAGCTGATTCAAATCAAAGTCACCATTGGTGTTGGTTAAAATGCCACTAAAGGCTGATTGGTTGAAAAACACACCAAAAAAAATACTTTAACTCCTTGGACAAACTATCCCACTGAGCATGCCAAAAACTGTTGACACTGTGGATTGCACCCTTGAAAGAAGGTTGAGCTTCTCTCTTCCACAAAACATAATGGAGAATCCCCTCTTGCTATGGGTTTAGCAAAACTAAGGGGATAATCTCTAGATAAGGGCTATCTCCCTTTGATGCATCTTTGAAATCTTTTACTACTACTGCTAACAATGGGGGGGGTAAAAAGGGAGAAGGATACAACCAGAATAGAAACTAATCTAAGTGGTGATGTACCAAACAATTTTGATCTACTTAGCTTTTCACACTTCAAACCAGAAATGGGTGAACATACACTTTATCTAGAAAAAAAGACTATACTATAGGGGTATTTTACCAAGGGGCTTAATGGAAAATGAACTTATCATAGGCGCTATAGAAAACACACTGTCTGATAGCTACTCTTCTGTCTTTGCACTCTAGATGAAGCACTTCTAGTTAAACTATAGAAATATCTTTGGATACACTAGTTATGTTACTGTCAATATTGTGAAAGCATCAAGCTAAAATGACTGAACATAGAATTGATACACAAACACACTCAAAAGCATAACTAGTCAGATAGAGGTAAAACACATTCTTATTGATCAAAGGTGAAATTTGGTAGGGATTCACCTTAAAAAATTAGAGATATCCTCATCAATTGAGAGGTTATAATATATAACATGAAGGAAAATACTTTGGCACTTTCTAGAACAAGTGGCTCATGCTGTGTTGAACACCTAGGAAAGAGGAAATTTACTCATGCTAGTGTCATCCTTCTAGAAATTCCCTAAAATAACCATGATGTAGATGTCATAGGTCTTGAATTTGGTGCTTAATCCATATTAAATATCACTATGAAAGCATGGGTTGTATTAAATGTCACTATAAAATCATGGGTCTTTACAATAACTTCCTGTGCTAATGCTTCTTTTGCCACTTGGGATAATCGGATTCATGTATATGCTTGGCTAGGTTCATCATTTGTATTTTACTAGATCTTTTGCCCTTGGGGATATCTTCCATGTTTTACTATCTCCTCAAGATCCTTTCTCAGTGGGTCGTTGAATTTACTTGTGGCCTTATGCCCTTGGAATTTCTTTGGGTTCACGAGATTGAAGTCCTTTTGGGCACTTATTTGAAATAATTATCTCTTTGGTCTCTTTTCAATAGTAAATGCATCCCATCCAAATTGACATCTATGAGCCTATCAGTATTCAAAAACCAATGGCTACTTCATCACCATAAAATTGACATTTATAGGCTTGTCATCATTTGAAAACCAATGGCTAGTTTGCCATGCTAGAAATTGACGCGCTCAGGCCCATCATTACTTTGGTAATTCCTTCAATTTTTTGAAATTGAACCTTCTTAAAGGGGAGGTATCCCTTTAGAGAACTGGAAAAGGCCCCTTTTTGGTCGTTGCCTACCCTCCACAAGGGCACTTATCTTTTGGGCTCCTTCGGGCTCCTTAATTCCTTCAAATAAAATGTCTAAAGGAATTCCTTTGGAAGTTTTGCTCGAAGGCAAAATTTCCTTTAAAGTATTGGTATTTTCTTTATAAATCCCTTTAGACAAAATTCTGAAGGAATTCCTTTAGGCTTTTTATCTGAAAGAATTTTACCTTGGGTTCTTTACTTGTGAATTTCTTCAGATAAAATGTCTGAAGGAATTCCTTTGGGCATTTTGTCTGAAGGAATTCACCCTTTGATTTATTTTTCTTAGATTTCCTTCATAGAAATGTTAGAAGGAATTCCTTCAGGCATTTTATTTGAAGGAATTTCCTTGTCTTTTTGCTTGTCATTTTCCCGAAAGAAAACTTTCCTTTCAACTTTCTCTTTAATCTCTCTCAAATGTGTTCCCTGCCCTCCACAAGTGTTCCCTACCCTCTGCAAGGGCAATTTGGGCCTAAATTTTCCCTTCAGAGCTTGGAAAAGGTACCCTTTTTGGTCACCTCTGTAGACACCTAAAAAGTGTCTAACCCTTGGTCCTTTCTCCCTCCTAGTCTTCCTTGGTCCCTAACCCACCTAGGTCTTATTAATTAGAAATAAACATCTATTTTTAATTAAATAAGGCCCCTTTTCCTTCTCCTTGCCACCTCGCCACCCTAGGATACCCTCCTTGGATCCCCTTTATTCCCCACATGGCCATTTAATGCCTTAGACTCCCATTCCAACTCTTCTCTCGCCCATTTAACCCCCCCCGTCGACCGTTTCAACCTGGCATTCATTTGACCCGGCCGTTGGGAAACGGATGAAAGGCTATTTTTAGCCTTTCTCCGGCCTTTCAGCCGCCGACGTCGGTCAGCCTTCGGCCGACGTCGGCGATATTGCCGGCGTCGGCACCTTTCATAACGGCTTCTGCACCGTTCTTTCTTCCTCTGGTTCCGTTTGGCTTTTCTTCACCTCTCTGCATTTCTCCTTGGCATCCCGACTCTTCAACCTTCGTATCGGACCCTTGTATCAGTCCTTCATTTGACCTCTCTCCCTCAGGTACACAGCAATCTTCTGCAGGTGAACAACAGGGAATCTTCATCAGCAACAGGTTTCACATCCGGCAACATCAACAGTAAGATCAACAACTTCTTCAAGCAGGGCACAGGTATGTTGTACTCTATTTGTTTTTATGCTTTCTAGTCATTTATAAACTAGATTTAGCTCTTCCACCCCTCACACTGTTAACCAAATCACACAGACCCGTATTCCCATCTCCTTGATTGTCCTCCTCTGTCCCTCTCTGTCCATTTGACTCCCCTGTATCTCTGCCTAAGACCATCCACAGACCCGTCCATCAGACTCAGACCCGTCCACTGACACGTCCACAGACCGGACCTCAGACCAAACCCAGACCATCCACAGCCCAGAACCTGACCAGACCCGTCTAGAGGCCATTACCCCGATCGATGCCGGTCATTACCCCCACCGACGTCGGCACACTAACCGACGTCGGCAGACCAGAAAACCGACGCCGGTAGGACCACCGACGCCGGTGACTGTGACCAGTTTGATAGCTTCTTCCAGGTAAGCTTTTGCTTCCTCTTCTCTTTCAATTTACTATTTATTTCAGTCCTTTTTAGCATTCTGTCTTTTTATCAGATTTATCTTTATCAAAACAGTGGGTTGACCTCCCTTAAGGAAGTTCTCATACTTCTGGGAACAAGCCTTTGCTTGGCAACCCATTGCCTATCTGTCTAACATTTTTCTTGTCCAAGTTTCTTTCTTCTTTGCAGGTGTCATTCCTCCACAGCCAAAGAGGAGTGCCCACGAATGTCTGGATTTACGGTGCGCAATCTTTAGTCCAGGTACTTCCAAGCCTTGTCCATTACTTTCTTTTAGTTTCTTTTTCTTAAGTCTGAAAAGCAAATTTGAGGTAGAAACAACCTCCCTACCCTCTGTAAGGGAATTTATCCTTTGGAGCCTACTGAAAGACTCGTATCCTTTGAAATTGGCTCGTTCCTTTACCAAAAGGCTTGTGTAAACCAACTACTCAAAGTGAAATAAACCTATAGATCAACCCAAAACATCAAAAAGGCTCAATTCACTTGAATTTTTATATAATAGGCCTATTATAAGTAAAAACAATAATTGTAGTAAGGTGAAGATGTTAAAGGCTAACTAATCAGGACAATAGGGAAGGAACAAAGATCAATTTTTTTGGCCTACAGGACCAAAAATGGTCAACAATCACCAAATGGGTAGAGGTCAATGTATTAACCCATGCTCAATATGAAAAGGCAGCTAATTTATTTTATGAATAAATTTTCACCCAATATGGATTACCAAGATAAATAGTCACAGACCAAGGCCCACAGTTCACATCAGACTTCATAGCTACCTAGGTAAAAGAATATGAAATCAGACACAAGAAGTTTGCCCCTTACCATCCTCAGTCAAATAGTTAGGTGGAAGTGATAAACCAAGAATTGGAAAATATCCTCACTAAGACTATCAATTTGCATAGAAAATATTGGTCAACTCATCTTCTATAAGTAGCTTGGGCTTATATAATCACTTTGAAAATTGTAATTGGTTTCACTCCATAGAACTAGTTTATGGTAAAAAGCCTATTTTTCTCATTGAGTTTGAACAAAAGACATTAAGGATAGTACTTTATTTGGGCTTGAATCTTACCAAGCTCAAAAAAATAGGATCATGCAACTGAATGCACTTGATGAACTAAGGAAGGAAGCACTTCATCATACTAAAATATTGAAAAGATAACATGTGGGATGGCATGATATGAATATCAAGACTAATAATTTCTAACTAAGAGACTGGGAACTCCTTTTTGACTCTAAATACAAGGATCATAAAGGAAAGCTACAATCTAGATGGCTTGGACCTTATGAGATTGAACATGTTTTGATAATGGAGTTATAAATCTCATGACCATTGATTCTATTTGGTTCCAACTGCTTGTTAATGGCCATAGGCTTAAGATGTATAAGAAACCATTTTCCAAGGTTTCCAAGGAAACTCTCACTCACCACATTCTTGAATAAAAACATCCATCCCTTCTTCATGAAGAAAATAAACCCATTCTTACAGTTGAAGGGTATTTTTATCAACTCTTCTCTAATATTTTCCAAGAGTAATAAAGCTTCTTACAGCTAAGAAAAAGCCATTCACAATGGCTTAGTCAGGTTGAATAAAATATTACCTTATATATTATTGTGATTATATTTGAATTTGGACCAAAAAATATAATAAAATAAAATAAAATAAACTTAGTAATGAACACCTTCGAGCATTGTTGAAGGATGTTGTTTCAAAAAACTAGGTCATTGGCTAATCGACATTCATTAAAAGAGAGAGAGATAAAAGGCACTAATGAAATAATAATATTTTGTTTTCACTTTATTTTGCTTATAAATTCAATCCCTTGGAGTACAAATACATTTTCCTTCTTGCTACAAGATGGAAAGCTTATCACTATAAGTAAAAAACGTGTTACTGTAGGATAAAAATTATTGTTGTAGGACAACACTTACTACTATAGGAAACATATCTTGAAATAGGATGTCTTCCTACATTCCATTCTACATCACATGTTTTCTCCCACTCAAATTCCAACATATGCCACAAATTCCATTTTGAATCATCATTTGCACATTTATGAAAGGTATTTCTATAAGTAATATAATAATTATTCTATATTTATTTCTTGTCTTGCATTTTAATTATTTATAAAGGTGATGGGACTTAATGCTATCAATTCACCACTGTATCTTCTTCTTCTCATTCTCACCATCTCCTTCACTTATTTGACCATTGACATAACTAATACTACCACCCCTCACTCTTACCATGAGTGTTTTATGCACGTCAACTTCATCTCTCAAGGACAAAGGATAGTCTAAATTAGGGAAGATATTTTATATTAATTTAAAAATATTACTTTACCTCATAAAGCAAAAGTTATAAATCATTATGCCATAACCCAAAATACTTGCTGTAAAGACCTAGACCTACAACTCACATAATATGGGAAGAGATTTATTGAAACATGAATCGCTAGATATCCACCTTTTGACCAATAGCCCAAAAATCTTGGCCTTATTCTAGTATATAGGACGGATGCAATATTTTGAGAAAATACAAGCCCTAAATGAAGGAATTATGGAGGAATTTGCTAATACATTTCATAATAGCTTGACAATGGTAAAGGAGATGGAAATAAATTTGATAGAAACAACCATTAGTAGAGTAATAAGACTATCAAGAACAGGGGAAGAATGACAAGACAAATTTGATGTCAAGGCTTAGAGATGAAAGTTTCTCAAAGGAAATGAATGATAGAAAAATTTAAATTAGGGAACAGTAAGTTTGTCTCTATTGGGAAGATGGGCTAAAGTTGTTGAGTTTATCTCTATATATTTTATCTATGAAGGAAGGTATTCTATGTTGCATGGCCTAAACTTCAAGTTATTGAATCATTTATAGTATGGAATAGAGATAAACATTCCAAGCTTTTTGTTTCACATGATCACTAAAATGTCAGAGGCTTTTCAAAAAGGTAATTCTAAAGCTCTTTCCCACCATTGTCTCATCTAGTTAATTATTTAAGATTGTCTGCAAAGAACTAGACCCAACATCAGTTGGGAAGAATTTATCCAAATTCTAGGAAATGCAGAGAGTGATAGAGAAGAAAATGAAATAGAAGAAGAATTAGAGGTTGAAGAACAAAGATCATAAGAATCCCTCCATATAGAACCATACGAACCTACAACATAAAACCTCCTACAGCCACACAATAACCTGTAAAAGAAGGTCTTCTTGTAGTAACATAAGAACCTATAGTAAGGACTGAAGAAGGGACTTCTAGAGGTAGGAAGTCTATAAGGAAGAGGAAGAAACTCATTCTTTACCTGATTCAAATGAGTATGAGGAGGAACTTCCACCTTCTCCCAAAAAGGCCAAGGTAACCCCTACTCCTTGTAGATCTCATAGATTGAGGATAAAAATGAGAAATAAACCTTCTATTATTTAAATAAATGAATAATTTAGGGAGGAACGAACTGCTAGTAGTAATGAATCTCTAGAGACTAAAATAGATAGGAAAGAATAATCTCCAATATTACATTCGAAAGAAGAAAAATAAATTAAGCATAGGTTTGAAGAATTACATGAAGAACCCATGAAATAAGAAGATGAACAATTAGAACAACCTTTTGAAAAAATAAAATTTTCCACTCTTGAGCAAGCCCTATAAGAAATTGAGAAATTAAGGAAACAATTACAAGATCAATCTAGTAGAGTAATGGATGCACTCATTGTAGTAGCTTGTCAGCTATAGCTTGCAACTAAAGAGCGTCTTGTAGTCAACATTTCACAACCTTAGATAGAGGTAATCAACAAGAAGAACCCAAAGCTATCCTATAAACCAAGTATTGTTCATTATTTACAATATCTTCTGAATTATTGAATTAGATGGATATTAAATATAAAACTTTGAAGGAACTAAGGAAAAAAAATATGAAATTAAAATACGAAAATAAGTTAAAGGAAGAAATCATCACCAAACTAAAATATAAAGATGAGGATATGGTTGGTCTTACACAAAAACTCCTTGATTACAGGCCTCTTGCAAAAGTTTATTCAATTTATCTTGAAGAACAATGGCACAAATTTAGATTTATGAGAATTTATTGTGATATGCCCCATGAAGTTATTGATTCCCTTTCCTTATTTTATATCTATAAAGTAAATTAACATGAATAACAAAGACAATTGTGTTAGTTCTACTTGCACAATTATGATGTTCTGTATGATAGAGAGTGGAAACACAATCTATATATTAGAGATGTCCAACTATATGCATTTTCATCATATTTTTTGAAGAAATAGAGAGGAGGAAGAGAAATAGCAGAATACAAGAAAAAGGAGAATGAATTCCAATTTCTCTTTATGAGTGAATCAGTGGCACCTAATGTTGTTTTAGTAGAATGGGATAATATCATGTTGAAAAATGAAGTAAGAACTTGGTTTGGTAGGAATTATGATAAGGTCCAAGATTTTTATTTAGGATTGAGAATTTATACGAGTCCTAATACAATAGAATCATGCATTAAATAATGGAATGAGATCACCCCAACACTAAGAAAGAGAGATCCATATTCCCCTTTTAATTTAAATTTAGCATTTAATAGGACCACAAAATACATTATTCTTGTCGGTGACATGGGATTGAAATTGTTGAACCCAAAGTTCTAGCCACCCTTGTTTTAGTATCTTGTTATATATTGGTAGGATAAAACCCTAATGGATGAATCTAAAGAAGCCAAAATTTATAAACTATTTAAATAGAGGTGGGGATTTTACACTCACATTCCCAAGGGTGCTATAGATCCCGTGGAGTTTAGAGTTCTTTGTGAATTTGGAATGAACAAGTACGTTGCTCAAGGTTGACCAAAATCTTAAGTTAGGGGGTGTGATGAGACTCGTAAATTTTATATTATTATGTCCATATATTTTACTAATCCTTCTTGATTGCCATGCTTTTGAACACTTTTTCATATCAGTTTCCTAATTTCATAAGCCATATAGCATTATGTTTTCAAATCCTTTTAAATAGTTAAAATCATGTATTGGAATTAAATCTATGATAGTTGTCTATTGATTTAGGATATTTTTTATATAAATGTGTTTTGAAGATGTTTTGGAGAAATAGGTATATAGAACAAAGCATCCTTTAATAAGGGAATCTCACTACATAGACCATCTTGAATTCATTGCATAACCAAAGCCATAGATAAACAGATTTTGATTCTCTTTCAACCAACTCATAGAAATGGATCTAACCTCCATGGTGCTCAATAAGGAAGTGGTTAAATAAAAAGATATCCTTGTTTTTCCTAAATCAAAGTCACAAGATTCACATGAAGGATAGATTTAGTGAAAGGTACCAACTTCATTTATCCCAATTCAAATGTATCTTAGAATTGAATGTATATATTATTTTTTCATAAAAAAATATCTTCTACAGTATATAAATATGTAGCACTAGAGTTGAGAGATATATAGAAAAATAGTATATGTTGAATGTAGATTATTAGAAGTACATTATGTTAAGCAATTATTATTGTAAATTCTTACAATAATTTATTTCTACATTTTTTTATTAATATGAGTGAGAAATTTTGAGTTTAATTTAGTGTTGGGAGAGGAAGGACTAAATATGAAAGACAAAAGGAGGAAGGGACCCCTTTGGAATATTTATAGCAATAATCTAACCCAATTTAATAGCTGAGCATCCTATTTTATTTCTTAATGCATTGTGTGATTTATTTCTAAATTATGTGAGTTACATTCTTGTTTAAGATTTTTTTAAAGAAGATTCCCACACATAAGCATTTATTTTACTATATTTTTTCATGTTTTATTTCAAACATTTTATTTATTACACTTCAACATTTTAGATACAATTATCAAAATGTCACATTAGAGATTGAGAGTGCACATAAACTGACATCATCCTATCAAGTCTATGTCGCTAGGTTGATATTTAAATGAAGTATAAGGTACAAATCTATGGTTACTCTCCTTGTTCATTTTTATCAAGAGAATTATATCCAATTGTGAATTAGCTACTAGTTAGATGTAGGTAGGATAAAGATTGGATAAGGTTATTAAACAAAATAGATTGAAAGGACTAAGATAATGTGATATGTAATGATGGAAATGAGATAGACTAATGGATTAAGGAATATGATCAAATGTCAGAATGATAGTGTAATAGGTGATAACAACTTATCAACAATGCCTAGTTGTCAAGCTAGAAAAAGGATTGGTAATGTGATGGGTGCTTAGATTCAAAACTAGCAAGATGACAATATGATGGGTGATAGTTATGAGTAGGCAAGGATGATTGGAATAGAGATGATTAGATTGATAATGATGGGTTTTATAGATTGAACTTGACAAAGTGACAAGATGCTAACAAGATATTAGGTATGAGGATCTAAGTAAGATGATAAGATGATGTGGATGATAAGACTAACTCAAATCCTTGGACCAATTTTCTTAAGATGGGATGGGGTTGGATTAGGTGATGAAGGTGATTACAAAAATGGAATAAGGATAAGTGTGATGATGAAATGATAAATGGGTAATGAAAGATGGAGGGTTTAGATCTGTATGTGACCTAGAAGCCAACTAGGATAAGATGAGGTGATGACTAGATGGCGATGAAGATAAGGTCAAGACAAGTGATTGGGTATAGATTTAAGATAATATGTGGATGATGAGGTATGATTAGTATGTGATTAGGGGATTAATAATGATGTATGGGTCGAGTGATAAGATGTGATTAAAAGGATGTGCAAGAGAGAAAATTATGTACAAGAAGGTAAAACAAGGATATAAAAGGTGATGGGATAATGAGACAAGATGGTATGGGGATGATTAGGAATATGGATGAGGTGGAATTAGGATAGAATGTGGATGGTGAGACAATATATTATTAGTATAGGTGATGGGTTATGATCAAATATGCAAGGAGTGATGCCAATAAAATGATATGGGAATGATCAAGACTATGGTGTTATTGATGGATAAGGCAAGGTCAAAGTGAGGTATGATTTATTATGGATGAGGTGGTCTTATTATAAGGTGTGACTAATCTAAGATAATAGAAAAGGATGACAAAGATATACATGATGATGATTAGGAAAGGATGTACAAGATGATGGGGTATGACTAGGATGGGATGAAGATAAGATAGTATGGGATATGTAAAAGGATGTACAAAAATATGATATATATATATATATATATATATATATATATATATATATATATATATATATATATATATATACATGGGGATGATGATGAGGATGTACAAGAGAAAGGATATATGCAAGATAATAATGAAATAAATATGTAAAAGATGTTGGTGATAGGGCTATGGGTGAATATGTTTAAGACAAAATGGTAAATGGGATAAAATATAAATTGATGATATATGTAAGATGATAGTGAGATAAGGATGGACAAGATGATGATTGAGATAGGTGAGTGGTGGGTAAAAACTTAAAAATGATAGGTAAGACTGAATATTGATGAGTGGGTCTATGTACAAGAGAATAATGATATTTACAAGGTGAAGATAGGTAGTTAATGATGTGGACTTAGGTAAGGATGTAAGATGGATTGGGGTATATAGGTGATGAGGTTATGACTAAAAATGGGATGAATATAAAGTGATAATGAAGGATATAATAGGATAATAAAAGGATGAACAATGGTATGATGTCAAAGATGCACTAGATGATAGGTACAAAGGATGATTGGATAAGGATGTATAAGATAAAATATAGGTGATGGAAAGGGGTGTGACTAATGATGAGTGGCTTAGGTAATAATGTACAAGAGAATAAATTATGTAAAAGAGGATGAGGTTAGGATACACAAGATGTGAAATAAATATGGTGATGATGGTAGGAAGGATAGTCAAAATAAGATAGAGGTGATAGGGGGTATGAAAAATGATAAGTGGATATGCTTAGGCTAGGATGGGATGACGACAAGATGGGGAGGATGAGTAAGATAAAAATGTGAGTGAGTAGGATAGGATGTGACTAAAAGGATGTATAAGTGAATAAAATTATGTACAAAGGGGTGAGACAAGGATATATAAGATGTGATTGAAATATGTGATGGGGTGTATAAGATGATGTGTACAAGGTAAAATGGGGGTATGAATTATGATAAATAGGCATGAATAGACAAGATAATATGGGATAAAGACAATTTGTAAAATGATATGATGTCTAGGATATATATAAAGGATGATGGGATAGAGATTTGGTAAGGATATATATACAAGATGATAGTGCAAAGGACCTAGATAGGTTTGGATAGGAAAAGGTTGACTTAGTTCACAAATAGTATGGTTTTAACACAACACACACCCAAGAAAGAAAATCAAAACCTATGATTAGTAAAATCAAGGGTGTGTAACTTGATGTATGCACCATCTAATGGCTTCATAGGTGAGGTTATAGGCCAGTGACCCATTACAGTATCAACTAAAATCTCTCAACCTTGATTGCACATGATGGTTACTTTGATGCTAATACTGATGCCTACAATGGGATAACTATTATGATTGAAAGGTCCTATGTTAGGTATGTACAAATTTGCTCAGGGCATCCTCAATATACATGATGGTATATTGGGGTTTGAATCTGTATAGGGTGTTATATAATGCCTAGTTTAGAGAATTAACTCTTCCCCTTCATGGATGACCTATATGGGGTCAACTACTTAGCCTAATAACAACTATCCTTGATTATTATACTCCACCAGAACATGGATTTTGGTAAGTGCATGGTGGTAAAATATATGACATTAACCCCTATATACTAAGCCTATACATAGGTGTCTACGTGCTATCCTAGAGGGAGGGATCAATCCATAAGAAAAAACATGATATATTTAATTAACCAATTTAATTACCTATGTGTGATTTGGCCTGATATGAAAAATTATCTACAAATCAACACACACACAATTATATACAAGAAATGCTTTTTCACAAAAAATATATACACAAAAAAATGATTAAAAATGATATATATATATACATAAAATATGAAAATGATGTGAAAAAGTGTCAAAATGGGTCTTTGACTAGCATCTTGCAAGCACACATATTAGTAGTTTAACTTTGGCACTCCTAAATGACAACTTGTAAAATAAGTAATTAGTAGTTTTTGATAATTTGCCTTTGACAAATGACCCTGTAAATTAAAGACCGATAAGCTGATAATTAAAAAGTGATATAAAACTTTTCAAACTATAATAATTTAAAAAAATTGTTGACACAATTATTAGCTTAAAATATCATGAATACATTATAAAAACTAAAATTAAATATTAAAAATGAAAAGATTTAATATTGACCATGTTTAACTCTACTAATGAGGGGACTAGTCCAAAAGATAATATGGTAAGATTAATAATATGAACACTTAATGGTTATATTTATGATGTGTTAAATTCACCAAGTATAAAAAATTATTAATTTTTTTTCATATGCACACTTGTTATTCAAATTCATGCCAATATTTACAAGTGTACTCAAAGTCACATCTTTATGTTTTCGCTAGAAAACTAAATATTGACTAAAGTCAAAACATAAAATTTTGAACTTTCAATTTCATGCCATAAAAAACACAAAGCTTAAGATTAAAATGACTTTGATTAGATTTTTTTTTTTAATTTTATAATTTTCAATATTTAATAGTTTTGGAATTTGATTTCTGTAATGGATGGGTGATGAACAACCCAAGATAGATATCACCAACTACTATGTAATCTAAAGTAGAGTGTATGGTGGATTTAGGGAGACAAAATAAAGCTGAGCTATGATGGATAATTTAAATGAACTCAATAAATATCACAAAAATATGATGATTAAAGTTCTAGTTTAAATGAAAATGGAATTTTCTAGTATCAAATGTTTTCAATGCAATCCACACCCTGATAGACAGAGTTTAATGAAAAATACAAGTGTTTGATTCATGCATCAAAATATATGGGACACATGGACCATTAGAGCAAAGGGATAGATGTGGAAATTTAAAAAACAAAATAAAACATAGGAGCACCAATTATCTCTTACAGGTGTCATATTACCTTTATCAATGCATATTCAACGTATGACAAATGGTTCACTTTTTTCTATTTCACTATATCCTACATAATCAATTTGTGCCTAGGAGATTCAAATTGAGGCCTCCTTCCTATGGTTATTTTTTATGATTTAACTATGAAAACAAGGCATGGTGGAGATTTCAAAACCACCAAGCCAAAATAAGTTTATATTAAAAAACACAAGCCAAAATATTCAATTTGAATGAAAAGCAGATGGATGGGGACACGTCAGTTTATTAATGTTATTCAAAGAAATGCCTTATTTAGATGATGTATCCATGCCAAAATGCATTTTTAATAGTGGATTTAACTCATACAACATTTCAAAATAGACCTATCAATATGTTTACCAAGTGTAGGATTTTGCTACAAGGATTATCACATGTCAAACTAAGAGAGTTGGGTCAGGGGATGCATTAGGTTCTAAGATTCATCAAATAAATGCCTTAACCAGATGACATATCATATAATATAGCGATGAATTTAGTATATGGGTATACTTATGAGGTATTAGCACTGTATTACCCAATGAAATCAATAGGTACCTTGCCTGATTAGTTTAACTTGTGAAGAATACTCCCTACTTGTGCCTAGAATAAGAGCTTTGGATTAGGGTATACGATGGATTTAAGAATTATCCAAGAAATGCCTCAACTAGATGTCACCTTATAAAACACAAATATTGCATAGAAATGGATATGTTAAAAAATATTATATGCATCTATGTAATTGTCAAGCATACAACAAAAGACTCAACCACTACTACCAGTATGCTATCACAAAGTGCCAAAATGGGAATTTTGAAACAAGGTATAATTTATAAAAATAATGGAAGGCCCATAAATCATTTGATAGAATGATTCAAAATAAAATTATGTTAGATAAGTGCCTTAAAAAGAGTGGTTTGGTAAAATGCCATGATTGTAGGGTATACACTGTTTCTATGCAAAATTGCTTTCTACATTCAAAAGATGAATAAAGAAACTAAAAGATGGTCAAGGCTAGAAGTACCTGATAAAGTCGTGCGCACCGAAATCAGACGTTGGAAGATTCTCCTCTTTGGCTGTGGAGGAATGACACCTGCGAAGAAGAAAAGGCTAAAACACGAAAGAACGTTAGTCAAAGATAGGGTGGGCTGTCAGGCGAACGCCCGATCCCAGAAGTACGAAGACTTCCTAGAAGGATATCAACCCACTGATAAAAAAGTAGAATATTGGACGAAAGTAGATAATAAAAGATAAAATGACAGAAATAAATGATAGAAAATAAAAATGCGTACCTGATATGCAGCACTGTTCTGCACAGTCACCAGTGTCGGTCTCTGTGGTGCCGGCGTCGGTTAGGGAAGGTGCCGGCATCGGTTGAGGTGCCGTCGTCGGTCAGGGTAGTGACCGGCGTCGGTAGGAGCAGGTTCTGGACAAGTTGCAAAAGGCCTGGGAGAGTCGGGACAGGTTCTTGACAGGGTCAGGACAAGGTTTAGACAGAGTCAGGACAGGGTCTGATAAGGTCAGGGCAGGGTTTGGACAGAGTCTGGGGGTTTTAGTCGAGTCTAGACAGAGTTATGGATGCGGATAGTGGGCAGGGATGTAAAAGAGAGATGCAAAACTTGGGTCTGTGGTTTGAAGATTCGGGATGACAGAAATAATGAATAAAGAATAACCAAGAAGAAATAAAACAAACAGAGTAAATACTTACCAGCCAAAAGACGTGATGAAAGCCATAGTTGAAGTTGTCTGTGCGGTGTCAGATTGAAACGAATGCAGATTGATTGATGCCGGAGTTGGTTGATCACGAGAGTGTTGATTGCCAAAGTCTGTGGATGTCAGAGTTTGCAGGTCAATTGATTGATTGATCAGTTGATTCAAAAAATGGTTGAATAGCATTTCGGATAGCCTCTCGAATGGTTGGTGGACGCTGATGAAGGCCAGGGACAGTTTGAGAGATGGTTCGATAACCGTTCAGAAAATTGAATGATAACTGATAACAGATAACGGCAAGGTGACCGACGTCGGTAAGATTGCCGACGTCAGCCGATAGGTGACCGACGTCGGCGACATCGGCCGGGTAAAGACCGTCGTCGGCAGATGCACAATGGGGATAGAGTCTAGCTTTAGCTCTGTGCTCATTTTTACATGCTGCCAGGGTCAAGGTTGGTGGAACAAGTGATCGACAAGGGTTAAATAAGTGAAGAAGAATAAGACAGGGAATGACCAGGGGAGTCGACATGATTTCGATGTCTACATTTTGCCCCTTTTTGTCTTGTTGGTTATTCTAGACAAACTGCAAGACAAAAATAGGAGTGATTGCCCCAGGTGAGGGATAAGGTTGATTTTGTCTTGTTGGTTGTTTGAATGAACTGCAAGACAAAAATAGGAAGTGAATGCCCCGAGTATGGATGAGGTATTCCCCCTCAAAGTAGGAGTCGAGGGAAGGGAACCGAGAATCGGGTGCTGATTTGACAAAGAGTGGATGAAAAAGGGGTGAGGGTGAACGCTGCAAAAGTCATGATTGCGCGCATACCACTGCATGAGATGGTCAGGCCAAAGTGTCACAGGTCAAGGGTCGAGGAGTGCCAAAATTGAAGTAACCGGGCCCCAGCATTTAGTCGTCTGCTGATCGGGTCACTCAATCTAAGCTGAAGCTCCAAATGGGTCATCGCGTTCTAGGTATCTTGGGCTCAGGAAGTGCTCCTAGAATCACGAAAAAGTCACAAGTAGTGCGGATCAACCGGTTTGTGATCCTATACTTGTGAGGGTCCAAAAAAGGTCTGCGCACAATTCTGCTAACCAGTCATGAGGTAGCATACATGCAAAAACAACCAAGGCAACAGTGTCTTGGAAGTGGTTGAGGTCGGAGGAGATAGGCATGATCTCCAATGGTTGGTGGTCGATGGATGGATGAATGGACGAAAGGATGTGGCCGAGCTAACCCCAGAAGACCCCATGTCATTTGAGTGCTGCCTACATAGCCCCAGTGGAAGGGCCTCAGGCCGATGTAGTTCTCCCTAGAAGGGATAAAATGGGTCGTGGTCAAGGGCAAGGTTATGGTTAAAAGAAGGAAAGAAGGTTTGTCCATCAGAGAGATGAACAAATGAGAATGGTCGAGCTAACCCCAGAAGACGGTCGTGTCATCTGAGTGCTGCCTACATAGCCCCAGTGGAAGGGCCTCAGACTAATGTAGTTCAGACAAAGGGTCTGAGTAGTAGACAGGTGGTTAAAATAGTTGAGAGATTGGTCTTGGTTATGATGAAATGAGGAGGAAAAAAGATGTTGCAGCCTTTTCCAAATGGTGTATTCTGTAACATTGGTTGAGGGGTTTTTCATCCCTAGCAATATTCCATATTCGTGATGGATGTATGCTAAAAATGAATTGAGGTTTATTTATGCTTCAGCAAGTATTGGTTGATGCTGAACATAAATTGTGGCGGGTCAATAGTTTCCATGTGTATTGGTGTCCATAGAAACTAGGATGAATAGGCTAGGTCATGTTGATGGTCTGAAAAGAGAGTTGAGTTGAGTCGATTGACAAGTGATGAAGGTGAATGTGACCAAAGTGCAGAAGAAGTGAAAAGCATATTGCTCTTTCATTGACAAGGACCAAAAAGATAGCATAGATAGGGGTTATGAGAACCAAGAGCCCCATTCATGCGTGACGTCATTGACCATAGTTATGTTAGAGCGGTAATCGAATCACTTAGACATTAAAGTGAGCTCGAAGTCCCTTGAGCAGGTGATAGGAGGAGGAAAGAGGGTAACCCATTTTAAGAGCAGAGATAACTATGCCCCTTTTTATAGGAGACCCTGAGATAACTATAAGTCAAGTCCATGACTCTTTTTTTTTTTTGGCGCAGACTGATCAATGCGGGAAGCCTGCATAGAGATGTCATTTGCTTGGTGGTCAGTTTGTGAAGCTGATCAATGTGGGAAGCTTCTAAAAGAGTGTTGTTTATTGCCAGATTATTCATAGCCATCCTTCGAGGGAGTGGTCTAGATCTTTGTGTAATACAAGGGCTTTTGAATAGCTGTCCTTCGAGGGAGCAGTCTATTAATTACAGCAATGATAGTACAGCTATCCTTCGAGGGAGCAGTCTATTTTTTGATTTGATATGGATATAGTGACCATGGATATTGTGACATCTTGATTTGTTTTGTATAGAAATGTGAGTCATGGACAAGATTATAGAAGGTTAAGGGCTCCCTTTTATTAGGACAAAGCATCCATACATCATAAAAGGGTTATAGGAATTTGTTAAGAGGAATAGGGTTGAAAGGAAGTAGGATTAAGAGGATGGGGATTGCTCAAGGGACGAGCTCAAGTTAAGTGTCAAGTGGACGAATACTCGACTAGCAGTAGAACGGTCACAGATGCAACGCATTAAGAGGCTCAGGGTCTGATAAGTCCCTGGTGTATACTTGTGCATGATAAAGTTCGAGTCAATTAGGAGCAAACTTGCCCCATTTGCCTCTTTCCAGATTGATCAGGTGTTGATTGATGAGTGGATGTGAAGTTGGTTGATATGGTTGTTGATTGATCGAGGCTGGTTGAATATTTTGATAAAAAGGTTAGTTGAATGTTTGGTTGAGATTTGGTCATTTGATAATTGGTCAATGGTTGGTCGAGGGTTGATTGGTTGGTATTTGGTTGGGTCGAATGTTTGGTTGAGGTCGGGTTAAATGCTTGGTTGCTAGTCTGGTTGAGGTTAAGTTGAAAGAGTGATTGATATGTGGTCGAGACTGTGTTGAAAAAGTGGTCAAAGTTTGGATGAATGTTGAATTCCCCCAGTGGCTAGGGAGAATGTTTGACGGATTAGTTAAGGTCGATTGAGGTTTAGTGGTCAGATGGACTGTGTTGATGTCGAATAAAGGGGTTAAAGGTAGTGAAGGGACCCTAGTCTGCCGTAGAGATCCCGATTTAGATGACGAGATTGGAGAGGTATGGGTCGGTGTTGATAATTTGTCAAAGGGGTGGTCAAGAGGATCCTTGATGAGAAGGGAATCCTTTCTCCGTTGGTGATGAATGACAGCTTTAAGAGTGCAACAACACTCGGTGTCATGTCCCAGAGTGTGATGATAGTGGCAGAATTTAGAGTTGTCGAACCATGATGGCCTTGATCCGAGAGTTGATGAGTGGGGTGGTGTTGAGGGTTTGTTGATAACATGGTTGAAAAGAGAGGTGTCATTCTCCAAACATCGGTGAATGGCAACCTTGAGGGCACAACAATGTTCCGTGTCGTGTCCAGGTGTGCGATGATACGCACAAATGCAAGTGTCATCGAACCATGGTGGTTTTGGTCCGAGAGAGTGATATGGTCTAAGAGGCGGGAGATAGAGACGAGAGGACTGCAACAATTGCCGTAAGAGCAAGGCATATGAACCTGCTAACGGGTCGGGATGTTTTATTGCAAAGATGGTTGGTGACATTGGTTTGGGAGGTGAAGGAGGCGTTGGTCGATGGTTTGAAGGAGGTATAAGTCTGACGGGTTGATAGAATAATGGAGGTGACTTACCTCTGTGAAGTATGGGAGTGGGAAGCACTCTGAGTAAAGTAGACGGATGTGGGCCCAAGATTGAAGGTAATGACGAAGATAGGGGAGGAGGCCTCCGGTGTGGTTTAGTAGCCTTCTTTGGTTTGGGTTGAGGGCCACCTTTGTGCGAGGCGAGATTAGATGTGGGGAGAACACCAAGAGGTTTAGTCTCTTTGGGCATGCTGGACACCTGCACGGGTTTGGATTTAGATGTGGACGGTTCTTCTCTCGATGGAGAAGAGATTGAAGGTGTGGGCTCTTTAAGAGGAAAGAGCACCGGAGTAGTCATGGCTTCTGTGTGTGGTTGAAGAGTCGAAAAGGTATGATCATCTATAGATGATAAAAAGAATGAAGGCGAGGTAGCTAGTGTTGACATGGTCAAAGCGTCCTTCAATATGGGAGAAGTCGATGGAGGACAAGTGGGAGAAGAAAGTTCTTCGCCATGTGGAGGAGGTATAGGGGAAGAAAGGTCTTCCACCTGTGAAAAAGGTTGGTCAGGGATAAGAGAAAAGATAGTGTCGACCGTGTGTATATCATGGTCTTGAGGGTCATTGGTCATGATTTGGACGTTGTCTTGAGTAGGTGGGTGATTAGAAAAGGGTTGCTTGAAGATGTCACGATTTTGGTTGGGCGGTGCATTCAGGGTATCCAAGATGAGATCCCCCTTGTCTAGCATGTCTTGGATGATGTTTTTGAAAGTTTGACAGTGATCCGTGTCATGGCCTTTGACACGGTGATAGTTGCAAAAGTGGTTTTCCCTGTACCATGCAGGGATAGGTGTTGAGGGGTCGAATTGATGTGGTCAGATTGGAGGGAGATTGAGGACCCCCTGCTTGACGAGTTTATCTAAGACAGAGGCATATGACTCCCCAATTGGAGTGAATTGACGCTGTATGGATTGACGTTGAAAATGTTTATTGATGTAGTCTAATGTTGAAGATGATGATCGGTTGGTTATTGTTGAAGATGATGGTCTGAAGATGACAGTGTTTGCCGACCCCTTGGATTGAGAGTGGGCAGAAGAAGGTCTGGAAGAAGAATGGTCATTGGTTCTTGTGTTAGTGTTACACAATTTGACCTTATCTTCTTCAATGGCGCGGAGTTCAAGCTTTCGGGCCATGGTGAAGGCCTCGTCAAAAGTGTGGAATGTTTGAACCCGCAAGGTGGATGAGATGTGACTGACACATGCTCGGGAAAAGAGCTCAATGAGCTCGGGTTGAGGCAAGGAGAAGGAGAGCTGATTGATCAGGTCTCTCCAACGGGCGACAAAATCGGTTATGGATTCATCATCAATTTGCCTAATAGAGTAAAGGTCTGTGATCGAAACTTGTTTAGTGATATTGATTGAGAAATGGTCAACGAATAGTTGGGCGAGTTGAATGAATGAAAAGATAGAATGTCTGGCAAGAGAACTATACCAGTCAAGGGCGGAGCCAGAAAGGGACATAAGGAACGTGCGTAAAAGCAACGCATCGTCATGGGAAATAAGATAACAGGCATGTCTAAATGCCCGTAGATGTTGTTGTGGGTCTTCCTTACTTTGAAAGCGAGTGAATTTAGGAAGCTCCCAATGGTTAGGGTATGGTCGAATAGGGACGGAAGGATGGATGGGCTCGTTGTAAATCTGGTCATATGAAGAGACATTACTTGAACTGGAGATAAAAGCTTCGAGACTGGACATTTTATCCATCAGCATCTTGATGACGTCTACTAACGGATTGGTGGATGGAGTGCTCCCTAGGTTGTAAGGCGCTTGAAAGAGGTTAGAAGAGGCGTACGACGTAGTCGGTTGTACCAGTAAGGGCGCAACGTACGGATGACTAGTCGCAGGGGCAGAAGTAGAGGTTAAGGGTGGTTGGGTTATGAAGGTAGAAGGCATAGGCTGACTAGATACCACCAAAGGAGGTTGTGTGACGGCATTGACAAAGGGCAAGGTAGGCACTCCTGCATATATAGGCGCAAGAGTGTGTGGGATCGAGACAATCAAGTTCTGGTATAATGTAGAACTTGGTTGAATTGCAGGTGGTTGAGGGGGTAACGAAACCCCGATGGAGGTTGGTCTAAAAATAGACGAGGAGGCCAAACTTTGCGTATAGGCCATGGTCGGGTTAATGGTTGAGGCGAAAGGTTGAGTCGTAAAAGGTTGGGTGGCGAACGGTGTTGATGTCGTCGCCACGTTGCCCGAAAGGTCCCGCATTGGGTTTCTCGTGAGATAGTTTTGGAGGGCTGCGGTATTGAGGTCCAAGAATCTTGAAAAATCTTGGTCCCCTTCTGGGATGATAGGCGTCTGGGTTGGAAATAGTCTAGTAGGAATTCTTTTGGTCTTCGAGTAGAACTCCATTATATGATTGTTTATAGACGGGGTAGGCGAAAGCGATTGATGGCTCGCGTGGTCAAGAAGAGCCTTGGTTTGACTACGTGTCAGAACCATTCAAGGCAAGAAACAACATCCTCACAAGCTCAAACAAGCAGATAAGAACTAAAAAAAAGATGAAGACACAAGCAGATCCTAAAACCCTAGGAGTAAATTTTTAGGATTATAGTGGCTTATGCCTTAGAATGTGTGTAGTGGAAGGTTGGTTTTGTGAGTCAGGTCCTAGAAGAAGCAGTCTATGGATGGTTTCGGGTTTTGTTTTAGGTGCTCAAGAAGTCTATGTTAGGTTCGGTACGTGGCCTGGTGTTAAGGAGCAAGCTCCCCTCACTTCATGATTCCAGTGGTTAGCTGGTTTCGCTTAGCCAAAATATACCTCGCCTAGAGATTAGACTCCGCCAGAGAACGGAGTGGGCTTTCCCCTTGGTAATGAAATCCAAGTAAGATCGCCGGGATGGGTAAGGTATCTTCTGGGGGATGAAATCCCAGTCGGGCCTTGTCTCAGGTAAGTTAAAATGTTTGTTTTGTGCAGGTGGTCAGGTAGTGTAACATCAAGTGTCTACGATTTATTCAATATGCGGTTTAATTACTATGTGTGGTCTAAAAGATGCAGGCAATAAAAAATGAATGCAAAGTGTTTTAATGCCCAAGTCGAAACGTGATGTTTGTTATGAAGACAAGTTTGAGAAAGGGTTGAGAGTATGATGTTGGACTAGTCTAGAATGTGCAAGAAAGAAAAGAAAGGTTCTTTTTAAATTCCTGCTTATAGTGTCATTTAAGAAGAGACGAAAGGAGGCGAAAAGGAAGGAACCTAATGCACCTATATGAACGAAAGAAAGAAAGAAAGAACCCAAGGAGGACCTAGGATCCCACCGGGCGTGCTAGAATGTTTCTATGCAAAATTGCTTTCTACATTCAAAAGATGAATAAAGAAACTAAAAGATGGTCAAGGCTAGAAGTACCTGATAAAGTCATGCGCACCGAAATCAGACGTTGGAAGATTCTCCTCTTTGGCTGTGGAGGAATGACACTTGCGAAGAAGAAAAGGCTAAAACACAGAAGAACGTTAGTCAAAGATAGGGTGGGCTGTCAGGCAAACGCCCGATCCCAGAAGTACGAAGACTTCCTAGAAGGATATCAACCCACTGATAAAAAGCAGAATATTGGATGAAAGTAGATAATAAAAGATAAAATGATAGAAAATAAAAATGCGTACCTGATATGTAGCACTGTTCTACACAGTCACCGGCATCAGTCTCTGTGGTGCCGGCGTCGGTTAGGGAAGGTGCCGACGTCGGTTGAGGTGCCGTCGTCGGTCAGGGTAGTGACCGGCGTCGGTAGGAGTAGGTTCTGGACAAGTTGCAGAAGGCCTGGGAGAGTCGGGATAGGTTCTTGACAGGGTCGGGACAAGGTTTAGACAGAGTCGAGACAGGGTCTGATAAGGTCAGGGCAGGGTTTGGACAGAGTCTGGGGGTTTTAGTCGAGTCTAGACAGAGTTATGGATGCGGATAGTGGGCAGGGATGTAAAAGAGAGATGCAGAACTTGGGTCTGTGGTTTGAAGATTCGGGATGACAGAAATAATGAACAAAGAATAACCAAGAAGAAATAAAACAAATAGAGTAAAAACTTACTTGCCAGAAGATGTGATGAAAGCCATAGTTGAAGTTGTCTATGCGGTGTCGGATTGAAACGAATGTAGATTGATTGATGCCGGAGTTGGTTGATCGCGAGAGTGTTGATTGCCAGAGTCTGTGGATGTCAGAGTTCGCAGGTCGATTGATTGATTGATCAGTTGATTCAAAAAATGGTTGAATAGTATTTCGGATAGCCTCTCGAATGGTTGGCAGATGCTGATGAAGGCCAGGGACAGTTCGAGAGACGGTTCGATAACCGTTCGGGAAACCGAATGATAACTGATAACGGATAACGGCAAGGTGACCGACATCGGCAAGATTGTCGACGTCAGCCGATAGGTGACGGACGTCGGTGACATCGGTTGGGTAAAGACTGTCGTCGGCAGATGCACAATGGGGATAGAGTCTAGCTTTAGCTCTGTGCTCATTTTTACATGCTGCCAGGGTCAAGGTTGGTGGAACAAGTGATCGACAAGGGTTAAATAAGCGAAGAATAATAAGATAGGGAATGACCAGGGGAGTCGACACGATTTCGGTGTCTACATACACAAAAAAGGCTCATTAACTAGGATTTAAAAGGCTACCTAAAAAAATAAGGCCCACACAAATTAAAGTATAGGCCAATAAAAATTTACAATAAAGAAAAAACCAATGTGATGGTAGATAGTGACAATGTATCAATGAATAACTTCCAGGCAGTGGGTGAATAGATAAGTCTAACTATGAAAACATAAATATCTTGATTAATAAAAATATTTACACTTCTGAATATTTTTTTATTTTTTTATTTTTTATTTTTTTATTAGCTAGCCAATTCAATGAATAAATAACATATGCATAGAGTAATATAACACCATAATAAAAGATAATGAATTAAAAAGGCCTAATTCAACCTGTAAGAAAAAAAATAGAGTGCCTAAAATAAACACAAGAGTCAATTTCAATCAAAAATACAAATTATTATAAAGGCATTATTTTAAAATCACTAACAAAAATGAAGATTGTATGAGGAAAATATGAGACATGGAGAAATTCATTCTAAATTTTACCTGCAAGCATCACATTCACACTCACAAGATTAGTCCAAAAAGGGGGATCCATCCCATCATGGTTGCCAAAATGTAAGAGAAATTTGAGTTCACTATGGATTTAGCAATACAAACTCCATACTCAAATATCAACTACTAAGTAAGCTGATAAAGCCATTAGAATATAAATGAATTCAGATGAATGAAACATTCAATCCTACATTTAAACTCTAAATCCTAAGCGTTTCACATCATAATGAAACAAAAATAGAAAAGACAAGAGGATTGAGATAAATACCTTAGACTTAGATTGACAAAGTGATGTTTCTTGATATGGGATTATTGATGGAGGATTAAATAGATAATTGGACATGAATTTTTTATGGCTTCCTAAGATCCCTCCAATGTAGGATGGAGGGTTGATTATAGAGATTTGGGAGGGAAGATCAAGGTTTGGAATTAAAAGTTAATGGGATGATATCAATGGCTATTGATTATTTAAAGAATATTAAATTCCTTAGAACTCTCTAGTTTAGAGACTTCTAGAGAGTTGGAGGAACTTATCCAATTATAGAGACTTTTCCATTATCTTAGGGATGATGGAGGATTAGGTAGGGGTTAGATGGGGGATTAGGTGGGGATTAAAGACATAGGGATGTAGGGAAGGCTAGGGTGTAGGTTAGTAGGTGGGTAGGTGAGATTATGGGAATTTAAAATTCCCATATAATGGATAAATAGGATTAGATTACGATAATAGGGATTAAGATAAAATTAATGGAGGTAGGACAATTAAGGTTAATGAATGTGGGATAATAGAAAGGAATATTAAATAAATGGCTAGAAATAAGATAAATTAACAGAATACAATAGGTTAAGTAAATTAGTGTTGACTAATAGGAATATTATCGATGATAATAAAGTGAGAAATTTTAAGTGTATACATTTTGCCCCTCTTTGAAAGGTCAATAAAAGTGGAAAAAGTAGGAGTAATGGTATTTCAAATAAAAACCATTTCATAGATGAATGTTAGTAGATATGATGCCCCCTATAGGCAACATGTGAGGAAGGGTGAGTCAAATGGCCACTTGAAAGAGTGGGATGAGATGGATAGATGAGGTGATGGGATGTTAGATATGGGATAAAAGGTGAAGAATATGAGTGATTTGACTCAAGAAATGAGCTAAAAATTGATGATGCCCCTGGTAAGGACACATGCATAGGGAGGAAATATGATCAGTGTCATAATTGTAGACACATCCCAATGGGGAATCAGCCATAATATAATGATGATAGGATAAAAGGACATAATATTTAGATGTATCCCAAGAAAGGATGAATGCAAGAGAGAGATATAGGCTAGGATAAAACTGATTTGATAATGATGGGTGTAGTTCAAGGCTAAACAATCAATGTGATGTAGGTGATAAAAGAGAAGAATAGGTAGGATTAAGTGACCAAAGGACTAGGATGATGCCCATAGTCAAGACACATGTAAGGGAGAGAGAAAGGAGATAGTGGCCGATCTATCCTTGGGCACTGAAAAGTGGCTAAGTGCTTCTTACATAATCTAAAAAGACCTCAGGCCGATGTAGTTCTAAGTAGTAGATAAAGGATGATGATAAGGATGATTAAGCTTGTTAGTGATCAAATTATATGATTTGGATGATGAGAGGAAAATGATAAGGATGTTAGTTGGATGGGCCAATAGGATTGGATTAGTGAAAAAATAGAGTGCCTAAAATAAACACAAGAGTCAATTTCAGTCAAAAATACAAATTATTATAAAGGTATAATTTTAAAATCACTCACAATAATGAATATTGTAGGAGGAAAATATGAGACATAGAGATACCAAATTCATTATAAATCTTACTTGAAAGCATCACTTTCACACTCACAATATTATTCCAAAAATGGGGATCCATCCCATCATGGTCACCAAAATATAAGATAAATTTGAGCTCACTATGGATTTAGCAATACAAACTCCAAACTCAAATATCAACTAGTAAGTAAGATGATAAAGCCATTAGAATCTAAATGAATTTAGATGATGAAACAGTCAATCATAAATTTAAAATCTAAATCCTGAGTTCTTCAAATCATGATTAACCAAAAATAGAAAAGACAAGAGGATTGAGATAAATACCTTAGACTCAAATTGACAAAGTGATGTTTCTTGATATGGGATTATTGATGCAAGATTCAATGGACAATTGGACATGAATTTGTTATGGCTTCCTAAGATCCCTCTAATTGAGGATGGAGGTTTGACTATATATATTTGGGAGGGAAGATCAAGGGTTTTAATTAAAAGTTAATGGGATGCCATCAATGGCTATGGATTATTTAAGGAATATTAAATTCCTTAGAAGTCTCTAGTTTAGAGAATTATAGAGACTTGGAGGAGCTTCTCTAATTATAGAGAATTATCCATTAGCTTAAGGATAATGGAGGATTAGGTGGGGGTTAGATGGGGGATTAGGTGAGGATTAGAGACATAGGGATGTAGGGAAGGCTAGGGTGTAGGTTAGTAGGTGGGTACGTGAGATTATGGGAATTTAAAATTCCCATATAATATATAAAAAGGATTATATTAGGATAATAGGGATTATGATAGAATTAATGAAGGAGAGATGAGTAAAGTTAGTGAATTTAGGATAATAGAAGATAATATTAAATGAATGGCTAGAAATAGGATAAATTAGCAGAATAAAATAGGCTAAGCAAAATTAGTGGCGACTAATAGGAATATTATTGATGGTAATGAAGGGAGCAATTTTAAGTGTATACACTTACATTTTCATAGTGGAATAAGGGTGAAGATTTATAGTGTTTAGGGGCATGAATAATATGTAATAACACGATAGGGATTAAAATAAAGAGATGTGAATATCACCATTAAAAGACCCTCCATAGCTATTGTATCTTCCCTTTGTAAATGAGACCATATTACTCATGAGCATGGCATTGGAGATAGGACCATACATAGATTACTTAGAATTTTAATCAATCAAATATGATTGGGAGAATATCAAACACTTGAAATAAAATAATACATCCACACCATCATGCCTTAAAGGCTCTATTTCAAAGAGAGCATTGTCTGCAACCTACTAACATGAAAACAAGAGGATTTATTGACTCATATACATTCGCATGTGTGAGATAAGGTTGGAGGATGGTCTATATGGGATATGAGGATCTCCATATCATAAGAAATCATTATTTCTTAGAAAAATCTCAAACATCCATCAAAACTATTATACTTTTTCACCCCTACACAGAGGAACAAGCTCATGGGAGTGGCCAGATTGTTAACTAATGTTCATAAAGTAAAAACCATTAAATTTTGTAAAAATTAAATATATGGGAAGGTAAAGAGACCCCATTCCTCTAAAAAAAAGTTTAGGCTATGATATTCTCTCTCTAATCTATATTATCTACAAACCTAAAGGGTTGTTTGGGTTGTAAAGGAGCTCATTGGTGTTTGAAGACCAATTTTGAGTTTGTATTGCATATTCCTACCATGAAACTATTATAATATGTTATACCTGATACATATTATAACCCTCTAACTTCCTCTCTATGGGATAGTTTGTACAAATCTGTACAACTGTAGAAAACATCTAAAAATCTCTATTTTTCTATTTTTTCTCCTTGTTTCCAACTTTGAACCACCATTGAAGGATAGAGGGAAATAAAACATGACTAAAATAACATTTAAAACTAATTATTATTGTGGTAAAGTTGTAATGGCACATCCTTTGGCATGTGGGTCCCACTTATTGAGTGGGGAGTACAAATTGGTCTTGAAAAGGAATTTTAATAGCATGAAATGCCTAAGTCATGATTATAAATTAAAATGAGACTTATTCAAGACCCTTTAATGCAATTAAATAAAATAAAATTCCATTTCTAAGGTTTTACAAGGCATATTAACTCATATGAGGTGATTTGAGGGGTATTTAATGCCTAAGGAAGGGTGATGAAGGTTTGAAAAGGATTAAATGGATAAACCATGGATAATGATGCTGAACACATCAATAAACCTTCATATCATAATTGGAGCAAGATTAAAAACCCTTCATATTTATTTGTAAAGACTCTTTCCCAAGAAAATGGCTTGAAAATGCCCATATATCATGGGAACCAATGACCCTAAACTTATCAAGTTACCTTAACTTTATCAAAAGTTCATTATTATCATCAAACAAGGATAAAACCACTAATGGACCTTATAAGACATCTTGATACTTTATTTCTCACTCCAAGATCATAATGACCATTATCACCTCACAAGAAGACTCAAGGCATCCATGATACAATGAATTCAAGCATGACTATGACACATCATGACACTCCTAACAAGGTTCAAAGACTCTCACTAGGACCAATAATGACATGAACATGTAGGAGATCATCGTGAGCAGGCTAGGATAGTTGTAACCAATTTTTTTGATGCTATGGTTTGATATTTGGCATGTGAAGCTAAAATGTCAAAAAGACCTTGAAATAACCTGATACAAACACCATGACAAGACAACATATGACACTAAGACATGATGCTAACCAAGACCATTTAAAAGGTTGGATGAATTAGGTACCTAGTTTGAACTATCCTTGGTTAAGGGTGGAAAAATTATCCAAATTTTTTGGTGACCTCTATGGATAGTTTACCTGCTAAACATCTAGACTAGTGGCCTTAAACAACCCATTGGGAATACAGTCATTAAAAATTGATTTATATGAGATTAAAACCAAAATTAAACATGAAATTAGCCTTTAAAAAATATAAAAAATTGAATTTACCTCTAATATACAATAAAAACAACAAATTTAGAGATACACATGTGCTGATACAAACTTAGGAAAAACAAAACAACTACTCTACTATGTATAGGGTGAGAAAATAACCTTAATGTAAATGTTTAAGGTGTATCCCATTGATTAGGATATGTAAATCCTCTCCATTTATCTTTGAGAGCTAGAAATCATTTTTTTGTTTTCAATGAATGATGAAATAGGGCCCAAGCCATAGAGTATCAAACTTAGTGTGTCTTCTAGGCTTGTCCCTATCTTCATCCCATTTGAGTACAAGGTCACCCTCTTTGAATATTATTGGAACAACTCTCTTGTCAAAGTACCTATTGAATTCAGCTTGATGAGACTCCATAATATGCATTTCATGATCTCTTATTTCCTCTAATTCTATCAAATCAAATAATCTGACCTTCATGGGAGCATTATCCATTATCTCGATCTGATATGTAAAATCTAAAACTAGTATGTCAAGGGATATGGGTAGTTTTTCTTCTTTTCCATAGACAAACATGTAGGTGGAATTATCAATGGCTCTTTTAGGAGTGATCCTATCAACCCATAAGGTTATCTTCAATTTTGTATGTTATGTTCTTTGATTTTCCTCCATAGTCCTCTTGATGCATCTGATTAGATTCTTATTTGTTGACTTTTTTAGTCCATTACCTTGAGGATAGTAGTTTGATGTGGTACTTAGGTGGATTATATACATCACAACCCACTCACTTATCCTAATTCCAAGGAAATCCATTGCATTATATAAAATAAGTGTGGAAGGTCCTCCAAATTTTATTACTATGCCTTCATAGAAGTCTAACACATTAGTATCATTGACTTAATTGAGATCCATTACTTTTTTCCACATAATAAAGTAGTCAGTTGTAGTCAACACAAACTTATGACCAACACTTGAATGAGGATTGATCATATCTATGAAATCCAAACCCCACAACATGAAAGGCTATTCTACTTGAATGGGATGGAGAGGGAGGGATGCAAGCTTCTATTTTCTTATGAAGAAGGCATACTTATGAAAATTTATCACCCATGCATATGAGTCTTTGAAAAACCTAGGCCAATAATAACCAACTCTCATCACCTTTTACTACTATAGTTCTTGGTGAAAAATGACCACCTAATGGCCCACCATGAAATTATTCCAATACTTTCTCAATCTGATCAACCTTTACACACATCAAGAGAAATATATTAAGGTATTTCCTAAAGAGTACTACATATATAAGAACATATTGGATTGATTACACTCTAAAATGTATCCTTTTAACTTTGTCTAGGCCTAGTGAACACTCACATTCTTGGAGAAATTTGATCATGTCTTATGTCTAACTAATGATAGATGAAGGTACATCTATTTGAATGTTATCTTAGAGTGTTAGGATAGCCTCTTTTTTCTCTTTCAAGTTTGATTCTAAGTGTACACATAGTCTATTATATCTTGGAAAGCTAAAATTCTAGTTATAATTCTATTTGGTGGTATTACATATCCTTTTATGCATATTCAAAAAATAGTTTCTCAACTTTTGGACCATTCTTTATATAAAATCCAACTCAAATTTGGTGGAGTCAAAAAATTGAGAAATTGCTACATTAGTGTGAGATAGATGTTGATTCTGTTGGTTCTACTAATGGCCATTCCTTTGTGCTTGATTACTCAAAAAAGCATAATTTTTATTTTTTGCTTGTTGCATCATGGGAGGTAGAGTATATAACTAATTTTGGTTGAATGCAGGGGCATTCTGATTAGCATGCAAAATTGCATTCAAATATGAGAATCCATTGTTGAAAGTTTGGCCTCCAAGATTTTAAGGATCGAGCTATGGATTTAGCTATTTGTCTATATTAATAGCTTCTTAGAATATCAAAGATAAAATATTAGATATGGCAGTTCTTCATAAAAACACTATAGTAATGAGATACAGAGCGTTCTTGTATATTTTGAATGTTAAATCTACATCTAGATTATAAACAACACTCAATCAAGTGTACATCTTCTAAAATATTCATTTAAGGTTCATATTGACTCATTATGCTCCCTCTTCATGGTGGTGAGATGATGATACACCAAACTTGGATTAGTCACTTGCCAAAATTGTGTAAGGAAAGTATTTTGGCACTCATTCTATGAGGTGATATAATTTTCCTATAAATTGAGATACCAATCATAAGAAAAATCCTAAAAAGTAAATGGGAATAGATTACATAATACATCCTCATGGGTGACATTCATTATTATTTAAGTGGCTTTAAAATATTTGATATGTTATTCTACTATCCTCCTATTTGAGGGAGATAAGGTAGGCAAATACTTCTCTAGATTCCTTGGTAGATCATGTTGGTCTCCAAGGATGGAAACAACAAGTCCAACTAACTAATTTGATCCATATGAATATTGATAAGTGGGATGTTTATTATATGGGAAGGTATTGTAGCTTAATGTATTTTAGGGACAACATGTATTGGTTTAGTTCTCTTAGGATTTGACAATAGTGAAACCAAAAGACTATCTTAGGCCCTAGACATTTCTACTCTCCAATACATCTCTAGTGCAACTCTATGTAGTGACTAACCTCTAATATCTAGAAAACACACAAGTTAACCCTCATTCAATGTATAATAACAAAAAAATTAATAAGCTACCAGAAATCAATATCATGGAGATAATTTTATATAATTGTTACATGGTTCACAACACATCACAACATGGGGAATTGGATTATGTCGAGTTATATACAACCTTTGAAATATTTTAGAGGGAAATTATTAGACAAGATAAAATGATGAATCATCCAAATCTCCCTCATGAATCTAACCCTTCAAGTTCAACTAGGATCTTTGAAACTTGTAAGTCTCCCTTCCCCAGTGAAGATGACAATGTTATAAAGGATAATTCTAATGAAGTATACGTGGTCCAATAGTTCAACATGAACAATTAAAATATAAGGAATAGAAAACCTCTCACCACTTTTAATCCTCCCAATAATAGAATTATTCCTATAAATCCTAAAGATGATTATAATCTTCCTCCCCCAAAAGTGAATGATTAGCCTCAACATAGAGAAAAATAGAGTAAAGGAGGATAAAAAACTGTTGAGGATATGAAGAAGATTAAGTCTAATACCACTCTTCATGAACTGACACAAATCATAAATTAGAAAATGCTCTTATGAAAGTCTATCATAGGCAAGTCTATTGTAAAAAATTCTAAAATAGTGATATAAATGTTATCTACAAAAATAAGCCTGTGGTCCCTCTTTTCTTACTAACCATTTAGACATTTGGCAAGAATATACAAAATTGTTTGGTGGATTGTAGGGATTCAACTACTGTGATGATAACCTCCATTTGTTATAAGATTGGTTTAATACTAAGCCCATCCAAGAGGACTGTGTCATAGTTGAATAAGATCGTAGTGCCTATTTTGGGAGAGCTTAATGAGGTAAGAATCTAGGTTGTATCAAAACATCAATTAAAAATTATGATTGACATATCGACAGTAGATATTCCTAAGGGATATGGGTTACTATTGAGTATAGATTGGTTGAATATGCTCAATGGATATCTTTATATGGAATTCTCTCATATTTGGCTACCATGGAGAGTCATAGCCAACTAGATTAGGATTGATCAAGAGCCAAAGATGAAGCATACTATTATATAATTACAACATCAACAATGAAGAAGTAAGCTATAAATATCCTAGTCTTAGAATTTAAACATTTACTATGAAGCATGAAATATAAGAAGAAATTTAGATCCCTTCCTAATTATGGACCCTCCATTTTGATAGAGCAAGATCTAAACAAGGATAAGGTGTTGGTATCCATATAGGCTCCAATTCTCATGCACTAACAATAAATTAGAGTAGGAGGCCTTTATTTTTGGATTACAATTTACCCTCAAGAATAATTCCAAAGAGCTATTAGTATATGAAGACTAAACTCATGATCAACCAGGTCAAGAATAAGTACCAATGTAAATTTTCATATTTAAAAAAGTACAAGCATAGATCTTGGGATTTAATTGAGTCATTTAAGGTGTTCTATGTAGTGGCTATTATAAGAGAATAAAATCAAGATTATGATTCACTAGCCACTTCAGTAGGAAATTTGGCACCGCTACCAAAGTCAAAAATGTATAAGTTCTCCATAGAATTAGTACCTTATCCATCAGTGCCAAAAAATGTTGAAAATTTTCAAGTATTTGATGATGATTAGTATATCATCTATTTTTTAACAAAATCAAGATAGTTTGAGTCTCAAATAATTGATGCTGAGGAAAGAAGACATAAGTGCCACAAAGAATTATATGAGGATGCCATCAAAATGAAGGAAAATCATTTCCCACAAGAGATGATCACATTGGAAAGCGATTTTGATATAGATCCTCAAGTGTATCAACAAAGGTAACTCAAGGTTAATTAGTTTGAATTTAGATAAAAAAACATGGGTAATGAAAGGAATGCACACCTCATTACTATTGGCTTAAGTTACACTCCACATGAAAGACAAAAGGTTAAGGAATTGATTATTAGGTATAAATATGTAATTGTATGGAACTATGATGAGCTATAAAATTACACTCAAGCCTGATCATAAACCATTTACGTAGAGGCAAAGGCTGGTTAATCCTATTCTAGAACCATTTAACCAAAAATAAGTAGAGAATATAATGAGTGCCCAGATAGTTTTTCCTATTAGTCATTCAACTTGGGTGGATAATTTATTCCCACTTAGGAAAAAGAGTGGCAAAATAAAACTATGTGCTGACTTCAGTAACCTAAATAAAGCTTTTTTATAAGACAACTATCCCTTACCCTCATTAGATGAAGTGATACAAATTGTGAGTCATTATGGAATGACATATTTCTTAGATGGGTTTTTATGATATAATCAAGTGGTGGTAGAATCAGAGGATAGGATGAAAAATACATTTACTATAAAATGGGGAACATATGAATACAAGAAAATACTATATAGGTTAATCAACACTAGAGCTAATTTTCAAAGAGCGATGGATCATGCATTCTAGGGACTAATAGGTAAATGCATAATAATATACATGAAAGACCTCACTATTTTTTCTAAAAATAGAGATGATCACATTGACCACCTTCGGTTCTTTTTTGAAAGGTGAAGGATGTTTGGTATCTTTCTGAACCTAAGAAGAGTATATTTAACATTACTAAAGGTAAGATGCTAGGCCACATTATCACTAAATATGGGATCACCATTGACTAGACAAAATTTAGGAGATTTAAAAAATAATGTTCATAAATAACAAAAAGGAGGCCAAGTCCTTCTTTAGGAATATTAATTTCATGAGGAAATTCATATCAAGATTTGAAAAAATTATCAAACACCTAAACCCAATGCTCAAACAAGATGATAAATTAGAATGGACAATTGAAGCCAAGAAATATTTACAAGACATAAAGAAGGCTATTTTTTAGGCCCCAATTTTGGTAATCCCACATTTCACTAAAGACTTTTTCTTATACTCATTTGATTTAGAACATACCATTGTTGCCTTACTTATATAGAAAAGGGAAGAAACTGAACACCTTATCACTTTTATGAACACCAACTTGAAGCTCAAATCATCCCTAATTGAGCTCTTATCAAAGTAGTTAAGAATTTTAGGCACTACATCCTATGGAATAAAACCATTTCTATTATACTAGATCCTACTATCAAGCTTATACTAGGACATAATGAGTTGGGAGAGCATAGAGGCAAATAGATGGAAAAATTATAAGAGTTTGATCTCAATATTAAACCTGCTAAGATCATCAAAGGATAAGGTATTAATTAGTTGATGATAGAATTGATCCATGCATCACTATCAAAAAAGTTTTCTAAACATAGGTTTCTTAAAGGGATTGCTATTTAGGTATTATTCAATTCTTACTCACTGGAACATGCCCTTAAGAACCCAAGAGAGAGAAAAAAGAGATCCTTGAGTCTTAAAGATGCTCATTACATGATCAGTAGGGGCATCCTCTAAAAGAAGAAATATGAAGGAATATATTTAATATGCCTATCATGTGAAGAAACCCAATATATCCTATAAAATCTACATCAAAAGATTGAAAATGACCATCCATCTGGTAATACCACAACCCATAAAATACTTAGAATGGGTTATTATTGACTAATAGTCTTTAAGGACGCTAACTTACATGTAAGGATGTGTCATGAATTCCAAGTATTAGAAAAAAGAGAGGTGCATGTAATAATGCCCCTACAACATATGATTAAAGTTAATCTATTCACCCAATTGGGATTATATTTCATTAGAGTCATAAACCCAAATTTTTTAGTTGGGCATAAGTTTGTGCTCATTGCTACTGATTATTACACTAGATGGACTAAGGCAATAGCCACCAAGAATTCAAGAGCACAAGATGTGATCAATTTCTTTAAAGATCATACCAAAACTAGGTTTGGAACACCTATTTAATTGGTTATTGATAATGGGCCTACTTTTTAATCAAATGAGTTTATAGAATGGGCCATGATATTTAGATCACAATCAAATCATCTTCCAATCACTACTTATAAGGGAATGGATTGGCTAAATTAACCAATAAGAATTTCATTGATGCTATCAATAAGTCTACTATGGATAATCCTCGAAAGTGGAATCTCTTACTAAAATATGCACTCTAGGTAGATTAAACTTGGTATAAGTAGGCCCTTAAAGCCTCACCATATTTTTTGGTTTATGGAAAATAGTTAGTGTTCTTAATCATGTTAAAGATGATAATATATTGATTGATATAGGAATACATGGAGCCCAATGAGAATATAGAGTCTATATTGTTGGACATCATTAAAATAGAAGATTATATGAATGAAACATTGTAAAACTTTAAAAAACATCAAGATATAGTAAAAAATGGTTTGATAATAGAGAAAAATCTAAAGCATTCAATATTTCTAATGTAGTGATTCTATGGGATAAAGCCCATGAAAAGAAAGGAAAGTATGACAAGTTCATGCTACTATGGATATGGCCTTATAACATCTTTGAGATCTTGGGTAATAACGATTTCTATTTGAAAGACCTCCAAGGTAAAAAATTGACATACCCAATTAATGAATAGTTTTTAAAGCATTACTTCATAGTTGCTCCATCTAAAGAAGTATTTAAATAACAACAACTATTCTGATAGAGGTAGGAGTAGGCTATATTTGATTTATTAGTTAGCTTCCTACTTTTAGTAATTGGTTTCTTTTAGTATGGTTCTTGATTTCTATATTATCCATTTTCACTTTTTGTAGTTTGATTTTCTTAGTCTAGTGTTTTGTTTTAGGTAGTTTCCCATTTTCTAGAATAGTTTTCCTTTGATTTCATGGAAATCTAATTGATCACTCTTGGTATAATCAAATAATAAATTATGTGTTTTGAATACAACTCAAATCGGTAGGTATTACATCTTATAGTTTATAATTCTTAATCTAGGTAAGCAATGAGAGAGTTATCCATGACTATATTATGAAGTTGATGATTCTATCAGGTATGTAAAATTTGATCCCATAGTTCTATGCAAATTTAGAAATATCTCCTTATCTCCTTGGGTCAAATTCAAATTAAATACTAATACTTGTTTGAGGTAACAACCATTGACATGGATAAATTTGGTAGGGACATTTTGAATAACCAAATGTTTACCAAGAACATCTCATGGTGGTTAGATTCTTTTGTCTTTCATTTAGAAGCAAAAAATAAAAAGAAAAAAGAAAAACAAAAGGCATAATCCAAAATTCCAAAAAAAATAAAAGAGGATTAAAATCCTACATGATAAAATAAGATCAATATATCAACCATCATGGTAAAATATGGTAGAAGATAGAAAATGTGATCAAAAGTATCTCTGTCATGGTTATGATTGCCTAGATGGCAGTAGAACAATGCGCAAGCTCTCTAAATTTCTATGCACTTAACTCCCAATCAGAATGAAACCTATAGGTCACCCCATGTCTTTGCCTAAAAAAATTTGATAAGGAATAAATAATATCACTTTCACATACACAAGTCCAAGGTATGAGTGAAGCTATTATGTTGTATGAAATTATTAAGAGTCTCTTTTATGTTTCTAATTTAATAATTTCTTTTAGTATGGTTCATGGTTGATATTAGGATTACAAAATCAAAGGTTCTGGGTTCTTGAAAACTTGATATTATTCACCTCTATTAGTCATCATTTGTTGTATCCAACACACCCACCCTGTCAAATAGGACCTATTTTTTAAAAAAAAAAAAAAAAAAAAAAAATCAAAAAAACAAAAAAAACAACATCCAAGGTTTATTCATCATTTGGGCTATGCATGTGTATCTGTAAAAAAATGATATTTTGGACTTTGAATCAGTTTTGGGTGCACCTATTTTCCATTGGAAGGACTTATTGAAACTAATATATTAATGGAAACTTTAAAAGTTTTTTCATGTATGACAGGTATTTGGGTTTATTTATTCATAATTATTTAATCAAATTCTTTTATTCAACATTTTAAACATTTTTAATCTTCAACATTTTGGTCTTAAAAAAAATTTCAGTTAGAAACTTTTCAATTGGAGCCTTTCATTTGGGAACTTTCCCTTTGGCTACTTTCCCTAATAAATCTTGTCAAACTATTATTTATCATTTGGGATATGCATGTGTATCTATAAAAATTTGATATTTTGGACTTTGTGTCACTTTTGGGTGCACCTATTATCCATTAGGACTTATTAAAACCAATCTATTAATGGAAACTTTAGAAGTTTTTCCATGTATGATAGGTATTTAGGTTTATTTATTTGGGTTCTTTTATTCACAATTATTTAATAAAATTCTTTTATTCAACATTTCAAACATTTTTGGTCTTCAACATTTTGGTCTTTAAAAACTTTTCAATTGATTTTTTTTTAATTGGAGCCTTTCATTTGGGAACTTTCCTTTTGGCTACTTTCCTTAACAAATCTTCTCAAATGAATCTCTCTGAAGAATATTTTGGTATTTGAGGTATTTGGTTAGTAACCTTGGGATCAACATATCATATAATTACACTTGAAGGCAAAGGTCAACCTCCCAACTAAACCATATAGTAAAAAAGTGTCAAAATAAAAAGAAGAAATAACATTGTGGCACTCTGAATGAGTAAGCTTCCTACTGGCATGATCACTAGGCTTAGGTGGTCAAGTTTAAATTGAATGATGGTGATGAGATCATATAAATTAGTGATTAATGGCACATAAAATAGAATTAATTCATAAATATATAACATCAAGCCCCTAACTAAGTTCACCTCATTTGATTTTTAAGAGCTTGAGTGCACATAGACTTTTACAATTTGAAAAGCCATAGCTATGTCTAAAAAAACTTGTAATTTTCATAAAAAAATTATAGGCCACCATTTTCAAGAGTTTTAATCACACAAACATCAAAAAAAAATAATGACATCTTCATCTAGGGCATATAAGGGAGCTCCATCACTATTTAGGTTATCCATTAAAGACTCCATTGAATACCTAGACATAGTTTTTAATGCAATAGTGTTCGAAGGTATCCATGCCAATTAATTGGATCTATGAGAGGTCATAAAGAAAATTTATTCATTCACATATGAGGAGGATGTCTCAATAGAAGAGAAATAATTTGTAGCTAACTTCATACCATTCAAATACTAGGTACTCCATTATGCAACTACCAAGCTAGAAGTCATGTCATGCATCTACTTGATATGAGACTTATTATTTGAACCTTTTGACTATGAATTCTTGTTCCTTAATGCAAAATAATATGAAGAAGTAAAGTAAATGGCTAGGACTACTGGCTAAGTGAAGATTTATTGAGAGTAATACAAGTATATCACTCCCTTAGACTTGGTCAATCTAAATTTAGGATCCTACTATTGATTCTGATCAGAGTGTATGTACAAAGAAAACTAAATACACATAAAATAAAATGCACACACTAATATATTATTATATTACTTCAAATTTTCAACTTATTTCATATGAAATAATATAAATCTATATAGGAAATATGTTTCCTATATTCAGGATAGTGAGATCCCTATAATCTATCACACAAAATATCCTAACTAACCAATTGACTATATATGAAATATATGTTACTACAATATATTCGTGTAACTACCAAACACAAATAAAACTAACCTTGTATTATTATTATTATTATTATTATTATTATTATTCATAACAATAATATACCACATAAAACTCTTATAGCATAATATTGTGTAGCTAACAATATTTATGTTATTACAAATTAATAATGTGAACACATATTAAAATTCACCCCCTTTGAACATTATTAACCCATAGTCTACACTTCCTTAATGTGAACATGGGGAAAACATCTCTCCCATATCTAAACTTGTACTCATGATTTGGTAATTTTCATAGGAAAATCACAAACCTTACTAATAGTTTTACATATGGCTTACCAACAACCAAAATGGGATGGTTTTCAAGTGGATTACCAACAACCACAAATCAATGGTTTTATAAATGGCTTATTATAAACCACATCACAATGTGAAATATAGTTACTATCTCTCTTTACTATCACATATTTAGAGAAGTTAGAGAGGAATTTTGAGTTCACTTATTACAAATATGAACATGTATACATAATCTGTTATTATTCATATACAACTAAAATCAAACACACAACTAAAAAACAAATGTACCACAAAATTATAAGTGGCCTCATTTCTAGTGGATAACTTTCTACCATTTAAATTCCAAGCACTCCACTATACAAATACCAAGCTAGAAATCATGTTGTATATAGAATTTCTATGAGACTTATTATTTGAAGGGAGAATGGCAGACAATGTCTATCTACACTATGTCAATAACAACATAGTCATTGTATACATATCAAGTGATGAATTCATGAGTTATTTATGCTTGGCCATTCTATACGCTACATTTGATTTACATATTGTGGTTACTTGGAGGAAAATCAATAATTTAGAATAAATATTCAAGAAATGGCTTATTCTAGGGGAGACTTTCATAGTTAAGGAAACTGCCAAGAATGCCATACCCATCCTCCAATTCAAGATGAAATTTTGTATTAACATGGACATGTTAAGCCAACTCTTTGGCCACCCAAACATTTATTTACTACATTTATAATGGGTACCCCTAATTGAAATACTCATCACTTTAGAGTGCACCTATGAATTGGGGGAGGTTATTAGTGCCTACCTACAATAACATATTCTATACAAATATAAGAATCCCCAAGGTGGTAACTTATACATAATGTCATATCTTTTGGATTTAGTCATGGGGACTATCTATAGACATAATGAGACTCTCTGGAATCCCAATCTTGATTACATAAAGAATAGAATCTATGTTTTTTACTCTTTTGCTCACAACTATGCATATGTGAGGAACCTTGCTAAAATTATAGAGGACATATATCCTCATGTTTAGATGGTAATTCATGGCCAACCTCTATTCGAGGTATCTAAGAGCATCACCAATATGCTTGTGAATTTGGGTGATTATTGGCTATACCCAAAATATATAGTTATCATAGTTTTTGGACATAAGGTAAACCCTCTTTGGCTCCCTAAATTTATCCCAGACAAAGTTTCTGATCAAGAGATTACTTTCTAATTATTTAATGGTATATATGAGGACTTGAAAAAGAGTAGGAACAAAATTTCCATGGTTTCCATCTCATTATTGGGAGTATGCAATATACATACTGAAGACATTTCAAAGAGGCTAGTAATGCAAGGAAAACTTATGCTTTGGCCACTCTACCCCAATGATATTGGACATCCATGAGAGAGTGCAACAAAAGGTTCATAATATCAACATCCCATATAAGCACAAACCTTTTGACCATGAATTCTTATTCATTAATGCAAAAGATTATGAACAAGTAAAGAAAAGGGTTAGGATTGATAGCCTAAGTGAAGATTTGTTGAGGGTATAAATACAAGCATATCCCTCCCTTACACTTGGTCAATCAAAATTGAGGATCCCACTATTGATTTCTATCAGAGTGTATGTACAGAGAAAGCTGAATACACAAAAAATAAAATGTACACACTAATATATTATAAAATTACTTCAATTCTTCAACTTATTTCATATGAAACAATACAAATCTATATAGGAAATATGTTTCCTATATTTAGGATAGTGAGATCCCTAAAATATCTCACACAACAATCTTCTAACTAACTAATTGAATATATTTGAAATATATTGTTACTACAATATATTCGTATAACTACCAAACACAAATAAAACTAACCTTGTATATTATTGTTATTATTCATAACAATAATACACCACACAAAAATCTATAATGTAATATTATGAAACTAACAATATTTATGTTATTACAGATTAACAATGTGAACACACCTTAATATTCACCCCCTTGTAAACATTATTAACCCATAATCTACACCCCTTTAATGTGAACATGGGAAAGCATCTCTCCCATATCTACACCTGTACTCATGATTTGGTAATTTTCACATGATAATCACAAACCTTACTAATGGTTTTACATATGGCTTACCAATAACCAAAATGGATGGTTTTCAAGTGGATTACCAACAACAACAAAATAATGGTTTTATAAGTGGCTTATCATAAACCACATCATAATGTGCAGTATAATTACTAGCTCTCTTCACTATCACATATTCAAAGAAGTTATGAAGGAATTTTGAGTTCACTTATTACAAATATGAACATGTATACATCATATGTTCTTATTCACATACAATTGAAATCAAACACACAACTAAAAAACAAATGTATCACTAAAGCAAAAGTGGCCTCATCACTAGTGGCTAATGATAGGTATAGAAAGCCTCCTACATGTATTTCTTCTAACCTTTAGTAGGTGAATTTTCTTACTCAGTTGATGTGTCGATGAAGCTCATGTCATTTTTGATAGCAAGACTCCCACACACACATAACTGATGCTTTTGACTCAGGATGTTGGATTCACCTAAAAATGCATCCTTTTACAGGAATTTGTTTTTTAATAATTTTTGACAATGGACCCAAAAAGACTTCAACACTATACTCTTTGACAAAAAGGACAACTTTATTGACTTTAACACTTTTGAGACTTTTGATTTTAACAATAATAAAGACTCAATTGTTGATATTTTTATTTTTTTAATATAAATGACACTTTGAAAATTATTTAACCTAGAACCTATTTTAAATATCAATATACAAAACTAAAACATTGACACGACTATTTTGAAAACAATACTAAAGTCTATCATGCCAAATAATAAAAAATATTGACTAAGCCTAAAAACTAATAACTCAATCTTGATGACAAAATGGAATACTTAAACAAATTTTATACCATCTAAATAGAATGATATAACAAAACATATAATAATTATTGTAACCCCAAACTATAAAACAAATTAACACTACTTTAACAACATTAATATTCAACAAACAATGAATCGACAAACTATTAACCACACAAGATATTATTAAACTAAACCCAAGACTAAGGTTGGAAAGAATAACCTTTATGATTTTTTAAGAATATTTTGATGTGATCCACATGGATCAAGCATGAATATGAACTACAATTCATCACATATTGAACATTGAGTGGATTTTGAAATTATTTCCTATCTATTCGGGGGGATCCAATGGCAAGAACATGGGGCATAGACATTCTAAATTTTTGGAGCTCAATCAAGTCACCAAATATTCTACCAAATCACCAAATTTGATAAAATATATGCATTCCTCTTCATTGAGATGTCTTTCCCTTGATCATCATGAAAATGTTCATAAAATAAGGCATGTAATGATTCACACTTAGAGAGATCTGAATCGATTGATGCAATACAAGATGTAGTGTTGAAATTCTATGTAGGAACAATATAGAGTGCAGAAAAGAAATGTTAAATGCTTAAATTTAATGTTCTTGGTATAATTAATGAAAACAAATATATAAGATAAAAATGGTGGTGCACACTAGTACATGACAAACCATGAATTATAGAGATATAAAATGGCAATAAATGACTGATTAGAGTTATAAAAGTGAACTTTATACAAAGGATGATGAGATTAGATATGGTTTGCTTCACTTTTTAAGACTTCTTGTGCCTTCTTTATCATCAATTTTAGGATTGTTATATAATATCAATTTATACAAATGACTATACAAAAGATAATGCATAACCGAGCTCTCAAATTAGTAGAAAATATGGCATAAAAAAATGAAACTCCAAACACATGATGACAAGCACGCTAATATAAATTCTTACAAAATAACTATCTAAACTTTTCACACTAACATAAACTCTTAACAAAATTCTTCTCTGAGTCATACATCCATAGGGATAAACTACCAAGCAACTACCCCTCACATGTTTTTATAGGTCCATATTTATTCTAAAAATTCCTATTTTGATACTAGATATTGATTATGAGAAGAGTGTTTGCATAGAGAAAGCTAAATACATAGAAAATAAAATGCACACACTAATATATTATTCTATTACTTTAATTCTTCAACTTATTTCATATGAAACAATACAAATATATATAGGAAATATGTTTCCTATATTCAAGATAATGAGATCCTTACAATCTCTCAAATGAACAATCTCTCAACTAACCAACTGACTATATATGAAATATATTGTTACTATAATATATTCATGTAACTACTAAACACAAATAAATCTAACCTTGTATATTATTTTTATTATTCATAAAAATAATATACCCCATAAAACTCTATTAATGTAACATTGTGTAACTAATAATATTTACATTATTATAGATTAATAATGTGAACACACCTTAACACCCACCACCAAGGGGATGGAGATCATATAATTTATAAAGTGGCAGACATTTTTAGCAGCCATAAGGCCAAATCTAAGACCCCTAACAACCACCTACTATGATTACATCTCAACAATAACAAGAGCAAGTAGTAGGGGAAAGATCAACTACTGGAGAGAAAGATAAAGAGGAAGAATAAAATCTTCAAGTTCAAACATATACTATTGAATTGAGGAAGGCCAAACAAGAACTAGTAGAAGAACTAGTGCAAGAAAAAGACATCACTATTGGGGAAGAAGTAGAGATCATATGATTAGAATCCTTTGATGAGGAAGATATGGCACCTATTATGGCAACTTCAACATCCATCACCTCCAGCGTGAATCTTCCCTCTCCTACCTAACAAGTGACTGATCCTCAATATTAGAGGACAAAAATCTATTATCAAAGAAAATATAGGGTAAAGAGGCCATAGACTCCATCCATAGAGGTAAAAATAGGATAGACACAACCTTTAATTAAAGGTGAGTCAAGACATGAAGTGGCTGAAGAGGAGCTATAATAAGACAAGGTACTAAGCTCTCAAGGATTGAAAACAAAGGCACACCTTAGTGGTGACCAATTAGGTAAGGGTGCTCTATTTACTGCTCACTCAAGCCTTTATCCTATTATGTCATTACCAATTATTTATTCTATGCCATTACTAGTTTTCTCTACTTTTACTCTTATGTTAACATTACCTACTATTCCTATTTTTATTATGTCAACCACTACTATGACCACTACTCTTTTACTCTCCACCTCTACTTCCAAAAATACCAACCAAACTATCACCTAAGTGGTAGCCTCTTATACTCAATTAGGTTCACCACTACCCTAATCAAGAATAATACAAACCAAAATAGTGGTGGCAATAAAGAGATCCCCTAAGAAGAAACTTGCCTACATTGTGCATTCTATACCACATTTAGGGAATGTAGACTGGTCCAAGATAATTTATCCCTCAATTCTTAAGCCATACACTAAGATTGAGCCTAAAAAGGATACACAAATAAAACCCAAACCATTGGGTCTGTCAAAGCTAACTCTTCTAGATTGGGCCAAGGAGTTAGGAGCATTAGCTTCTAAGAGGCCAAATTTGAAGATCACCAAGCTTCCAACTATGATCTCTCTCTTTGAAAAAGAAAAAACCTCAATGAAAAGGGCAAGGAAGAGGAAGATAGAAGATAGTAATGGTAGAGGCCTAATTTTGGAAGAAAGAGAAGATATTTATTCTCTTTCAAATAAATATTATATAAATAAGGTTCAGTCCCCCTACATTGAGGACCTTAAATTCTATATGGAGACCCATAATAAAATAGTACTATCCATTCATGAGGGAACATAATAGGATAAAAAAGAATTAAAATAAGAACTAGAGACTCTTAAAGAAAAACATGTAATCAACATGTCCTCTAGCATAAAGATGTACAGAGTATGACATTAAGGTTATACAAAAATTTTAATATCATTTATTATTTAAGATTATAATTTACTCCACATGTAACTAGAATAATAAAATTATTTAAAATTCTCAAAGAGCATGAAAACATATTGAATTTCTTAGTGTTGTATACTCCTAATAAGGGATTCTTACTTTTAAATTTGATGACTCCCTTGGAGGAAACCAATGCATTAAACCTATCAAACATAAGGACTCAAGAGGCATGGGATTAGATAAGTAATATTAACACTCTAGTTTTTAAGATCATAAATCAAGAGAATCATGCAGTACAAATATTGGATGAGCAATAACTGACACAAGCATGAGATAACATTGGGAAGGTAGTAGCTTGGGCTATTTTTGATCAAATGATATAAAACGATTCAGATAATTTCAAGAAAAGTTTATAAGGACTGAATTTAGATAATATTGAAGTGAATCTGAGTTCAACGAGGAATAAAAAACTAAAGTGGAGGTCCTTTAGGTAGTTTTTTGAGCTGTCAAGACCGAGCATGCAAAGATAGTATAATAACTAGATAGGGTAACCAGACATATACTTTATATGAAATTAATATGGATTCAAAATGCCAAAATATTCAAACATTATCAAGATTTGGAGGCCATGAAGAAGGAAATTTCAACACCACCTACTAGCTTAATTGCTTAGATTCTACCTAATGTGCCAGTTATAACACTGCCATCAACTTCACTCCCTCTTAGCTCATCTAGTGTATCAAATATGTCTCTCAGTTCAACTTTAATTATAATTCTAGATAAAGATACCAGTTCATATCTAGCTAAAACTTTAGTTACTACATCTATTGTAACAACTATTTCAACTCCAGTCACAAGCTTAGCTCTGGTTACAACTATAGTTATAATAACAACAATGAGAAGTGTCAAGGAGGAACCAAGTTAGCTTTAATCGAAGGCTAATTTTGTATAATTTTACATGTAATTATTATAAATGGCTAGTTAAGTCTTATTACATCTATGTTAAAATTAAACAAATTATTTTTCCAACATACACACATTGCATGTCTAATGTAATCTCTAAGGTATAACCTATAGTTTTATATCAAACTATAATTTATGTTCGATTTATTCTAATGTAATCCAAATTTTTGATATACTTGGAGAATGAGGTGACCCCTTCCTCAAGTCCTTTAAATACATGTAAAATCCTCTTTTCAAGGGGTTGATGTTTTTGGATCAATATACAATAAAAATCAAACAATTTATTATCATACAACTATGTTTGTTCTTTATTATTTCTTATTTGTGTTATTAAATTTTTTATTTTTGTTTTATATCAATTCAATAATTATGAAGTGTGCTAATGCTATAGATGAATCTGATTGTTTTAATTAATGAATATTGATCTTAGATGTGGAATAATAATTGAGTGTTGATAAATTTCATTGGTTTAAGCAATTAGTATAGATTGAGTTGATAATATGAGGTGTGTAGGAGTATTTCCTTTGGTATAGTCATTTATAAGTGTGTTATAACTAATCTAGACAAATTTTTGGTCTGAGTTGTAATCTCTCAGATAAAGGTGTGCAAGATAAACATTAAGGATAAAAACCTTAAATTGAGATCGTTAAACTTCCTATACTCATTTTCCCAGATTGCTAACTATGCTTGTTCTTGAGTGTGTAATAGATGTAAGTGAAACATTATTATTAGAGATACTTGTCCACCAAAGAAATAGTCTTAGAAGTAACATTTCAAAAACATAGATCCTTATTTTTGACCTTACCCTTCTTTCCCATTTTTGAGTTTCTTTTAAATATACCCATCATAAACTAACCCTCCATCCATATAACTCACTTAGTGTTTGATTTTATATTAAATTACACACATCTATCTACAAAATTTGGTTAAACAACTTATAGGCTCAACTTACTATTCCATCACCTAGTTGTTTTAACTGTGTACTTGTAACTCATGTCCCAAATTATAAACTCATTAAAAAATGTTAGAGGCTACTTCATTTATCATTATATGGTGTTCATAAAACCCACATAAACATTATCCCTTTCCTCTCACAACTTGTTAACCTTGATATCTACATCATATTCCATTACCTTGGTGATCCAACTGGCTCTTTTTTCACTCAAATCTCTACTCAAAAGGAAGTTTTTGATGCTTAGATGAGACACCATCACATGAAATTTGTTTTAACAGAGCATATGCTTGATTTTTTTAAGATTTATTATGACATCAATCACTTAATTCTTCACAAAAGTGTACCTTACCTCATAGTATTCCAACCCTTGGCTAAAGAAAGCAATGGGTTGTTCAAGACTTTCCTAATTTTATTGTGTCAACATGGATGAGATGACTTCATCATTTTAGAAAGTGTATAAGGTGAAGTCCTTCATGAAATCAGGATTTATAGGTGTTAGAGCTTGAGTTATGGCTCAATTCAAGGATCCAAAACTATCCCTTCTTTCTATAGTCTAATTAAAAATCTAATTATTCTTTAACATGGATATTAGAGGCTTGACAAGGACAAGATAACACTTACACTTTTAAGGTCTATGGAGAGACCTTCCTTGGATATTTTGGCCTAAGAGTTTGCCTACATAGACTACAAATACACACTTTTTAGGATTGAGAGATCCTAAACTACCTACACTTCTCAAAAATATATCTAAGATGTTTCAAATGCTCATTTACATCCTTAGATAAAATAGTGATTCCATCAAGGTAAATCAACACTATATCATTTATCAAAACTTTAAATTTTATGTCCATGGCACTTTGAAAATAGCTATAGCATTGGACAACCTAAAAGGCATCCTACTATACATACATGTGCCCCATTTTATGGTGAAATCTATATTATGTTGCTCTTATTCTTTCACTAAAATATAATTGTACCATAAATAGCCTTAAAGGAGAGAGAAACACTTAGAACTTGCTACCATCTACAATATTTGTTCCATAGAAGGAAAATGATAGTGATCCTTCAATGAAAAACTATTTAAGTCTCTAAATTCCACACATGATCTTGTCTCTCCATTATTTTTTCTTAGAGGGGATAGATTGGTAACCCAAGGTGAATGGTTGATGGGGAAGATGATGTAGATTATACAAACTTAGTCAATTCCTTACACATTAGGGGTTGTATCCTTGGGTTGATAGTTATTTTCTTTTGCCTTAATAATTTTGCATCTGTATCTATCTCTATAGTGTGTTGATCTATTATAGGGTCAAAAACTTTGAGATCACTATACTCCTAAGAAAATATATCAATAGACTCTTTTCACAAATCAATAAATGCAAGTCTTTCTTTATTACATACCTTTCCAAGTGATGGAATTTTGTATTTGAATATGGTGGCCCTCTCATAATTATCTTATTTGGTATATATGCTTATCTTATCTTTATTCATTTGTGCATCATCATTGAAAATGATTTCAAGTGTTACTAGAGTTTTAGGGAGTTTGTTTTACCTTAATTGTATAATTTAATCACCATTTTGATGATACAATTTACTCTAATTTCTTGAAGAGAACTCAACCTCTTCTTGAAGAAAACATGCTATTTATTTTTCATTCCCAATAAATTACCAATTAACATCATTATAAATAATTTAAGGCCTTACCACTACCTTGACATGTGATTGACATCTTGAACTCTTAACATCATTAGGGATGTTAAACTGAGCTCCAATTGTAACCAACCTATTAGCATGACTATTCTCTTCTCTTGGAATGGCTTGTATATTGAAAGCCTTAAAATACTCAATGAGATCCCAAAACCTATGTTTTTAGGACTTTAACATGGGTTTTTTTTTACATTTCAACCCTTCACTTGATGAACAACCATCTCACTATCAACAAAAATGTGCAAGTACTTCACTCCTCTTTTGTTAGCCCATTAAAGGCCATGTACAAGTGTTTCATACTCTGATATATTACAAGTACAACTAAATTTAAATATGAACATAGTATAATACCTTTATTTAGAGAGAGACACCAAAATTACACCACCTCCTACACCTATTTTTCTTCTAGATCCATTAAATAAGAGCTTTCATAGACTATCCATGAGCTCACTAAGCTTCACCAAATTTGGAATGAAATAACATTCCTCATGTAGGAAATATACTCTAAGGCTTGCCTCTTTTATGAACTTATAGGGATAATATTAATTATGATTAGTTTCCCACTCAATAAGAAAGAGATCAGGTATTCCTTCAAGAAAATAATTTAGTTCTAGGTTAACATGGAAGTCTCTTTCATCAAGAATAGTGTAATTAACATCAGAGTCTTTAGGCACATAAGGTTATAAGTGAATTTTAGTAATTGGTTTTAATTATATCTTAACTTTGGTACCATACCTAGTCTTAAACACCATGTAATACCAATTATGATAGATATCCCCTAATCTTAGCCATGAACTCACTTACAACTTAGATAGATAGATAGGGAAAAGTTGGGTGTTAATTCTATTACAATAACATCTTAGGGAATATAAAAAGTTGGCTAAGAATGAAAGATTAAGTTAAGAACTTTGATTATGCTTACAGTCTTGGTGGCTATCCCATCCAATTAAAAAATTCCTTTGGTGTTTGGCTCATATTTTAGACCTAGTTTATCAACCACTTGTTTGGGTATTATAGAGGTACTATTACCACTATTAATCATATAATTATGAACCAAAGACTCACCTATAATGAGATAAAATTATAAAGGAGGATGTCTACCAATTTGAATTGTTTCCCTTATTTAGGGTAAGTTTTATTCATGAGGATTGCTTTCTATTTCATTGTTGGTCCAACTACAAGGTTGAAGTTAAATAGCTCCTCTTGAAGTATATAATTTTTTCTAGGGATGGAAAATGTATCCCACATCGAGATATTCATATGTGATTTATTTATTCAATAAATAATTGTGATAGAAGAACTACCAACCTTTGGTTATCCCTTAATAACAATAACACTATCTTGAGCTTGTAAAGATTGAGGTAGAGGAATACCTTTAACATTTTTATTTTTCTATATTTCTTAAAATTTATAGGCTACATTAGTCTATTTATTACTTGAGGCACTTGAGAAGATAGGATAGGTCATTTAACCATATCTTGGATGCCCTCTTGTCTTAGATCTTATGTTGGCTACTATAAGAGTATCAACATTACTTGTGCCTCTGAACTAGTTCATTGCATAATAATCTCCTTGCCAATTTACAAGTGTGGAATTAGATTTCAATTGCCATTAGTTACCTTCTTCTTTTAGTGGCACTTAACAATGTGGATCTTGAGAAGCTTGAACACCTTATACCATTAGATCTTTATTGGACACAACACAATATGATTTTAAGGTTAATCATAAGGAGGACACCATGATTTTTCTTGGACTATATTATTTTGAACGAGAACTTTAGAATATAAAAAGCTACCAACATTTAGATTATATCTATTAAAAGGATTAACATGGATGATTGGCCCTTGACTTAGAAGTTGATTTAGAAGGGAGGTCTATTATCTTGATTGAATTGATTTTGAGACTAATAAGGCCTATAGTTATGAGCTTGCTTCCTCTTAATGTTACAATGTCATTTCCAAAACTATGTAGAAGAATCTTGACTTCATGTAAGTCATTATAAGGGGTAGGGGTAAATTTTTATTGATTGTTTAGTAAAGGAATAGGGACCAATATGGGAAATGAAAGAGGTGTATAAGGAGTAAGGGGATAAAATTATAGAAATAAAGGAAAATAAGCCTTGGGGTAATCTTATTTGCTTGGATGAGACAATTCTTTGCTAATCTTACCACCTCATATGCATCAAGCAATGTCTTTCCCATATTAAATGGATCATCACTATTACATCATTATTCAAATCCCTCAAGTAGTATAAAAATACATAGTTTGAAATGGGTTTGAATATGGCTAGGATCCTATCCTAAGTCTTTTTAAATTTATAGTTGAAATCCACCATGAACTCTTAGGGATCCCTCTTTATAGTAGTCAATTTCTCCACTAAGGATAAGTGATCACTCTTATCTTTAGAATGCTTGCATAATTATTCTCCTAATTCATCCCAAGTAGTAATAGACTTAGGCCTCAATCCTTTATACCATTTAAGAGCCTTCTATTTGAAAGAAGTGGATAAAAATCTGATTTGCACATTCTCTTAAATCACATGATGTCCAAAACAAATAATTGTCTCTTATATACTCAATAGGAGTGGTGGAGTTTTTTCCACTAAAATATGAGATGTTTTTTAGGGAAAAAATAAGGATGTCATCATATTGAGCTAGGTTAAGTGGGATGCCACTGTTTCTAACTATTTTTCACTTTTCCACATTTATAAGATGAAAGAAACTAAGATAATGGTCAGGGGTTTGTACGTACCCAGATGAAGTTTGTGCACCGTTATACAGATGTTGAAGGAACTCCTCTTTGGCTGTGGAGGATGACACCTGTAGAAGAAAGAGACTCAAATAAAGAGGTTGTTAGATAGATAGACAGTAGAATACCAAGCAAAGCTTGATCCCAAAAGTGCAAAGACTTCTTGGAGGGGTGACAGTCCACTGGTTGATAAAAAGAATGTCTGATAAAGAGCAAAATGTTGCTAGAAAAATAAATGATAAAAGACTGAATTAAAAGAAACAGAAACAAATGCGTACTTGTATGTAGCAATCTATCTTCCACAGTCACTGACATCGATTAGTCTGCTATTATTGGTAGGTCAAGGTCGTTGATGTTGGTTATTCTTCCAACATCGCAATGGGCCTGGTGGCTGGCATCAATCGGGGCAATGGTCTTGGATAGGGTCTGGATGGGTTTTTGGTCGACAGAATGGTCTATGGTAGTCTGAGAGGTAAAAGGGTCTATGCAGGGTTGTAGGGAGATTGATAAGGTCTAAGGAAGGAGTTAGGGAAGAGACAGGGTGTCAAAAAGGGGCAAGGGTGTGAGGAAGGCTTCTCAGCCTCTCCAGGAAGACAGTCAGGGATACTCTAGTTGATAGCCAGGTCTAGGTGATGAAACTTAGAAGGAGTAAGAAGAAACTAATTATAAATACATTCTAAGCTACTAAAATGAAAAGACAGAAGAAATACTTAGCTCTTGATATGCTGAAGGAGTGTAGGAGACCTGTTGCTGATGTTGCTAATGTAGAAGACTACCTGTAGAGTGGAGTGACTAATGCAGAGTCCCTATACCCTGTGATGCTTGCTGTGCATTTGGGAGAGAGGGAGCGAGAGAGGTTGGAAGATTGGAAGGTTAGCTGATCAAAAGATTGGAAAAAGATCCACATTCCAAATGTAGAACATAGTTTTAAAGGCAACCGATGTCAAAAATACTGCCGACGTCAACAGCCAAAGAATAGGAAAAAGGGCTAAAAATAGCCTTTTTCCCGTTCTTCCATCTGTCGAGGTCAGCTGGTCATTGGAAAATGGTTGAAGGTGGGTTAAATGAGCGTGAGAGGCTAGTGGGAGGAATGAAATGGGGTTAAGCAATTAAGATTTTGCATGGGGTGAGGGAGGCATCCAAGGAGAGGTATCCAAGGGTGGTGAGGTGTCAAGGAGAGAGAGAGAGAGGGAATTATTAATTTTAAAATAGATAATTATTTTAAATTAATAAGTTTGTAGGTTAGGAATGGTTAGAAGTGGACCAAGGGGACTAAGGGGGAGTCGACCAGGGAGTAGACACGATTTCGGTGTCTATAGCCACCATTAAATGGAATAAAAACCTGATTTTTAGGCACCACCATCTTGAAAATTAGAGGTAAAGAAAACCTTTCTATAGAGAAGTTTGAAACAAAATATTTTTTTAGATAAGGGTGTCTATTAGAAAATCACTTCTTCTTAGCTGAATATTAAGTTAATTCTATAAACTCAAAAGGAATACCCTTAGAAGAGGACCTTGTGATTACCTTTGCATGAAAATTGGATATTAATCTTGCAACTACGATGCTTAAAATCTTGTTGGAGTCTCCAAATGTTGAATGAAAATGATATAACTGATATTAGTATGCCAAGACCAACACCAATATTGAGTCATATTCAATAACTTTGGTCCCACTAGACGTGCCAAAGACTATTATCACTTTAAATTGCACGCTTTGAAGAGGTATTTTAGATTTCTTCGCTTAATTGACAAAATGGAAATGCTACTAGGCCATGGATGGCCTAAAATGTGAAGTGTATCTCTAGAGAGGGATGAATCCCTTAATGCTACACCTAAAACTAACACTACACCTGCTCAAACTATAAGGAAAAGGGATAAATAAAGCTGAAATTAAATGAAATAAAAGGGGTTATGCAACCAGATTTTAAGTCTCATCTAATTGTTTATGATTTTTACTATAAAATAAAATAATATTGGAATATAATTTTATAATTTTTAATAGTCCTTCCAACATGAGTATTTCAATATGGAGGCTATAGCTAATAGACCAATCAATAGGGATGATCAAGAGGTCTAGAAGAAGACACTAGTGAATGTTTTCCACACTTTAACTTTGTAAATAACTACTTGACACACACCATATGAATTTAAATAAGATGATTTACTCACAAATAATCAAGAATTAAGAGGATAAATACAAGGAATTTAAACACTATCCTCATCATTAATTAACAACTCACCATAAAAACACTAGATGCAAGATGGAGAAGGTATAAACCAACTTATATTCACTTCAAAGGTAATAATCAATATCAATTTGAGTAGGGATTCACCTTGACCAATTATAGGATAGTGATAATATCACATACAAGAGTACTTATAGGAGAAAGGAGAAGAGAGAGAGAGAGGAAGGATGTGTAGGAAGCGTAAGATGGTTTTCATCCAATCATGAGATAAAATACAATATTAATGAAGAGTGAAACACCATCAGATGATTCTTATTTTACATGTGTTAGTTTTATTTGATGATTGTATACATATAAATTTTCTTGCCTATTCTAGATTGATAATTATGTCTCTAATTTTGATTAGTGATTAACTAATTAATCCATTTTTTCATTATTTCATCTAGCATTTCCTATTCCCCCTAGTCAATAATATAGTCCCCTTTACATATATTACGTATCTTATACTAAACTTCATATTCCCATCTAATTTTAATTCTCTAGTCATTTATTATTAACATCCCATTTATCATCTAAATCCTTTTTATGCTCACTTGTGAATTTTAAATTCATAAAATCACACCTATCCCTAGGATTTCCTAAAAATCTACTCCCTACTCCTCACCTAAACCTTTTTCTAAAATTCCCTTAATTATCATTAGATTCCCTAATGGATTATTCTCTAGAGAGTTTTTTCTCTAGAGAATTCTAAGGAATTTCAAATTCCTTAGAATTCTCTCCAATTCTCTAGAGAGTTCTCTCTCTAGATAATTATATGGAATTTTAAAGTACAAAAAAATCCCTCCATGGCCTTTTTAAATCCATGACTCCCTCTATTACAAATAATGAACAAATCAATCACAAATATTATGAATTTCCATAGTCTAATAAGTCCAATAAATCCATGAATCCATTTTATTAAAGTCTTTTCATGAATCTAATATCATTCTAAAATTTTGAGTCTATTTGTAATCAATCCAAAATTCATAATCAATAAGTATTTTTCTTGTTTTGATCTTGATTTAGAGAATTTATCTTTAGTATTGAAATGCTAGTTTTGAATGTTCATTTATCTTTGCATTTTTTTATCATATTAGCTCTAGATTTTTATTGCAGATTGATAATTTGGGTATTTTTGGTATAATTTCATATCTCTAATGAATTTCTCAAATTTATCTTCCCACATTTAGAAACCATAGTGGGAGAGCTCCTTTAGACTAACCATTGTGTGTGAAGTATGAAAAAATTCAACTTGCAGGACTGGTTAGGAAAATTTGGGCTCAAATTTTCAAAATTTGCACATTCTAGGTGATTAATAATTTTTCTCTATAAAAGATGATTTTGAATTCAATAGTCATAATTTTGTACTAACTATGATAGTTAACCATTAGTAATTAAAATCCATCTGACCATTTTTAAAATCACTTATTGACAACTGTGATTTTTATTTCCATTTGTAATTTTGAAAATTGTAGTTGCAATTTTGATTTCCATTTATGATTTTGAACATAATAATCATGATTTTGATTCCTATCTACAATTTTATACACTGTAATTGTGATTTTCATCTCAGTTCATAAAATTTTTAAATCCATACTATCAGGGGTTTTAATAAGATTTTTATATAATTTTTTTCTCTATCTAACTTGGTTGGTTGCAAGAAACAAGCAAAGACTTTACCAAACTAAATTCATAAATTCATAACTTCTAAATCAAAATTGCTTCTTTGCATTTATATTTTTGATTTCTAGTTGTTGTTTTGACACTACTAATAGTGATTTTTTCTAGTGATATATTTGTAAAGTGTCTAATCTATAAGTTGTTTTGTCTTCTCTTTGATCATATATTTTAACATTTTGCAGATGGTTGCCACTATATTTAACCTTTATTTTTGCAAGATTAATCTAAACATCTGACATTAAGTAAAGCCATAACTTCCTAGTGGTAATTTGATTTGGCCTTAATTTTATTTTATTTCAATCCTAAAATCTACTATAAGTATCTTAAATCTAATAAAATTAAAAATAATTTTATATTTATAAATTCTATAAATATTTAAAGTCTTATATGACTTTCAATATCACTTCTAATATCCGCAACTTTGCTTCTATAAGTTATGGTTTTGCCTACTTTGTCTATGGTTTTGAACTAATAACTAGTTGATTGTAACTAAGTAGTTTGTAATACCACTAGTTGATAATTGTGACTTTGATAAATTATCCTATTTTCAATCATAATTTTGATAAAAATCACTTATTTTCAGTCATAATTTTACTATATCACTAATCACACATCATGGTTTTACTAACTAATTGCTAGTAGTCTACCTAATCATTTTGAAAATTGTTTATCCTTATCTATGATTGTGATTTATTAGAAGCAATTTTAACTCTCTAGAAGTGATTTTAAATTAACAATAACTATATATCTATGATTTTTCTTATTGTGGTAGTGATTTTTCATTCATTTTTGCCTTTAAATTGTCTTTTTGAGTGTATTATTATGATCCTTTTCAATGAATTTTGAGTCATTCTGAGCATCCCATAAGTCCCAAATTGCTTAGAAAGCATACCTAGGGTGCTGCCCCTAGACCCTAAAAGGGGTGATGCCCCTTAAACTTACAAGGGATGCTACCCATTAACCCCACTTAGAGTTGCTTCCCCTAGACCTTCGCATCATGCCCCCTCATTCAAAAAAATTCTAGTGTAAAACTCGTAATTTTTTAAATGTTTTTATTAAGGCTTATTAGATTAATATTTAGTTTGGATTTTAATAAGGGACAATTTGGTGGTAGTATTTTCTAACTTGATTATACCTAACCACTTGTCTTTTAGGTCATGTCTTAACATAATTTTGTCTATCTAATGTCTTGTCTTGTAGGTTGCTCCTCAAGATTGCCAAATTAAAACTACTAATTGCTTATTTTGTAAGACACTTATTCAAGATTTTAGAATTTTGAAAAATATTTTATATATATCACACTTAATTAATTGGTTAATCAAATTTTTATCTACTTGTCTATGTTTGAGGGCTATAATGGTGTATGCTCTCCTCCTTACATCCTAGCGGTGAGTCTCAGATGATTAAAAACCACTAACAAACCCTCATATATATTTTTTTTAGGGGAAATGTGACATGGAAGTGATTATTACACAAATTAACATAGTATTAGGGGTTGATGATGTTGGAAATATTGTCATTGATGTCAAAGGTCTAGCATTATTGGTGATAAAGGCCCCATAACATTTAATGGTGTTTTTAATATTCATATCTTAGCTAATGTGTGTTGATATTTATTTAATATTAATGAATATATTTTTGGTTACATAAAATTCAAATGATGGCCATGGAGAATTTAAAGAGTCATGGGGTAAAGACAAAAGAGGGATGAGATGCATTTTCCCATTGTTGATGTTGTGGATTGCACCCTTGAAAGAAGGTTGAGCTTCTCTCTTCCACACAGCACAATGGAGACTTCCCTCTTGCTATGGGTTTGGAAAAACTAAGGGGAGAATCTATAGATAAGGGCTAGCTCCCTTTGATGAATCTTTGAATTATTTTACTACTACTGCTAATAATGAGGGGTGTAAAAAGGGAGAAGGATACAACCAAAATAGAAACTAATCTAAGTGGTGATGCACCAAACAATTTTGATCTACTCAGCTATTCACACTTCAAACTAGAAAGGGGTGAACATATACTTTATCTGGAAAAAAGACTAGACTATAGGGGTATTTTAATAGGGTGATTAATGGAGACACAAGGAAAAAGAACTTACCATAAACACTATAGAAAACACTCTCTCTAATAGCTACTCTTATGTCTCTGTACTCCAAATGAAGCACTTCCATTTAACCTATAGAAATGGATTTGGCTACACTAGGTATGTTGTTGTTAATCTTGTGAAAACATCAAGCTAAAATGACTGAACATAAAATTGATATACAGACACAGTCAAAAGCATAGCTAGTCAGATAGAGGTAAAACACATTCTTATTGATCAAAGGTGAAATTTGATAGGGCTTCATATTAAAAAATGAGAGATATCCTCCTCAACTGAGAGGTTACAATATATAGTATGAAGGAAAAGACTTTGGCACTTTTTATAACAAGTGGCCCATGTTATGTTGAACACCTAGGAAAGAGGAAATTTGCTCATGCTAGTGTCATCCTTATATAAAAACCATGAAATAACCATTCTATAGATGTCACAGGTCTTGACTTTGGTTCTTAACCTATATTAAATATCACTATAAAAGCATGGGTCATATTAAATGTCACTACAAAAGCATGGGTCACTACAATAACTTCTTGTGCCAATGCTTCTTTTGCCACCTGGGTTGATTTGATTCATGTCTATGCTTGGTTAAGTGCATCCTTTATATTTTCTTGGATCTTTGGCCCTCAGGGCTATCTTCCATCTTTTACTGGTTCTTTAGGCTCCTTTTTCAGTAGGTCACTGAGTTTACTTGTGGCCTTGTGCCCTTGGAATTCCTTTGGGTTCACAAGATTGAATTCCTTTCATGTACTTTCCTAAAAGAATTGTCTCTTTGGTCTCTTTTCAATGGCTAATGCATCCTATCCAAATTGACATCTATGAGCCTATCACTACTTGGAAACCAATGGCTACTTCATCACCATCAAATTGACATCTGTAGCCTGTCATCATTTGAAAACCAATGGCTAGTTCACCATGCTAGAAATTGACATGCTCAGGCCTATCATTACTTTGGTAATTCCTTTAGCTTTCTATAAATAAACCTTCCTAAAGGGGAGGTATGCCTTTAAAGAACTGGAAAAGGTCCATTTTTGGTCATTACCTACCCTCTGCAAGGGCACTTGTCTTTCAGGATCCTTCAGGCTCCTTAATTCCTTCAGACAAAATGTCTATGTCTGAAGGAATTCCTTTGGAAATTTTTCCTAAAGGAAAACCTTCCTTCAAAGTCTTGGTATTTTATTTGTAAGTCCCTTCAGACAAAATTTTGAAGGAATTCCTTTGGGATTTTTGTTTGAAAGAATTTTGCCTTGGGTTTTTTCCTTGTGAATTTCTTCAGACAAAATGTCTGAAGGAATTCCTTCAGGCATTTTGTTTGTAGGAATTCACCCTTTGATTCCTTTTGATTGGATTTAATTTAGAAAAATGTCCAAAGGAATTCCTTCACACATTTTGTTTGAAGGAATTGCCTTATCTTTTTTCTTGTCATTTTCTTGAAATAAAACTTTCTTTTCAACCTTCTCTTTAAGCTCTCTCAAATGTGTTCCTTGCCCTCCACAAGTCTTCCCTACCATCTACAAGGGCACTTTGGGCCCAAATTTTCCCTTCAAAGCTTGGAAAAGGTCACTTTTTTGGTTACATACCTACCCTCCATAAGGGCATTTATCCTTTAGATCCTACCAAAAGACTCATATCCTTTGAAATTGGCCCATTCTTTTGCTAAAAGGCTTGTGCAAACCAACTTCCCAAAGTAAAATAAACCTTTGGATCAACCCAAAACATCAACAAGGCTCAAGTCACTTGGATTTTTATAGAATAGGCCTATTATAAGGAAAAACAACAATTGTAGTAAGGTGAAGATGTTAAAAGCTAGCTAATCAGGACAAGGAAGGAAGGGAGACAAATTTTTTTGGCCTGTAGGACTAAAAATGGTTAATAAATTTGGTGACTCACAGGGGAAGCATGCGTACTATGCTAAAGAAGATAGGTAGCTTCAAAGTCCATTGGGCATGGAGTCAGGGTGTAGCTTGAAAAAGTTAGCAACAGCTTTCTAAAGACCTATGAACCAGTAAAGCTTTACCTCAAGAAACAAGAAAAACAACACACAAGGATAAAAACACTACACCTATACAAATAACACTCAGGGAAAAAAATACAACTAAAAGTAAACTATTATGTATAGCTAAAAATATATATTTTCCTCCCTCCTGGATGAAAGGGAAAACTTTGCAAGCCTCCATGGCAAGAAAACTTATCTTGCCAAACAAGTGACTAAATGGAATGGAGACTTGGTGACTTTCTCTTCTTGCTTACCACCCTGATTGGCTTGTATCCAAATTAATAAGGGTTAAACATGCTTCCAACATATATGTATTCATCTTACTCTTGGAAGCTTGCCTCATGCTGGCCCTTCATGCTAGTGTATCTCACCAAGAAGTCAATGGATGCTAGCTCATCATCATAGGGATCATCTAGCTCATAACCACCTTAATATGCATCATGGATTGACTTGTTCCCTTTTGCCTCATCAAAGACATCCTCAAACTTATCTTTTTCTTCATCATGGCTTTCTTGAAGAAGGGTGACTATTGTGATGTCTAAAATGAGATCACAAACTAATTGCTCATCCCACATAACATCACCTTCTTACTCAAGGCTCTCTTATTCAAAGCTTTCATCAAGATGGATAGGCCTCTCCTTTTCTTGCTCAAAAACAAGAATCTCTAGTTGTTTAAAGACATGCTCCTGATCCTCCTCTAACTCGGGTTTTATGGCATGGTCATTCTCCTCATAAAAAAAACAAGGAAGTTCATCAAATAAGGGGGGAGAGAGCTCACCATGCTTACATTCCTCATCTTCCATTATTGACAAATAAAATATATCAACCTCATCTTCATATTGCTAGAAAATCTATATGTATGCATGACCTATGTCTTCTCCATTATTGATGATGTCTTTAAAAGGAGCATCCATGATGGTTTCATCCTTATTGACATCCATGAGAGCTTCTTGATAAGCCATGAATTAGATCCTCTATTCTTCACTTGCCTCTTTCAAAAAAGGTTCCTCCTTGAGAAGGGATGAAGTGGAAGGTTGATGGTAAACTCATGTGGAAGAGGAGGCAAACCTTGAGCTAGAATAAAATGATTCTCCTCCTTCCATTTGGCCAACAATTCATCCACATCAAATGTGGCTTGATAGCTCTCTTGGAGGGGTGTAGATGGGGTGTGTTCAAATGTAGGATCTTCTACTTGATCTGAGCCATCCCTCACACCTTAGTTGAGGAACCTCATTCTAGACTCCAATTTTGCAATTTTATTGGCTATATTCTCTTGAAAGATCCATTCTTAGAGGTCATAAGCATCATCATGATGAGTAGGATCAGATTCATCTTCTTCAAGGATTCTATCAAAATGAATAAGACTCTCCTCTTTTTTCCTACCACATGATTCCATTGTTTGATTTTAGCTCATGAGCTTGGGATTTAAACTTTTTCCTTGTAAATAGGTAGCAACTTTATCCTCTTTAAGGTCTTGAGCTAGTTCATGACAGGTAATCCTATGTTAAAATATTTGAGGAGGTTGAGGGAGACTGGTAAGGGTATGCTCATGCATAGGAAGAGTTTCTTCAATAGAGATGTGTTGTTTTCCAAAAGATATAGGGTGATTCCCATTAAAAGACTCCACATTCTAAATAATTGAGAAGGTTAGTATCCATGAGAGGTTTCTCTAATGCCCTTTTATGTTGGAAAGATAGGTGAAAGGGATTAAAAGCAAGAGTGGTTATTGCATCAGATGAGCTAGAGTGAGCAAGTGCTATTTGGTAGAAAGGATTTGGTGCATAAGAGGGGGATTTAATTAGAATAGGAGGGGGATGCTTTAAAATGGGTGAAGGCACACAAGGCTGATTGCCTTGAATGAATGGACTCTCCCATTTTGATACTTCCTCCTTCATGGATTGCAAGGTCTAAGCTTGCCTAAATAAGCACTCCTCTTTGTACATAATCTCTTTATGATATCTATTATGCTCCTCTAATCTATTTACCTCCATCACTTTCTTCTCAAATTCCAGCATTATTTCCCTTACACTAGGTGAAGGGAAACTTACAAAGATGCTTAAGGTGATGCCATGAATAACTTGAGCTTGATCAAAGTTATATAAAGGAAAACAAGGTCCATGCTACTAAACAATGGGATTATACATACCAAAATGTGATTTCTTGATGGCACCAGGACTGCTTAACTAGATGATTCAACTTGGAGTCACCATTGGTGTTGGTTGAAATGCCTCTAAAGGTTGATTGGTTAAAGAAAACACCAAAAAAAATCCTTCAAATCTTTAGATAAACTATCCCACCAGGCATGCCAAAAACTATTGATGCTATGGATTGCACCCTTGAAAGAAGGCTAAGATTATGTCTTCCACGTGGCACAATGGAGACTCCCCTCTTGCTATGGGTTTAGAAAAACTAAGGAGAGAATCTCTAGATAAGGGATAGCTCCCTTTGATGCATCTCTAAAGTCTTTTACTACTACTACTAACAATGTGGGGGGGGGGGGGTCAAAAGGGTGAAGGATACAACCAAAATAGAAACTAATCTAAGTGGTGATGCACCACATGATTTTTATCTACTTAGCTATTCACACTTCAAACTAGAAAGGGGTGAACATACACTTTATCTGACAACAAGACTAGACTATAGGGGTATTTTAAAAGGGGGCTTAATGGAGACACAAGGAAAAGGAACTTACCATAGGCACTATAGAAAATACACTATCTGATAGATACTCTTCTATTTCTATGATCTAAATGAAGTAGTTCTAGTTAACCTAAAAAAATGGCTTTGGATACACTATATATGTTGGTGTCAATCTTGTGAAAGAATCAAGCTAAAATGACTGAACACAAAATTGATACACAGACACACTCAAAAGCATAACCAGTTAGATAGAGGTAAAACAAATTCTTATTGATCAAAGGTGAAATTTGGTAGGGCTTCACCTTACAAAATGAGAGATATCCTCCTCAACTGAGAGGTTACAATATGTAGCATGAAGGAAAAGACTTTGGAACTTTCTATAATAAGTGGCCCATGCTACGTTGAACACCTAAGAAATAGGAAATTTACTCATGATGTCATCTTTTTGGAAATGCCCTTAAATAACCATATTATAGATGTCACAGGTCTTGAATTTAGTGCTTAACCCATATTAAATATCACTACAAAATCATGGGTTGTATTAAATTTCACTTGAAAGCATGGGTTACTGTAATAACTTCTTGTGTCGATGCTTCTTTTGCCACATAGGTTGATTTGATTCATGTTTGTGCTTGGCTAGGTACATCCTTTGTATTTTCCTAGCTCTTTGGCTCTCAGGGCTATCTTCTATATTTTACTGGTTCCTTAGGCTCCTTTCTCACTGGGTCACTGAGTTTACTTATGGACTTATGCCCTTGGAATTCCATCAAGTTCATGAGATTGAAGTCCTTTTGGGTACTTGCCCGAAAGAATTATCTCTTTAGTCTCTTTTCAATGGCCAATGCATCCCATCCAAATTGATGTCTATGAGCCTATCACTATTCAAAAACCAATGGCTATTTCATCACTATAAAATTGACGTCTGTAGGCCTATCATCATTGAAAAACCAATGGCTAGTTCACCATATTAGAAATTGACGTGCTCGGGCCCATCATTACTTTGGTAATTCCTTTGGCTTTCAGCAACTAAACCTTATTAAAGGGGAAGTATCCCTTCAAAGAAATATAAAAGGCCCCTTTTTGATCATTACCTACCCTCTGCAAGGGCACTTGTCTCTCAGGCTCTTTCAGGCTCCTTAATTCCTTCAGACAAAATGTTTGAAGGAATTCCTTTGGACATTTTACCCAAAAGAAAAATTTCCTTCAAAGTCTTGGTCTTTTCTTTATAAATCCCTTCAGACAAAAGTATGAAATAATTCCTTTGGGCTTTTTGTCTAAAAGAATTTTGACTTGGGTTTTTTCCTTGTGAATTTCTTTGGATAAAATGTCTAAAGGAATTGCCTTGTCTTTTTTCTTGTCATTTTCCTGAAAGAAAACATTCCTTTCAACCTTCTCTTTAATCTCTCTCAAATGTGTTCCCTACCCTCTGTAAGTGTTCCTTGCCCTCCACAAGGGCACTTTGGGACCAAATTTTCCCTTCGGAGCTTGGAAAAGGTCACTTTTTTGGTCACCTACCTATCCTCTACAAGGGCATTTATTCTTTAGAGCCTAACAAAAGACTCGTATCCTTTGAAATTGGCCCATTCCTTTACTAAAAGGCTTATATAAACCAACTACCCAAAGTGAAATAAACCTCCAGATAAACCTAAAACATCAACAAGGCTTAAGTCACTTAGATTTTTATAGAACATGCCTATTATAAGGAAAAATGACAATTATAGTAAGGTGAAGATGTTAAAGGCTGGCTAATTAGGATAGTAGGGAAGGAAGGGAGACCAATTTTTTTGGCTTGCAAGACCAAAAATGGTCAACACCCATGAAGATTTATTTTGGGTAATACCAAGAGTCAACACGTGAAGATAAAATGGGAAGGGTGCAATTTATCATGAAGAGACACTTTGAGGAATTTAAAAAGTCACCAAGATAAAGATAAAAGAGGAAAGGATGCATTTGCTAATGAAGGTTCACCTTATGACTTTTCAAATACAAGGATTTGAAGGGTTATGCAAGTTTGGTGCCATTTTCCATGAGGATTGAAAGGTCACAAAGGGTGAATGCTAAAGGTTATTTGGTAAGCTGTAAATAAAGGCTTGGGAATCCATTCATAATGTGTGGAAGAGAGCATGATTTTTAATTATCATATCTAGATTAAAAGAGCAAATGAGAGAAAATAAAGAGATATAGTAATGTGCTATCATTTATTGAGAAAGTAACATTGAGAGATAGTTGTGTGGTATACACAATAGGGGTTGGTGCTCTTGTGGGTTGGTTCTCATGAATATCTACTATGTTGGTGCTCAACAAAGATGTGGTGCTCCTACAAGTTGATGCTTATAATTTTTTTAGTTTGAGTTGGTGTTAATTCATATACTTGAGATTTTTCTCTATGGTTTTTTCCACATTGAGTTTCCATGTTAAAATCTGGCTCTCTCTCTCTCTCTCTCTCTCTCTCTCTCTCTCTCTCTCTCTCTCTCTCTCTCTCTCTCTCTCTCTCTCTCTCTCTCTCTCTCTCTCGTGTGGTGTTTGTTATTTTAGTTTTATTACATATCTTGAATGTATGGTTAAGTGGAATTTGATTAAGTGAAATTTTATAAGATATATGATATATTGATTCACCCCCCATCTCAATATATCCTATGCTTAACAATTAGTATCAGATCAGGTTCCTTTGGAAAGAGTTTAACAACTTGAAGGTATATCGAGAAAAACATAATGGCTAGATCATATGGAGATTTTTCTATAACTAAGGCACCTTTGTTTGATGGGTCAAATTATGCCTTTTAGAGCATAAAGAGGAGGACTTACTTGATGGCCCTTGGATTTGACATTTGGTAAGTAGTGTTGGAGGAACATGAAGAGCCACAAACACTTGTAACTACTTTGATGAAAAAGAAGGAAAGTCAAAATAATTCTATTTTATGTGGTTTATGTGAATCATAATTTTTTAAAATTATGCAATGTAAATTTTCTCATGAGACTTTGGTAAAGATTGAGAATATTTACAAAGGTGATGAAAAGGTTTAATGAGCTAAGATTCAGACTTTTAGAAGACAGTTTGAGATTTTGAAGGTAAAAGAAGAACATATAGCAAGTTATCTTTTGTAAGTTGATCAAATAGTTAATAAAATTCAAAGCCTTAGAGAAAAATTGGAAGAGTTAATGGTGGTACAATTTTTTTGAGATCCCTACCATTGAGATATGGTGTAAATGTTTTGGCAATTGAGGAGATGAAAGATCTATTCAAGCTAAAGATGCATGAACTACATGGTATTCTTATGGCATATGAGATGTAGACTGAACAAGAGAAACCCTCAAAGAGGGAAGCTGATTTCAAAATTCAAAGAAAGAAAAAGCCAAGATTCAAGAATCAAGTGACATCTCCAATGATGAGGAAGATGACAATGAATCTCTATTCATTTGTAAGCCAAAAAAGGGCACAGGTAAATATCAAGGAAAATTGCCATTTAAATGTTTTAAATGTGGTAAGATTAGACATTTTATAGAGAGATGCCTAGGTAAAAATAATGGTGACAATGAATAATGAAATTATACATTTAATAAAAACTTCAAAGGCAAATACAAGAAGAGATTCAAGAATAAGAGTTCATATTATAAAGATCTTAGCTCAATCAAAGATAGTGGAGTCAGTGACTCAGATCAAGAAGGTAATCTATTCATGACTATACATGAAGATGCCTTTGCATGCAAAAGTATAAATGATCAAGAAGAAGAACATGATGAAAGATAAGATGAAGCTAAGGTAAATCTAGAAGGAAAACTCATTTGTGCCTTGGAATAATTAGAAGTTGTTGAGAAGAAGAATCGAAGATTGAAGTGACAAATCAAGAAAAATGAAAAGAAGTCAAAGGAAATAATTGAAGATCTACAAGCACACTTTGAAGAAGCCAAAAGGAATGAAAAATATTTAACAACATAGTTGAAAAAAGTAAGTGAATAATGTGAAAGGTATGCTATTGAAATTTTCTTCTTTAAAAGTAGATCTTGAGAAAACAAATAAAGAAGTCAATGATAAAGCAATCAGTGATTCAAAATTTGAGGATAACACTAACATGTTGAAGAAGATATTATAAATATGAAAGGTAATATTAGATCAGATAGCTATCAGATTTGAAAAGAAAAAGAGCTATGTTGAAGCTCTTATAAAATAGGAAATAAAAAAAATTAAGAAGTGAAGAATACAAAGGACATCTCAAACTAAGAAGGTTGGAAGGAATAGAGATACAAAAAGTAATCAGGTCAAAGATACACAAACATGTTCTATTTTTATGGTTATATTTTTATTGTAATGGATATGGTCATAAAAAAATAGAATGTCAAAAATAACTAACAATTTTAGAAACAAAGAGAAGGAAACTCATTTAGAGTCTAGTAGAATCTATAACACTTTTTCTCCTCTATCAGGGTTTGATGAAGAGGCCATAATATGTTACAAGTGAAATAATTTTGGACACATAGACTGGAATTATAAAAGCATGTTTGAGTCAGTCAAGAAGGATCAAAGTTTCAAGGTTCCATTCATAAAAAAGAAAGGTCAAACAAGTTCATGGCAAAAGAAACAATCTAAAGATTTTATGTTAGTCTAGACAAATTTGCATGCAAGAAATAAAGAACAACTATGGTTCATTGACAATGGATGTTTGAGGCATATGATAGGAGACAAGAGTAAGTTCATAAAATTGAAGAAGATCAATGGTGGCATAGTTAAATTTGGAGACAAAACCACTACCAGGATAGCTAGAAAAGGTACTTTAAGTTTGGATAATGGTAGAACTAAGACCAAGAATGTGTTGTATGTAAGATGTCTTAAGCATAATCTATTGAGTGTAAGTCAAATATGTGATTAGGGATACACATTAAATTTTTATGTAAAAGGTTTTGAGATTCAAAGAAAATATTTAGATGAGTTGATTGCAGATGCTCAGAAGAAAGGCAATAATTTATATGTTTTATTAGATATCTTCACAAAGGCACAATCAAAGGACACATTCAAGGATCTATGAGAGGAGTTGGGAGTAATTTATTTTACATCATACCATTGAGGATCAACATCATTTGAGGGGGAGCTAAGTGCTAGTTCTAGGATAGGCCCTTTACCATTAATGTCAAAGGGGGAAAAGCATAGAAATAGGTACATGAATAGAAATAGGCATAAAAATGGGTACATGGAACAAGTACAGGTTGCTATAATAAGGGGGAGTTACTATATGTTTTTTAGTTTAACTATATATGTAGGTTGGCATGTGCGGTACATGTTTCAAGATGTGGAATGGTTTCCATCAATGATAAAGGGGGATATTATTGAAAATATTTTCATTGATGTCAAAGGTCTAGCATTATTGGTGATAAAGGCCCCATATCATTTAATGGTGTTTTTAATATTCATATCTTGGCTAATGTGTGCTGATATTTATTTAATATTAATGAATATATTTTGGTTGCATAAAAGTCAAATGAGGGCCCATGGAGAAGTCAAAGAGTCATGGGGTAAAGAAAAAAGAGGGATGGGATGTATTTTTCCATGAAGAGTCATTTTGGGGAATTCCAAGAGTCATCATGTGAAGACAAAAGAGGAAGGGAAAAATTTATAATGAAGAGACACTTTGAGGAATTTGAAAAGTCACCAAGATAAAGACAAAAGAGGAAATGACACATTTGCTAATGAAGGGTCACCTTATGGCTTTTAAAATGCAAAGATTCGAAGGGTCATACAAGTTTGGTGCCATTTTCCATGAGGATTGAAGGGTCACAAAGGGTGAATTCCAAAGGTCATTTGGTAAGCTATAAATAAAGGCTTGGGAAGCCATTTGTAATGTGTGGAAGAGAGCATGGTTTATAATTGTCATATCTAGCTTAGAATAGCAAAGGAGAAAAAACAAAGAGATATAGTAATGTGCTATAATCTGTTGAGAAAAAAACATTAAGAGATAGTTTTTTGGTATACACAATAGGGGTTGGTGCTGCTATGGGTTAGTGGTCATGAATAGTTGTTGTGTTGGTGCTCAATAAAGGGGTTGGTGCTCCTGTAAGTTGGTGCTTGTGAATTTTGTATTTTGAGTTGGTGCTCATTCATATACTTGAGATTATTCTCTATGGTTTTTCCCATATTATATTTCCATGTTAAAATTTCATCTCTCTCTCTCATGTGGTGTTTGTTGTTTTAGTTTTATTACATATCTTTAATGTATGTTTAAGTGGAATTTGATTAAGTGAAAGTTTATAAGATATATGATATACTGATTCACCCCCTCTCTCAGTATATCTTGTGCTTAATAGGTGACATAGATTTCATCACCACGCATTCATCCACACTTTGTGTTCTATTAGAGTATAAAAATAAGGGACAACTATCATTAGGCTAAGTGGTTGAACCCATATAAATATTCTGTGAAGGGAAAGAGTTAACTCTTTAAACCAGACATTAGATAACACCCTAAATGAATTTGGGCCCCATGTACATTTTGTATATTTGGGAAGCCCTTAAAAAGCCATATTTAACCTAAAATAGGGCCATCATATTTAATAGGTGACTTACTACCAAAGTCAATATCAGATCTTAAGTAATCAGTAAGTGAAAATGGGGTTGAGAGGGTTTGGAATATTTTTTAGTGGGTCACCAACCTAAAACCTCACCTAAAAAGTTGTTACATAGTGCAGTGATAAAGTTACACCATCTTCACTTGATACACCTTGACATCAATGACATCAACATTGACATCAATAACAACACTTCTAAAAAAACTCCCCATTTGTGACTGATGGCAAAACATTCTTCAATATGATCACTCTCATCTCCCCTAATCTGGTCAATATTCCTTCTTGAGATTTTTCTCCCTTTGACATTAATTAAAAAGGGTCATACACACCACAAATTTTGGAACCACTTATTCTCTTTCTTTGTAAACTATAATTAGAAACTCTTCTATGCTTGTCAACAACTACATTTGGAGCTTATGAATAACCTAAATAGTTCCCCCTCAAGCTAAGCATCCATCATGTTTCTACTAACTAAGGAGGGTCTCTATGAAGCCTAATGGAGTCAGCCCTATTCGTAGGGCACTAAAACAACAAAAAATTAGGAAATTCCTAGATATTTATGGTCTCACAAGACTAAATATCCTGTAAGATACTTTTAGGCTTGATTAGTCTCTTTGGCTTAACTTCATCATCTGTGTGGTCAATAATTTGAATTGATAATGAACATTCCTAACTTGATTTCTCATTTGAAGTATGCTCTACCATAGAAAAAATTCCACTTGGGCTTGTAGACTGGTCATGACTCACCTTTACTATCTTTGGTTTCCACACATTCAATTGCCTTCTCTTTTTCACTCTAAGGGCTTCAAACCTCTTAATTTGACTTGATGGCCTTCTAACTCTATTAGGACATATTATTGAAATGTGTCCCAAATTATGATAATTATATCAAACAACCTTATACATACCTCTTGACTGATGATTCCTTTCATAATCCCATGCATATTCATTTTTATAAGGACTTCTACATTCTCTTACTTTATGATCAAATTGATTTCATACAAAATAGTAACCACTAAATAAATTAGCACATCTCATAACATTATGCTATTTGATTGGTCTTTTCATGTTGACCTTCTTTTCTTCATTAGCCTTCTCCTTGAATTGAGATGCCTCCTTTTTATCTTCTTTGAAATCAAGACCTGCATTATCATTTTTAGACTTCTGAATACTCAAGATGTTATATAGAGCATCATTACTCTTTTAAAACTTCATAAAGGTCTTCAACTTTATATATGTTTGATCCAACTCAACTTTCAAGGATTCCATTTTAGTTCCATACCTGGTGCATTTTTCCTCTTTAAATTTTAAGCTAATAGTGACTATCTCCATCTGTACTTCATTTTGATGGATGATCTTATCATAATACTTATATGTATTATTCGATCTCTCCTCAAATAAACCAATCTGATGTTCATAGTATTTAACTAATGATCTTATTTTTTTATTCTTCCTTATTTTAAACTTTAACTCCTTTAGATCACTCACTAATTCTACCTCAAGGTTCACTTCAACCTCTTTTTCATCTAATTCTTCATCATTCATAAGGCTTTTCCCTTTTGAGCAACCCTCATTATCTATTTATATATCTATGAATAAGGTTTCATTTTTGTCATGTTCATGTTCATTACTGTCATCATATCTCTCATATGTGCTTATGTCACTTACATCAAATGAGTTATTATCCTCTTTGGTATAGAAACTTCTCTTGTTCTTAAATTACCCTTTCCTACCTTCATACTTATTTAAACCTTTCTTGTTTTTATCAAGCTTATAGACCTTATTATCATATCCATGATGTTCATCATGTTCTTCATCATGCTCAACCTTATCTTTTTTAGGAAACTTAGATTCAAAGTGACCAATGTTACCATAGTTGAAGCATTTAAAAGGAAACTTACCCTTGTACTTACCAGATCCAAGCCTCAATTTCCTATAAAACATGGCTATTAGTTCATCATCATCAACATGTAAACATAATTTATCCTTGACCTTCTTGGATTTTGACTTCTCAGATTTAAATGTTACTTCATTCTTGGGAGTTCAACCTTCATTTTTTCTCACCTCATAGGAAATCAAGATGCCATAAAGCCCATCCATTTCCAACTTGTCCAAATCTTGAATTTCTTATACTGCAAACACCTTAGATTCAAACTTAAGATTTAGTGATATCAACACCTTCTTAACAACTATAAACTCTTTCAATTTTTGTCCCAATCCTCTAATGAAATTGATAACTTCATCAACCTTAAATAGATAAGGTGTAATGGTTTCATCTTCATTAATCTTTAGACTTTCAAAAATTTTATGGTGGGTTTGCTACTTGGCCATCTTCACCTTTTTGTCTCCTTCATAGATAGTATTCAATTTATCCCATATCACCTTGGATTAATCATAATGAATTACCTTCACAAACTCTACCTTTGATAGGCCACATAGAATGACATTCATTTCCTTGGAATTGCTCACTTTCTTTCTTGCTTACTGTATTAGTTGGTGGTATAAGAGGTGGAGTGTATCCATCCACAATTTACTACCATATATTGTGGCCCATTATAATTAGATATGTCCTCATTTTGATTCTCTAAAAATCATAATTAGTCCCATTGACGAATGTAGCCTTACTAGTAGAGAAACCACCTTGAGCTTGCTGACTAACCATCCTTGCTTCTATGATCTCCTTTAGGATAGTAGGCCTAGTTTAAAGGACCTAATATGATACCAAATTTTGTAATAAAAAACAATGGGGGTGAATTAGTGCCTTATATCTTTTTTTCAATTCCTCCTTATCATATATGAACTATCACATCAATATAATGCACAAAAATCACACAATAATCAACTATATACAAGATTATACAAGATAACACATCATATATGTGGGAAACCCTCAAAGGAAAGAAAAAATAGTGATCCCTAAAAATGGAATATATTCTTATAATTCAAAATATCATAATTTAGTGAAGAACTAACTCCATATGTAACACCAACCCTAACTAGTTAAGCACCAACTTAGCTAGGGTTTAACAAGCACCAACTTGTATGGAGGCACCAACCCCCTAGATGATTCAAAACTAACTCATCCACTTGAAACCTTTGATCACCATCATAAAATAAATATTTATAATACAACATATGATTATCACCTTCTTTATCTCTTCTCTCTCTTCTATCTCTCTCAAAAAATCTTCTAGACTCTTTCGCTCAACTAGCCCTCTACTTGACTTGATTAGGTCATATAACCTTGATTTTGATACACAAAACCTATATAAAATATTCATCATAGATATTTTAGACTCTTATGATGTTATAAAATACCTCCTTCTACTCAACAATATGCTATTTTATTTGCATGCTTACTTTTCTAAAAAATAGGCCTAAAACTGCCTTGTATATATACCATCCCTTGTTCATATACTTATTGGTTAGATAATCACCATTAAACTCTTATTTTGGACATGGAATAGATATTATGACATATCATAAACATTATTCAAATGAATGTTGAGTCCCTTTAGGTCTGACATAACTCAATTAAGTCTCATTTCACTTTTAGGTCTCATGGAGACATAATCCCATTAAGTATACTTTAGCACATGTTACACTTTGCCTTATTTGGAACACTTTAAAACTCTACACATGGAAGTAAAATATCATATAACAATTAAATATACCTATAATATGTTCATCTAGGATCCATAACACTTTTTTAGCTAACCACCACTTAAATCATATCATTTGTACTATTCAAAATTTGGCCAATTATGTTGTGGAGCCTATTTCCAAATTACAATGTATTTCAAATATTGTACATTTAAAATGCACTATACACTCTTTATGTAAATTGGTCATGTAGAAAATAAAGGTACTCAAGGAAAAAATTAGTAATTCCTTTACTATAAAGGATTTGAGAGCAACAAAAAAAAACTTGGTATGAGAGTAACTAGAGATAGGAAGGAATGAAAGTTGAATTTATCCTAGGAAGAGTACATTAAAAAGGTGTTTGAGAGATTTAGTATGTAGGATGATAAACTAGTTTGGACTCCTTTGGAAGGCCATTTCAAGTTATCAAAGAAGACGTGTCCTAAGATAGAGGAGGAGAAAATCTAGATATCACATGTACCTTACTCATAAGTAGTTGGAAGCTTCATAAATGCCATGGTGTGCACTAGGCTAGATATCACCCATGTAGTGGGAATAGTAAGTAGGTACATGGGTAATCAAGGTAGAGAACTATAGAAGGTAGTGAAGTGGATCCTTTAGTATTTAAGAGGGACCATGGGGAAAATTTTAAGATTTGGTGAATTAGACGCCACTTTGCATGGTTATGTAGATTTGAACATGGATAGAGATTTAGATAGCAGGAGGAATACAACATGATATGTATATACTGTAAGTGACACAATAGTGAGCTGGATTTCATGACTACAATTTTTTTTGGCTTTATCAACCATAGAGGCTAAGTATGTTGTTTCCATAGAGGCTAACAAAGAGATAATTTGGTTATAATAATTCATTTAAGAGTTGGGGCATAAGCAGGAGGAAGGGAAGTTTTATAGTGATAGTTAGAGTGCTATACACTTAGAAAAAAACTATGCTTTCCACTCTAGGATGAAGCATATATAGTTGAGGTACCATTTCACTAGGACAACTTTGGAGGAATAAAAATTAAAGATGGATGATATTCATACCAATTATAATCTTATAGACATGATGACCAAGGTGTTCATAAGGGAGAAAATAAAGCTTTGTTTAGTTTTAGTTGGCCTTCACAGATGGTAGTGAAAGGTTGAGAAACTTGCATTCAACCCTTCACTACCATCTCATTAATATTCTGGGAAATAAAGGATAGAGAGAGAAGTGTAAATGGATACTACCTACATTTTCTACACATAATTTAATGTGAAAGAAGTGTAACGAAGAGTTCAAATTATTAAAAATTATTCCAGTTCACAACCAAGTTTTAGAAAGATAATGATCATAATATTTTAATACACACTTATAATATTCTAGTTCACTATTTCACCTTCATAGATGGTAGTGAATATATTGAGGCTCATTTACTTTTATAGAATTTACACTTGTTGTTTCACTTCTTTGATGTGCACTTTATTTGCTTTGTAATTTTAGTAACCTGAGGGATTTCATTTATGGTACTTGATTCATCCACTTCATATGTATGTAAAATATATATATGAAGTTTTAAAATTTAAGAATAAAACATCTTCCCATCTATGTTGTTTAAAAAGTGTGATAATAATCAATTGGACAAAGCATTGAATTCAAGTACCAACTAAAATTAGAGATCATAGAACCATCAAAAAGTGTAGTTCTTAAGACTCCATGTAAACAAATTTATGTTATTTCAATTAATTTTTTAATACCTATCACCTTACAATTCATGTAAATTTACAATGTGTTAGTTTCTATTTGTATGTTTGAAATAAAACAGAATAATAAAATTTAAACTATCACTATTTTTATTTAGTTTCTTTGTGATCGAGACTTTCAGTCACATGTAATGTTATTGATGCCTAGGACACTTAATGATTTTTTGATTTTAAGATTAAACTATATTATGGTAAAGGTGATCTGGAATAACACCTTCAAGCATTTCAAATAACATGTTTGGATTATGTGTCCAATGAAGATTTATTGCTTAAGTTGTTTCCATGGAGTCTTAAGAACTACACTTTGTGATGGTTCTATGATCTCTAATTTTAGTTGGTACTTGAATTAAATGCTTTGTCCAATTGATTATTATCACACTTTTTAAACAACATAGCTGGGAAGATGTTTTATTCTTAAATTATAAAACTTAAGCAAGGATCAAATGAACCCATTAGTACTTATGTGCTTTGTTAATGGATGATAATTAGTTTCAATATTCAATTAATGTTTTCTTTTATTGCTTATTTTATTATTGAGGGTTATAATATAACTTTACATAGCTGGGAAGATGTTTTATTATTAAATTGTAAAACTTAAGCAAAGATCAAACGAACCCATTAGTACTTATGTGCTTTGTTAATGGATGAGAATTAGTTTCAATATTCAATTAATGTTTTCTTTAATTGCTTATTCTATTACTAATTGCTTATTCAATTAGCAATATATATCGTGTATAATATTTATTGCTTATTATTGATAACTAATAATAATAATTCTATTATTATGCATATAAATGGATAATACCTACATTTTATATGCATAATTTAATGTGAAAGAAGTGTAACAAAGAGCTCAAATTATTGAAACTTACTCCTATTCACAACCAAACTTAGTCTACAAAAATATAGAACTGAAATATATTTGTTCAACATTTATATATGCCTAAATTATAAATTTACATTAGTTTCTATGTGATAAAAACTAATACATACTTGTTTTTAGACATTTAATACGAAAGAAGTGTAACGAGGAGCTCAAATTATTGAAACTTATTCCAGTTCACAACCAAACTTAATCTACAAAAATGTATAACGGAAATATATATGTTCAACATTTATATATGCCTAAATTATAAAGTCACATTAGTTTCTATGTGATAAAAACTAAAACATAAATCAGTCTCAAGTGGGAGATTTTTATGTTGTGGAGCTTATTTACATATTAAAATGTATTTCAAATACTATACATTTAAAATATACCATACACTCTTTATGTAATCTCATCAGGGTTTTGAGGCAGTAGGCCCCAAAAAATTTTATAGACCCCCTTAATGGGGAACCATTTTAGGTTGAATTTTCCCATGGTTTTGGTACCCATTATTTTGTAAAACCACTATGTTGATGTATTACAAATAAATGGATATTCAGTAGGTGATACATCATGAAAAAAGGGTTTGAGAAGGAAGAATAGAGTGTTTGAGTTTAGGTACAAATTTAGGAGATTTTGTAGAGAGCATCTCCAAACAACATTTGTGCATTGTAATTGTGAGAAGACTAATCAAAGAGTGGATTGTACTCTTATGGCTTGTAATAAAATTTGAGCAAGTGTTTCTTGGTGGATGTAGCCCACATTGGGTGAACCATGTTAAATAATATATTATTTTTATGCATTTTTTATTTATATTATTTATGCATCTCTATTCATAGCTATTATTATTGTTATTCTATGAAATTTTTCTACATCAAAGACTGATTTATTCCTAACAAGGCCTTCTCATACACAAAAATTCTATCTTGAACTACTGAAGATTAAACACAATTTATCTAAACAACCATGAAAATAAATTACATATATAGAATATACATGAATTTAGGGTCATCACCATATGATTTATACTTAAAAACTCAGAGAAAAAGGACTCAAACACTTCTTTGCAAATAGCCTACTTAGGATTGCTAGAACACTCCAAAACCCAGTCATGAACAACTTGATATTAAACACCTAAAAGAACACTTCCCATAATACCTTAAAAATATTATTTGAAATTTATATACCACTATAAAATATAATAATAAGGTATAATATCAAAATTTGGTCTTTTAGACTAATCTTTTGACCTCAATACACAGTCTATCTAAAACTAGATAAGCCATTTTGGCTTCAACATTTCAATCACTTTCAATGATTATAAAAACTTATAAAAATCATGGATAGTAAATTTAGGTAAAAAATAAAAAAACATGTGAATTACATAATTCAACTTAGGGCATAGAGTCTCAAACTCATCATTGTAACTTGCTTACCTAGAACTGTCAGTTTACCTTAAAGTACAATCATGGTGATAATGACCTTCAACACTTATATGACCACTTATAGAGACATATTATGAAATTATATGATCATATTACACATATATACCATACCCAAGTATAATAATCATATGTTATAATGGTAACTATTGGTCTTACAGACCAATTTGTTAACCTCACCACACACAAACCTTTTTGAGTCAAACAAGTCAACTTGTGAGCAACTTTTTACTGTATTCACTGATCTTCAAAACTTATACCAAACATGAGCATGTCTTAAAATTTCTAAAAAACATCTCCATGCACTAGGTTTAATCACTAATCCATGATAACATATCCCTAATCATATTCTCATTGCTATCTAGATTTCTCACTATTTCTATCATTAAACCTATTAGTGATACCTCATTAGGCTTGCACTCTCTTTCTACACCATAGTCTTCATAACTTAATAGGCCTTTAACTATACTTCATGACTTATTTCATGCTCTTAATACCTCAATGTCATGCTTAAAATCTCACTTTCATTCCATACAACATTTCTCATGCTTAAATATAGCCAAACACCTTTCATATGTCTTAACAATAGCTCATGATGCCTCATTAGGTCAGGTAGTGTCTATAACTAGTCTAGTTTCAAACTTAGACTGAAGGTATTACCCATATAGGATCATATTGAAACTATAATTTATGCCTATTCATATTTCTCACATGTTTTACATGCTCGTCAAACAATTTCATACCTCTAAAAATACATCTCTATGCTCACCATGATCATGCTTATGATATGAATATGCTTGTTATGACTAGGCTTCTCAAGACACCTTGTACTCAATAAATAGTACTAAAACATGATTAACTTAATGATATTAAACAATAAAACTCTTTATAAAGCATTCTCACACCACCACAATAATATCTGTCTGAACAACATGTTCTCATGACTTCATGCAGACCTAGAGCCTCATAATCATGCTTCAATGCTCACTTGACCATAAAAACTCTTTATGATGACACTAAAAACATCAAGCTGACCTAAACCATGAAATATATATTGACATTAGCCAATGGAAAAGATAATAGGTTGCCTTAAAATTATCTATTAATATAAGAGACATTAGGTTGCCTTCAAATTCTCTCTTATCATATGGCACATGTCTTCCTTGGCACATGAAGCACACAAGCTCATAACTCAAAGACCATTTACTATGAATCTTCACCAGATGCTCCTTGACATCAATGACACCACTTATTAACTCCATTCTCACCTCTTTACCCATCATTAATCATTATATATATCTTATCCTTCATCACCCTCATGTCTTGCATTAGTCAAATCTTTGAGCTATAATATAAATCATTAATCAATCACAATAATCTTCTCCCTAATATTTTCATCAATCACCCAAACCTATAAATTAGGTTTGGTAAATCACAACATCCATATCTTCTTCCATTAGTCATCCATTATCACTAATTGGTCAATTCATCATTTAAGGTTTATGGTTTTCTACTTCAATTGGGGCATAACTAAAACCATAAATTTATTATCATATCTCACTCCATTTCATGTGTGCTTAATAGGGTCATAATCACTATTAATTAAATTATGGATCATTGATTCTATATATTGTATTTACTAACTCTCCCCCTTCATATTTTAGTCACTTGATCATATCATTTATTCTCTCCCATCCCCTTCATCACAATGCTCAACTTTAGATTTGAGTTACATTCATAATTAATATTATCAAATCATTGTCTTATTATGACCTGATGTTCTCCCATGCATGCATCCTTAGTATATTTTGATAGCTTGTGGCCTTCTTTATCAATCATCTTGGTATGTAACTCTCCCTAACATGTGTCCTTGCCTAGGATATGTCTAAAGATTCTAACCTTTTATCTCATCATCATCATCATCATCATGTTATTTTTGATTCCCCCTTAGGATGTGTCAATAATCATGACACCATCATTCCAACTCCCTATGCATATGTCTTTTCTAGGGGCATCATCACTTTGTAGATCAATTTTGATGTTAATATCCTCTTCTTCATCATCAACATCAAATATAACATCCTAACCACTTATTTATTCATGCCTCCTACCCCTTGTTCCTTCTTTTTGAGTGGACATCCATATCATTCTTATCTGCATGTCTCCCTGAGGAGGCATCATGTCCACTAACATCATTTACTAACAAAATCTAAGAGTGTATTCTTCTTTGAAATACCATTACTCCTTTCACTTCATCCACTCACAATGCCATTTCAAAGAGGGGCAAAATGTATACATCTTAAATTGCTCACCTATTCTAGATTGATAATTATGTCACTAATTATGATTAGTGATTTTCTAATTAATCCATTTTATCATTATTTCATCTAATATTTCTTATTTCCCAAGTAAATAATCTAGTCCCCTTTAAACATATTTATTATCCTATACTAACCTTCATATTTCCTATCCAATATTAATTCTCTAGTTATTTCCTATTAACATCCCATTTATTACCTAAATCACTCTTATTCCCACTTGTGAATTTTAAATTCATAGTTCACACCTATCCCTAGGCTTTCCTACAAGCCTACTCCCTACTGCTCACCTAACCCTTCTTTTAAATTTCCCCTAGTCATCATTAGATTCCCTAAGGGAATCTTCTCTAGAGAGTTCTCTCTCTAGTGAATTCTAAATAATTTTAAATTCCTTAGAATTCCCTCCAACTCTCTATAGAGTTCTCTCTCTAGATAATTCCATGGAATTTTAAATTCCATAAAAATCTCCCCTCATGGCCTGTTTGAATCCATGACTCCCTCTATTTTAAATAATGAACAAATCAATCACAAATATTATGAATCTTCATAGTCTAATACGTCTAATAAATCCATGAATCCATTCTATCTAAGTCTTTTGATCAAGCTAATATCATGCTAAAATTACAATTGTATTTGTAAGCAATCCAAAATATATAATCACTAATATTTTCTTTTTTTGATCCTATTTTAGAGCATTAAGCTTTAGGATTGAAATGTTGGTTTTGAATGCTCATTTATATTTGCATTTTTTATCCTATTGGATCTAGAGTTTACTAGTAGATTGGTAATTTGTGTATTTTTGGTATAATTGCATATCTCTAATAAATTTCTCAAATTTATCATCTCACCATGATGAGCTTCATGAAATTTGGTGTAGGAGTGACTCTTGGCATTATATGATTCACCTTTTCTTCTTGAAATTGACCCCTTTCTTGGTTGACGAGTTATAAGTTCACATTTATTCCTAACTACCTTTGGTATTCTCACTTTTTATTCATACTTAGACACCTTCAAATATGATGTTTTATGGGTGTATTAGGTCTTTTTAGTGTTCTTTAGTGGTATGTCCAACTATTACAAAGTCTCTATGAGAGACACTTGATGGAAGCAAGCTTATATTGACACCCCCTCTAGGTTTATTAAAGGTAAAACATAGATTTATAAGGTCATATAATTCATTAATTATTAAAAAAACATAGTGTAGAATTAAATTAATTTTAAATAAAACTTGAAAATTTTGATAAGGACCTTATTTCATCTTGGAGAGCTCTTATCACTATGAAACTAGCAAACAACATGTGCATTAGTTCCTTAAAATCTACCTGTCGTCATTGGAATTGACTTGTTTATGACTTAAGGATTCATCCAAGAATGACATCAGGTGTCTACAAGGGTGATTTGAATATTGTTATACCTATGATGACCTTAAGAAGGTTTGTAAACATCATTTCCTTTCTGAAAATAAGGGGCATTCTTCATTTGGACTAGTTTCTTGCTTGAAAAATTGTCATATCACCATGAGGAATTCTTGAATAGACGGTGTAAGGTCATTATACCTCTTCCCAAAGGGTCTCTTTAAATTTTTAATAAGCTCTAGTACATTCGAAAACCATGAAAATAGGCTTTAAATTGTATTTTTAGGGCTATCTATTTGTACTTTTCCTCCACACGTGCCAAGATTTATGATCTAATAGATAACCATGAGGACTATAGATGGTTTTCAAAAATTTTAATGTAATTTAGGTTTATTAGAGTCATGATAAATATGTCTATAGTCATCAATCTCTTTTAATGGTTTATTGATAATTTTGAGGTGCTTAATTTCTTAATTATTATTCATAAAGGTTTGCCCCTTGATTGATTGAAAAATGACATGAAATTAGAGGGGATATAAATTTTAAACCTCTACTAAATATATTTTCCCCATCAACTACTTAGTTGAATTCACACGTGAAGAATGAACCTTCTCAAGCTTATAAGTCTATAGGTGCATATTCGAGACAAGTGTTTTGGGTAAAAAGGTCTTCAAATGATTGTTTCATGGTTATAAATGTCTCTTTTGGATATTATCCATGACATATAATCTATGTAGTTATTTATCCAAAGTATTTTATCCCCCTAATGGTCTAAAACTTCATTTAGCCCATGCTTAGGGTTAATAGGTAGCTTGATAGTTTTTACCATAATGGCCTTCTTGTAGTGGTTTCTCTTTATCACAATGAGTAAAATCACTCATAAAACCTTATTAAATATATTTAACACTCAACATTAACCTATAATATTCATGTTCAACACAAAAATTTCACTTTTTCTTCATGTTTATACTTTTAGCCTTGAGACATTCAAGCTTAGTAATCATGATCATGTTGTTTATTTACAATTTGGATCTTATGTTTGGCTTGATAGAATCCTGAGTGACTTGGTAAGCTTTAAAAAAATGTTTATAATTATCTTCCAATCAATTTTGTCTAAAAATCCCTCATAATCCAAAAAGCCTACCTGTCATGTCAAAATACTACAAAATATGATGTTTTATGCTAATGTAGGTCTAATCCATGGTTGTTTGTGCCAAGTTTGGTAGTACAAGGGTTTTTATACCTCTATGTAATATTTTTAAACCATCATCATACATCAATCAAGCTCAAAAATTCTATTAAAAGAATAAAATTGAGCTATTGGGGTTTGATAAAGTTCTAGGAGCACTAAACTTATTAGTTATTGTTCATAAAGCTTTGGCCCCTAAACTCAAATTTATTGCTAAATTTTTTTATGGCATAGGGGTTCCACTCAACCCCTAAGATAAATTGTCCTCATAATTATTCTCTTCCATAAACCAATGCCAACTCACTGACTTTATTCACTATTCTTGTGACCCATTGGAGATTTTGAGTGGTTTTTTGCCTTTTTTGGACTTGTGGCTTCTATTTTAGCATGGTTTTGAGCCTGAGAAGTTTGGAGGTTATGGTAGGTTGTCACTTGAGTATATGCTTCACTTTTTTGAAGATACCTGATATAACATAGAAACATCTATAATCTCATCAAAATGTGCTTTCTTTTGCTATGAAACTTGTTCATTTAGAAAAATGCCCTACTATAGATACGTACAAGATGTCAAATGGAGTTATTATCGACTTGTACAATGATAGTGTATATATATATATATATATATATATATATATATATATATATATATATATATATATATATATATATAACCCATTTTTACTTATTTTACTTTCATTAATCACATTATGCTATTTTTGGAGGTTAAAGCAATGAAAAAATAAGTTTTCAAATGTGAGTATATGTTAGAAATGGGTGGAGTTGACATTTTAATTGTGTATGGATAGAATGAGGTACAACATGATCTTCATCAAATGCCAAATAGCTTAAAAGGACCTCCTTTGGACTAGTTCTATTAAATGTGAAGCACATTGGACTTAACACAAGAATGACCTTGACAAGCTAAAATAATGGAACATTAAACCTTAACTTTTATAAATACCTTAAAAATTGCTAAAAAACCTTAATCAATTCTAAAACCTAAGGAATTTTACTAAGAAGAGGAGATTAGTATTGTGTTAGTGACAAAATGCATAAAACAAATTGACAAAGAACACACTAAGCTAACATCTTCATGCCTAGTTACTAGGGTGAGCTTAGTAACAAAAAAAAATCACAAACACAACTAAAAAGTAAGGAAAAACAACAAAAATTCCTTCACATTCCTTAGATGCTCCAAATTCCTTTGTAGTCGTGGCTTGCATAGCTTTATGTTCATGAAGTCCTTGGCAATGGAAGATTTGATACCTCCATCTCTCCTTGGCACCTTTGGCTTATGGCTTGGCTTGGCTTGGCTTGGAATAAATTGGGCATGGTAACACTAGTTTATTGAAGATATGTAATCAATTCTACATTATAACTTTGTATAATTATGTCTTATAAATGATGTTCATGGCCTCTCTATTTATAGATTTTTGAGAATGTCTAGAATCAACTTGAATCATCCATCCTGAGATTGAGACGTGTGGTTAGGGATTAATTAAATTTTTGGAATTAATTCTATAATTATATTCATCATGAAATTGGAATAAGGGAAAATTAAGAGGTATGGAGGACATCATGGAAGGTATTGATGAGGCATGGATGGCATGAATCTTGATATTTGTGGCATTTATGGCCTAGAGATGTCTTCCCAAGAAATGAGGTCATCTGATGATGAAAATATTAAATATTCATTTTCAAAAAAAAAATTCAATAAGTTTCCATGGAATTATTAATTATGCCTTGATTTGGGTTAATTATCTCTTAAGCATGATTAAGAACTTTGTGCACAAATTACTAAAATTGATTAGAATGTCTTATTATTGGTCCAAAATTTAGTTGGATTAGAATTAGAAGGCAATGTTAGATGCATTAAAAATATATTACCATTAAGGATGTTACCAACAAAAAATAACAAAGGCACATGTCTTGTGTAGAGGATTTGATAGGAAAGAGCAATCCAAAGTACCTAGGTATAAAATTGACATTTTAACTCGAAATAATCTAATCAAAGTTAGCTAGCCCATAAATTACACTACCCCATTTAATGATACTCTAGCCAAAATTAGTAGTTTAATATGTCATTTTTACATCATTTATCATTTTTTCATGTTTTTAGGCCAAATTGTTCATTTTGGATAGAAATTGGCCAAAAGCTTGATTAGAGTTTATCGGTGGCCAGATTTAGGTGTCTACAGTTTGCCCTTGTTTGGGAAGGCATTGTAAGATATAATCATAGTAACATCTTCTCAATGAATCAAAAGGTCCTACATGCCTACAACTACAATGATTATAAACTAACTATATGATGCCCCCTCAAGGGAATGGTTGACATAAGCAGGTCGGCAAACAACCAATCCTTGGATAAGAAGAGAAATAAAAGGACCAAGAAAGGAAAGATGATGGGGTGAAAACATAATGATATTGAAAAATTAGTCAAAACCATTGAGAATGAAAGTGGGATAGTGTACAATGGTTTTTCCAAAGGTGGTTATAAGCATTGTACCCCGATAGTGGCAACATGGTATGATACACAATGATTTTACCAAAGGTGGTTATAATCATTAAGAAGATGAAGATACCCCTATTAAGATAGACAAACAAGATAATAACATGCCCCTGTATGGGTAGAGAAAGTAAAGTGGTGATAACATAATGATTTTCCCAAAGGTGGTTATAATTATTGAGAAATATAGGTGGGATGGTGTCTAACGATTTTCCCATAGATGGTTATAATCATTGGACCTTGATTATGGCAAACATGATAAAATTGGTCAAGGATGATGATAACTTAACACATAGGGTAATGATGAATTAGAACAACATACTAGTAGGGAGAATCTCATCTGAACTAATAAAGGTTGAAATTCTTTCATGTTTAATTACTCTATTTGGGATATGATTAGGATGGAATCAAGATGTTGGTGCTGAAGCTATTCCACCATTGTTAAATAGACTTATGGAAGCTTAGGTTTGTTATATCACATGTTGATAGGCATCATGGTATAACATCATAAGGACTTGGCCAAAATATGCATAAGGACTGACTCCCATAATCCAATACTCAATAGAAAATAATGCACCAATGATAGAGACCATGATGAAAATGTAAACATATGAATATGGATGGATTAAAGTGTAAGTGTGGGCAAGGAATCACCAAATGAACATACATAAAATGAATCAAAGCAATAGTGTTGAAAATAAACAAACATGTAGACAAATAAACAAAATAAGTAAACAGAAACAAATAAATAATGTAATAGAAACCATACAAAAATTGCCCCTAGAAAATAGGTGATAACCTAACAAAAAAATAAAATAGGGGAATAGAAGAAAAAGGAAGGGGTGGCCAAGCTGTCTCCATATGCACTAGGCAAGTAGATGTTGCCTACATAGTTCCACGAATGTAATATGCAATTAAAAAATTTAGGCTAAATGTAGTCCTCCCAGGGAATGGGAAGAATGTGATAACTAAGGAAAACAAAAAAAATGGATGTGATATAAGAATATGAATATTATTTCAAAATGACAAGTGCGTGAGAGAAAACGGCCAAAAAGGATGGGGAAACTAAATACCTAGTGATTTACTTGTAACTTAGTAAGGGTTCCTAAAATCCTTAAGGCAAAGAAGTGGTCAATGTTTTTTTTCTTTTTTTAATAATTTTTAAAATGTTGTTGGAATTTTTTTGAAGTATCTCAACATGATCAAGAATTATGAGACACTAAATAATTCAAGATCATAAAATGATGAGAGTGCCTAAACTAAGGATGCTTGTAAAATGGTGAGAGCATTCACACTTAGGTTGCTCACAAAATGGTGAGATCGTATGGAAAGGGGGACTAAAATGACCTCAATATGAATTGAGCATGACCCACATAGTCCTAAAATGACCTCAAGTCATAGTAATTCCATCCACACAAAAGGCGAGGAAAAACTAATTAGGTCCTAACAAGTTCTTAAATCTGGAAAATGGCTAGTCAAATGAAAATAGTAATGGTAAGGTGATGTAGAAATGCATGATAGACAAGTGTTGTACCTAGTTTTCCCATAGGTAGTTATAAATAAGATACAATAGAATAGTTCAATGATACTAATTTTCCTGTAGGTGGTTATAATTAATAGCAGGACTGGTGAGACACTTATTTGCCCATAGGCAGTTATAATCAGGCTCACATAAACAAACTTGATAAGATGAAAGATATCTTGCCAGATCAACTGTCACACTACTTTAATAGACTATCATTGAAACATGGATTGGTTTGATTATTTAAACTTGATCATAATCCTCTCACAAAAGGTGCAGGAAGAACCAAATGAACCAAGATCAAAATAGGATTGGGCAGGATGACTAAAAATAGGATTTAGTTTAAATAATAATGGAATGATAGGATGGTATGATTTTTGATAGATTGGATAAAATGGTAAGAGGGTTTCCCCCAAGTGATGGGGTAAATGGTTGGGATTTATAATGGTAAATAGCATATATAACAATGGAAATGGCATAACAACATGAAATGGTATGGTATATATTTTTGGCCTAGGTGTGGTTTTTTATTATGTTGTTCCTGTTGATTGGGAGATGCACATCCTAAATAACAAATGATACAAATGGAATACTTGATCATGTTAATTACTAGCCCACACCTCATCTAAATAGTTGTTTTATCAAGAAGTGGTTGCAAATTTAGTTGTCAAGAATTCTTTTATGATCTTTGTTAGTCATTGATTTTGATTCCTTAAAACATCAAGAAAAGGTATATTTGTAGCCTCTACAAAGGAAAGTGTGGCCATGGATGGTAAACAAGGACAAATAATGGATGGTAGGTTTGATTTTGAAATGGAATGGTAGATGATAATGGAATGTGAAATGCTTGGGAAATAAATGAAGATCAAGATGTTTAGTCACACATAATGTTGTTGATGTTAGATTCAATATAACTTTGGTTATGGTGGGGATGAAGACTTGTTCTCTTGATAGGACCACCATATTTTTCTATTGTTTGATCTTGAGAGTAGCTACCATCTGATTAGGTTGTAGATTGGAAGTTATTTTGATTTGATCTTTGATTTTGTCTTCATCAAGTAGTGAAAAATGTTTGTACTCAACTATTAGTGCCTCAAAGAGGTTTTCACCAATGAATTTGTCTTGAATTTCTTGTAGTGCCTTCAAGAAGGTTTCATTAGGGAATGTTGAATTTTGACTTTGATTGTCTTCTAGCACTTCCAAAAAAGTTTTACTAGAAGATGTTGAGTTGCGACTTTGATTGTCCCCTAGCACCTCTAAAAAGGTTTCACTATGAGAGTGTTCTTTTGCTATATGAATGTGGTCTTGGCCTCAATACTATTCTTCAACTACTGTGTCACCATATATGTAGTTCAATAAAGTTTGATTTTGTTGATCCCAATCAACACTTATGGGAGATGGAATGTCAATGATATGGCTATTTTGGTTGATGGTAATGGCCTATAGAATAGTAATGGAATGGGGTGAGGCTACACAATCCTCATAAAAGATACTAGGAAAACTTGTGTCAAATCTGAAGTACTCATCCTCAAAAATCATAGAAGGATCACAAATGTATTCAAACTGATTAACAAGGCATGTGTAACCAATGTTGTAATAGCTATGAACATATTTTTCTTCTAAATCTGATTCTAATTCAAGGGACTCTGAATTTGATGTTGAGACTAATGTTGATTGTTATTTTTATGCTAAATCTAATGTTGGTTCAAGAGTATAACTTGACTCTAACTTTGATTCTTCATCTGATGGGTACTCTATTACAATGATGTCTTGTTGAATATTTGGTATTAGACAAGTAATAGCCTATGATGACATAATGGGCTCTATAAAAATTAGTTTGTTATAGTGATACTCCTCTAAGATGGGAAAAATGTCAAGAGACAACTCCTTAGAGACTGGCTTGTCAATAGGGGGCTCTTGAAAAATAGGTACATGGTCAAGGTAATGATTTACCTAAAGGTGGTTATAATCATTAATAAGTGACTCGATAAATACTAGCTCATCAGTGTGAGACTCCTCAACAACTAGTATAAGATCAATAGGTGATTCATCATAGGTTGACTTATCACAAGTGGTTGGTTCAACAAAAACATCTTGGATTGGTTGGTTGTCTTAGCTTTGGTTTCTACTGAGTTGGAAAATAATAGTTTTAAACATAGATTTGCCTTCAAAATATTAGATTAATTGAGGTTTGGATGGGATTGGTTCTAGACAAGGAATGAATTATGGTTGGATAATGGTAGGGCCTTGGGGATCATGACTTCTTACACAATCCAAAGGACTAGGTCTTTTTATGATGAAAGGGCGTTGTGGAGCTTGATTGCTCACACATGCTAAAGGACTAGGTATAGGAATGGTAATGGTATTCTTTGGATATTGTAGAGCTTGATAGCTCATATAATCCAAAGGAGGGTTAGGGGTAGCCAATGATAAAATAAAAAAAGGACAATGTGGAACTTGATTGCTTGTACAAGCTAAAGCATCCAAGACTTCCTCATAAACCATATCATCCCAGTTGTAAGTTGGCTCATAAGCTAGTTCTTGACTTTGTTCCATGTACTAATTATTTAAAAGAGGGTATGGATTCATATCCCAAATAATATTATCTATAGTTGAGTCTTCAAATTCCTTCTTATAAGCCTCTTCATACCAATCAAGGTTTTGAAATGGATTTTGTGGATTTTGACTATGTTCCCCATATGGAGTATTATAGGAATAATAATAAAAATCCTTAGAAAATCTTTCTCTATAGAGGTTCTTAGTGGGATTTTGTGTTGCCATTCTATCATAAGTTGGAGTGTATATGACTCCACTATAAGTGTATCTAGACATATCCATGTAAATGATGAAAGCTATAAAATAAAAAAGGCTTAGAGTTCTACAAACTCTTAAAAACTATGTCCAAAGGACAAATGGTTCAAGCTTAGTCTAAATTGGTCAAAAGGTGGAGTTATATCTTCAATGTGGCTTGAAAGTGGAGCTACATCTCCAAAATGATTTATGCTAAGACTTGGAATAAAATATCCTAACATCAAATGTCTAATTTCAAATGTCATACACATAAAAGGTCAAGTGTTTGAATAAAAATTGACATATCAAAAGGTTTAGGTCAAAGTGTTCCAAACAAGGTCTAAATTAGGAAAGGGAAAAGTTGAGTGAGCAGGTCTTTTATCTAAATATAGATTCAAAATCTAGGCTCAAACAAACATGCATGTGCTATGAATTTTGGCCAAATAACATCAAAATCTAGACTTGAAATAAAGGCTGATGTGATTTGACTTAATCTAATAAGTTTGGAAACAACTTTGACATAAACCTGACACATAGAATCAAACATAAACATGATCAGTTGGAATAAGGCATAAGGATTTTGGAGAAAGGCTATGTTATCCCAAAAAAAGTCACAAACAATGATGAGGATAAACATTAAACAAACAAACCATCAATAGTTTCCAAAATTAGGTAACTAATTAACCAAAGTTATGCAACCCAAAACAGAAAGATCGGTGTATCAATCCCACTAATTTAAGTCCTAAATAGAAATCAATCAATGTTTGAATCCAAATTTGACAAGGCTAATTAAAAACTCAACATTTGAAAACTAAGATTTAACCAAATAAGCTAGACAAGATCAAATAACATGATAACATAAGACAAAGGTCTAAATGGTAGACATGACATAGTTTGAAACAAATGGTTTTTGATACAAGGTAAAACAAGTTTTGAAACAAATTGAGCAACATAATGGTGTATTCATGCTCGAATGATGTGATAAATGTTATGATTCAAAGACTCAAAAGGTTCAAAATGTTTTGACATGATTTGGGCAGCATAACACTACCCTTCGTAACTCAAATAACACACACACAAACAAGTTTAGCAAAAATGTTAAGGCATAAGTGTGGTGTAAAATTTCTAGCATAACATCTCTTTAGACAAAAGAGTGATGTATAGATAAATTAGTTTTGACATGGATTTATGAAAAAAAAAACAAGTTTTAGTCTAATAAACACCGAGTAAGATAAATGACCAAAATACACTAAGTATAGTTGTCCAAATACTAACAAGGGTATGGCAATGTGGGGTTGACTAACTATTAATTTTTGAACGTCTCTAGGGGAATTAATTGAAAAATGAATTTCATGGCAAATAATGTAAAATAAAGTCATGAAAATTGGGTGACCATGACATTGGCTAGTTGTAAAAAGGTCTAGTCCTTTTTACAACCACTACATCCTGCTATTCGGTTAGTGTAGTGTGATGTCCAAATATAGATACATCCCATGTGCAACTCCAAAGGAGTAAGTGAAGTCAATGCTGGGAGATGAAACCTCATGTCAAAGCTTCCCTAAAGAACTCATAGGAGGTAATGACATCCCCATCACAAGCCAAGTTTTCATAAAAATAAATAAATCATGAAATAGAAATACTTTAGGGTCATTTTCAAGGCCACTCAAACTTTGACAAGTTTTTAGAGAGTGCTTTAGATGACATTCTTTCTAAGCCTTGGACTAGGATTTTTGCAATAGAAATGGTGATTTTGATTCCAAATGTTCCTTAAAGGGGACAAATGGAATAGCATACATGTAACACCCCTTTCTTTACTAAACAAAATTAGATCAAACAACTATTGAAGAAAAAAATGACAAGTGTGTTCAATTTTAAGCCCAAATGGAAAATGAGGTGGTGTTCATTTGACCCCTTGGTCTTATTTGTAACTTTAAAAACTAATGCTAAAAAAAATTATTTAATCACCTTAAATGTTAATTTAAGTACCAAAATAATGTTCTTAATTCATTTTAAAACATGCAAAATATGTTCTAAAACATGATTTATCAACCTTAAAATCCACTAGTTACTTGTCTACCCTTAAGGCATCACCCCAAAAAAAAATATGTTAGATTAGAAATATTTTAAATATATTTTCAATTTTTTTTGAAAAATATATGAAACTTGAAGCTAAACTAATGTCAAATTCTAAAAATTTAGGATAAAACATGTGGTTTTTTTAAAAAATCATCTAAAATGGAGTCTGTATGACCCCAAACCAAGCATTTTAAAATGGCCTATTTAGCTCTCAGGTTTCTATTTTTAAGAAAAACATAGTGGACAACATCAGATACACTTACTAACTAACAAAGTTTATCTAATTGACATTGGTTATATCAATAGTTACCGATGATGGCTATGCCAAATGATGATAGTTTTACTAACTGATGTTGGTTACTGTGTAAACCCGTGACAAAGAAAAATAACAAAACAAAGTTAGAAATCAAATTGAAAGAGTCTTAATGATCTAAATGAAGATTTTAAAGTTACATAATGATCTTCTTCATGTGTGAAATGCATCTGGTCCCATTAGGTATGCCATTATGTGAACTAGGAATTTGACTAAGAAGAGGAGACTAGTATGGTGTTATTGACAAAATGCACAAAACAAATTGATAAAGAACACACTAAGCTAATACCTTCATGATTAGTTACTAGGTGAGCTTTTAAAAAAAAACAAATGACAAATACAAATAAAAATCAAGGAAAAACAACAAGAATTCCTTCACCTTCTTTGGATGCTCCAAATGCCTTTGTAGTAATGGCTTGCTTAGCTTTGTGCTTATGAAGTCCTTGGAAATGGAACCTTTGTTAACTCGATCTCTCCTTGACACCTTTGGATTATGGATTGGTTTGGATTGAAATCAATTTTTCATGGTAACACTAGTTGCTTTAAGATTTTTAATCAATTCTAAATTATAACTTTGCATAATTATGTCTTAAAAATGATGTTCATGGCCTCTCTATTTATAGATTTTTGAGAATGTCTAAAATCAACATGAACCATCCATCTTGAGATTGAGATTGAGAGTGTGGTTGATGATTAATTCAATTTTTATAATTAAGTTCATAATTACCCTCATCATGACATTGGAAGAAGGGAAAATTAAGAGGCATAGAGGGCATCATGGAAGGTATTGATGAGGCATGGAGGGCATGAATCTTGATATTTGTGGAATTTATGGCTTCGGGATGTCTTCCCAATAAATGAGGTCACCTAATCATGTACATATTTAATATTCATTTCCAAAATAAATTGTTCAACAAGTTTCCGTGGAATTATTAATTAAGCCTTGATTTGGATTAATTAGCTCTTAAGCATAATTAAGCACTTTGTGCACAAATTACTCAAATTGATCAGAATGTCTTGTTATTAGTCCAAAATTCAACTAGATTGGAATTGGAAGGCAATGTTAGCTGTATTAGAACCATATTTATATTTAGGATATTACCAATAACAAATAATAAAGACATGTGTCTTGTATAAAAGATTTGATAGGAAAGAGCAATCTAAAGTACTTAGGTGTAAACTTAGCATTTTGACTCAAAATGGTTTGATCAAAGTTAGCTAGACCATTAATTGCACTACCTCATTTAATGATACTCTAGCCAAAATTAGTACTTTAATATGTCAGTTTCACATCATTTATCATGTTTTAGTGTTTTTAGGCTCAATTGTGCATTTTCAGTGGAAATTGGCCAAAAACCTGATTGGAGGTTATTGGTGGCCAAATTTAGGTGTCTACAAAACCTTCATAAGAGATCATGTTAAGGGAATTGATTAAACAAGTTATTTTCCATAGCTTGCCTTTTTGATAAGACCTCATCGAGACCTTGAAATAATCTGATACAAACACCATGACAATCTAACATATGACACCAAAACATGACTCTCAACAAGACCATTTAAAAGGTTAGATGACCTAAGTACCTAGTTTGAACTGACCTTAGTTAAGGGTGTCTAAATTAGTTAACAGATCTAAACAAACTAAGCTCATGCCTGGGATTTTACACACTTCCAACTTAGATGTATTTGCTTCTTAGACAAGACCACTCTTTTAAGACAATCCTACTTATCATTACTGTTTGAATCTATTAGCCATGACATCCCACCAAATAAAAACTAGTTGCTCAAATTTAAATTCACTTAGTGGGTTATCCCACACATTTTAAAAATCCCATACAAAGGAATTCCAAAATGATCACTAAAAAACTACATTTTCAAGCTATTTTTTCATTATATTGTAACACAAAGGAAAAATACTTGAACATCTAACTACACATGGAGAGGAAAACATATATTCTTCCTAATATCGAGTCCACATAGCCCTAGTAGCCTTGAGTTAATTCTGAATACACCTCCAAGGTATAAATTCATTGTTGAATTACTTAACCACACTATGATTTCACCAACACATAACATTACACCAGTATTTCATACACTTTATTATAACATGGGACAACTACATGGAGTTTGATCCCTCTTTTGAGAATTGTTATATAGGTAATACTCAACACAAGGGGTTTTAAGGTCAAACACAGCTTTAACCACTAGTTCATTTTTTTCATTTATCTTACATGGTCTATTGATTTAGGGTTATAAGTTAATAAAAAGACATATAATGGCTTTTGTAGTGAATCACATAGATCTGATCACACATACAAACCTACAGGTGAAGGTGCATTGATCCATTTTTACATAGAGAGTTAAAACCCCACCATTCATTGATGAACCCTAAAAATGACATCATAAGTTGACCTTATCTAAATAAAACAACCTTGTCCTAGGTAGATGTAAAGACCTATTTTTATTTCATAGTAGTCTCACACAATCACATAGTTAGTTTCACAACCACACTTATAGTCTTGCATTTCTTATTTTCCAACTAAGGGATTCTCCTTTTGTACTTTCAATTTTTATCCTATTTATAAATTTATCAAGTTCTAATTTAGTATATGTGATTTATTTCATATCTTCATCATTTTTATTTTATGCACCAATTTATCTAATTAGGGTTTTACTCTCTTAATCTTAAATTTGATAAAATAATCTTACATATATGGAGTTAGGATTATCAATAAAACTAACAAACTTCATTTTCTATAACATGAGTTATTTATAAAACTTATGTACATATACACACACTAACTAGTATTTTATTCTATATGTATATGGAAATTTGAGTACAAAAGCATTTGATTACACAATTTAATCAAAAACCCAAATGTTAAACTACCTAGTTAAGATCTAGAGCCATTAAGACCTAAATGCAATTGGATGAATGCATAATTAAATAGTACACCTAAATCCTAAAGATAAATGATCGAAACCAAGATTAAATGGAATAAAAGACAAAGATGACTATGATTATCTTGACTCAAATTTTTGACATGGATGCTTGATCAATGATGATAGATGTTTGATTATGAACTCCTAAGACTGTTGATTAGATTGACATGGATTTCTTATGAAACTTGGAGATGGCATTTCATGGAGGAGAGGAGTTGTTTAAATATAAATGATGGAAATATCTATGGTGGATATTTTAAGTTATGTTGATGAAATCAATGGATGCGAATTAAAAGGAATTTAAAATTTCTTGGAAGCCTCTAAATTTAGAGGCTTCTAGAGAGGAGGGTTTAGAATAGAGAAGATTCTATAATCCTCCAATTCTATAATCCTCTTAGGGATTAATTAGGCTTAGGATAGGGGATTAGATAGGGATTAGGTAGATGATTAGGGAATAGGGGTGTAGGAGAGCTTAGGCATAGGCTAGTAGATGGGTCACTGGGAATTTAAAATTCCCAAAAAATAGAATAAAATAGGATTAGGATAGGATAGTGGGGATTTAGAATAAATTAATTATTGGTGGGATAGAATAAGGTTACTGAATGATGAAATATTTATGGGGGAAATTAGATAAATGACTGAAAAATGGGAATACATTAGCATGATAAATTAAAATAAATGAGATGAGTGGAATTAGTGTCAACTAATAAGAATATTAGTGACATTAAATAGAGTGAGTGAATTTAGGTGCATATATTTTAAACCTCTTTATAAGGGAATTTTTAGTGGATAAAAGTGGAAGGAGTAATGGTATTTTAAATAAAAACCATGTCATGGACAATGTTAGTAGATGATGTTAAAGGATATGATGCCCCCTCGAGGGCACATGTGGGGAAGAATGAGATAAATGACCACTTGAAAAAATAAATGAGGGGTGGGATGTAATAGATTGATGAGGGGATGGGATTACAAGTATGATATATAATATTAAGGAGATTATTTCAACTTGAGCAATGAGATACAAATTGATGATGATGCCCCTGGTAAGGACACATGCATTAAGGGTAGAGATGACTAGGTCACAATTGTCAACACATCCCAAGGAGAATCAATCATAACATGATGATGATGATAGGATTAAAATTCCAAAATATTTATATGTATCCCTAATAAGGATGGATGTAAGGAAGAGATATAAGCCATGATAGATAATTATTTGACTAATGATAGGTGTAGCTTAAAGCTAAATCAATCAATATGATGTATGTGATGATAGAGAAGAAATGATATGATCAAGTGAACAAAATACTATATTACATCAAATAAATGAGCCATAATATGATTAAGGATGCTTACCCTAGTAAGGACACATACAAGGGAGTGATAATTGATTGGCTAATCAATGATTGATGGAAGAAAAGATGGAAGTTATGATTTGTCAGGCCCAATCAATAGGTACAAGTGATTGATGAAAAGATTAAGGAGATGATTATGAGGATGGTAATTGATCAATAGACTAATTAATGAGTGATTTATATTATAACTCAAATATTGGATTGATAAAATATTTGAGGATGAGGAAAGATGAGAGAAATGTGTTGATGGATGATGAGGAAAGAGGAGATAGTGGCTGAGCTACCTTTAGGCACCAAAAAGTGGTCAAGTACTGCTTACATTGTATGATAAGACCTTATGCCAATGTAGGTGTGACTAGAAGAAGAATAAGATGATGATGATTAGTGATTATGGGATGATGTTAGTTATTGGAGGATATGAGTCAAATGATGAGATGAGGTTAAAATATTGGATGTTAGTCAGATGAGTCAAGTGGATGAGATTAGTGATGGGAACAAGGATGATTAGATGGTTAGATAGATTATGAAGGTGTTGTTTATCAAGCCATCATATCTATTATAATTCTCATTATATTCTAAATAATCCAAAAGATATGACACTTGGTAGTATATCTCATGATATAGATATGACCAAGAGGACGTGGTGCCAAAGTGCATGGGCAAGTAGCAAATTTTATAGCCTTAAGGGAAATTTTAGTGTCCTCATAACATCCTTATTCATTTCCAAATAGAAAAAAAGACATTATATAAATAAAATATAAGCCAAACAAGATAAAAAAACATGCAAACAAGACAAATAACATAAACAAGTAACACACACAAGTATCTACATGTAGTGTCTTGATGTATTTCCTAGTGATGGGATGAGGGACTAGGTGATGGGTTGGATGATCATGATGTGATTGTGGACTTAAGATGGAATTAGATTTGGATAGGTTGATCATGATTAGGATTTGGCTAAAATGTTTCCCCTAGTTGTGGATAGGAGGATGGAGTATGGGAGAAGGTCTTTGATTACTAATTTGATCTCAAAAGTGAATGAAAGAGTGTCCAAGGAAGGTGTTTGATAAAAGTGATGACCAAGGATTACCAATATATAAGGCCCTATAAGAGTTTAATTTATCAAGGAAACTAAGAGATGATGGGATCAAATACCTTTCATACTAGTAAAGAGTGGTTGGATGGGTGCTAGGCATGAAGAGGCAAAGATAAAGAAGGTGATGGGATTAATTAAGTTTCATATTAGTAAATAAGAGAGTTTATGGGTGTTAGATATGAAAAAGCAATTGATAAGAAGTGATGGGTGATAGATTAAATTATTTGACAAGGATATGTGTGTTAATAACACCTAGTCAAAAGGACGAGGAAGATATGGGGAGATGGGTGACCAATATGATTTAGTTCAAAGATTTAATGTGGTATCCAGATATGGGTAAATATGAGATGGATGGAGATGGATGAGACTAGGGCATTAGGTATGGACTATTTTTGGATTTTTTAAAATTTATGATTTTTAGGGTTTTTAGGACATATTTCAAATTTTAGGGATTTTTGGAATATGTATGTACACTATACAAATGAGGTTACTAGAAAAGGGAATGCCATGTTTAGAAACCAAGATAAGGATGGATGGGATGACAAAAGCATGAGCAGATGGGGATTAACGAAGAATGGAGTAGGTATTGCCAATGACCACACCATGAAGGAACCAGATTGTTTAGTCGCCCGAGTGTCCATTGGGGGATATGCCAAGATGGTTAGAGAATGTTTATCCTTCCACTTCCTTACAAATTTCAAAGATGAAAGGAATGTGATATGATGGACTTAATTAGATGTAGAATATTATATATATGAGATTTGACAAGGTATGGTTGTGATGGCTAAAAGGGATAGATTTTTCCCCTAAGTGCTGAGGTAAATTATGAAAAATATTATTTTACCATGATGTTAAAAATTGGTTTTCATTATGGTACTTGCCAAAGGTACCAAAAGACTAGTTTTCACCATTGGACAAATGATTTAATTTAACTTTTGATTTTTTTGAGCATCTCAATTTATTGGGAATGGTATGAGATGCAGGAATTTAGAAGCTTGCTTGAATTTTCAACCAACACTAGTTTTGGAGATGTGTGATACTAGGACCATGCTATCACTACTAGATGGATTGATTTTCATGTGATCTTTAGTGATGCTTGATGGATACCACTCCAAATATGTAGACATAATGTCTTCATCATCCCCAGGAGAGACAATACTACCTGAGAAGGTGATGGGAGGTATGGATTCAATTAGATCTTGATGATAATGGAGGTGTACTATATTGGAATGGATGATGGGAATTGATAGGATTGTGCATTCATGATAGGATGATGTGATGAGTGATGGAGGATGAGTAATAGTATTTTCATACTTCATTATAGATGTTAGACATTCTTCATTTGATTGGTACCAATTGGAAAAAGATTGCAAGAGATCTAAGATGCTTTGATTTTGTTATTCATCTTTGATCTAATTATTTTATGGATGATCAACCATACAAGTGATATTATTGTGATTTTATGACTGGATTTGATTTAACCTAGGTTCTTGATTTTTGGATTCATTAGGGGAGATTGAGTTTTGACTTGATATATAATGATTATTTTGAATTTGATAGTACCCTAATGCCTGATTTTGGGCTTCACTAGGGAAATATGCTTTTTGATTAGGGTTATGATTTGAATCTTCTTGATTAAAAAGATAAAATATGACTTGATTATGATTCATGACTTTTGGAATATGGTTTTGGACCTCTATACTTGTGGCACATATTATATTACTTAAGGAAGGGTCCAAATATGTATGCTCATGTTTGTCCTTATGAAGGGAGATGATTAAATGGTCATTGATAAGAAGAAAGGGGTCTCTGATGGATGAAGATAGTGGATATGGTGTGATGTGTTCAATGAGTGGTGATGGGATAGCATATTCTTCATAACATTTCCTAGGAGACCCAATTTTGATATTAGAGAAAACATCCTCAAGATCAACAAAAGGATCACTAGGATTAGTTATAGTGGACACATCCAAAATAGGATTAGATTCACTTTGAAAATCTTTAATAGATAAAGCTTGCAAGAACTCTATTATGACTTCATCATCCTGATCAAGATCTGAAGGTATGCCTAGTAATGGATTGGAGGTATCTTCAACAAGACATGCTTTATCAACATCTACTACAATGTCAATGGGGGATGATGTTTCTAAACGAGGAATCTATTTTGGATTTTGGTGTTGTACATGATCTTGATGAAGATAAGACTTTTGATGTTAAATCTAATATATAAGATGAAATTTTAGTAGTAGAAGGTTTATTGTTCACTATTGACCTCTCAACAAGGGGTATTTGAGGTGATGGGTGAGAGGGAGATGATGGATGAATGATGGGTTTGACAATAATAGGTCCATGGAAGGACTCATAAAATATTGGGGGACTAGGCTCATGGGTAATAGACTTGACCTTGATGAAGGATTTATTAGAAATAGGAATGGTGTCTTGACATTGGATTTGAAGAGGAGGATTGATCATGATTGGGAATGGAATATTGGCATTCCTCCTTATAGTCACCAAGGATGTAGATTCATCTATTTCATCCTCAATTATGATGTCATCATAGTTGATTAGGTCTTGGACATAGTATTGAAAGGGTTGTCATCAATTAATGGTATGCCCCTAGGTTTTTTGATACACATAATATTGGTTAACTTAATACCAAAAGGGCTTAGGCTTAGTAGGATCAATATGTTATAGAGGTAAATAAACCATCATTTTGGTGGTGAATAGTTATTTGAAAAGGGATTTTAAGGACATAAGAAGGGGACTATAAGGACCCACTTCAATTTGTGACTTAGAGGTTAGTTGTTAACATGCCTAGGTAGATAGGCTAATGGCCAAGATGGGATCCCTTTTCTAGTATGGGAATGGGTAGTCGATGTTTTATAACTAGCAGATGGAGTATTTATATGAGACTCACATGAAGGGGCTTGGATGAGAGGTGTAATGAGTTGGAGGGGATCAACACCTTTAGGGAGTGGAACACCCATCATAATAAGCTAAAAGAGGATCTCATCCTTATTGAAAGTTATTTATTGATGTATAATAGCAAGGTCTAACTCCATGGTGATGGTTGATAAAGGAGGGATGATGATGGAGGTAAGATAAGGATTCAAGATAGTTTATTGAAAAATATAGATCTAAATGGTCTGATCTATTATGATAGGTGATGATGATGAGGTGGACTAAATGTGATTAGAAGGATATGGGATTAAGGTTAGAATTTTGATAGATATTTTAATAGGTGCTAATGTCTTATCAATGATGCCTAGTTGTCAAGCTAGTAAAAAGATTGCATATTTGATGGGTGCCTAGATTCAAACTAGCAAAGGGATGATATGATGGGTGTTAGTTATGAATATATAAGATGATTAAACTAGATTATTGATGAGGGGTTTGCTAGATTAAGACTAAAAAAGTGATAAAATGCTAACAATATATTGATTAGGTATGAGATTTGACCAAGTGATGAGTGATAGTGGACTAGGATGATATGATGATGTGGATGATAGGACTAACTCAAAACCTTTAAACTGATTTTCTCAAAATGGGATGGGGTAAGATTATGTGATGAAGGTGATTAGGATAATAGGATAAGGATAAGTATGATAATAGATGATGATGAAAGGACAAAATGGTAAGATGAATGAGGTGGGTATGGTTTAAACCCATATGTGACTTAAAAATCTAACTAGGATAAAATAGGATAAGGTTAAACTAGATGGGTGATAAAGACAAGGTCAAGATAAGTGATGGGGTATGGACTTAGGACAAGATATAGATAAGATTTGATATGATTAGGATATGTAGGTGATGGTAGGATGACTAATGATGAGTGGGTTAAGATAGGATATGACTAAAAGGATGTATAAGAGAACAAAAGGTATGTACAAGTGAGAAGATAAGAATATACAAGATAATATGTAGGTGATGAGGATGTAAATTAAGATGAGGGTGGATAATGGGATGATGAAAATGATATGGTAAATATATACAAGGCATAGGATAAGAGGTGGTTAAGATTATGATATGTGGATGATAGGGGTTTGGCCAATGGGTGGAGATGACTAGACTAGGATGGGATGAAAACAAGGTGGGGGATGGGATACGAATATAAGAGCATGTTATATGTAAGAGGATGAAAAAAGGGTAGACAAGATGATGGTGATGAGATGGGATGATAGTTTTGATGAGACAAGAATATACACAAGATATATATATATATATATATATATATATATATATATATATCTTGTGTATATTCTTGTCTCTCTCTCTCTATATATAGTAGGATGTACAAGATGGGTTGTGCAAAGGACCTAGCTGGGTGTATAGGTTTGGTTGAAGGCTAACTCAGCTAATAAACGACATGGGTTTATCATAACACACACCCAAGAAATAAATCCTCAAACCTATAATTCATAAACTTTAAAGATGTGTAACTTGATGATCTCACCAGCTAATGGCTTCATGGGTGAGGCTATAGGTTGATGACCCATTACAGTATCGAACAAACCCTCTCAACCCCATTCACACTCAATGGATAATTTGGATCTGATATTGATTCCTATAGTGGTACACCTATTATGGATGAAGGCTCCTAATCTAGGTATACACAAGGCTCTCTAGGTGTGTCCCTTATATACATGAAGGTATAGTGGGGCCAAAGTCTATATAGGTATTGTCTAGTTCCTAGTTTAGAGAGTTAACTCTTCCCCTTCATGGATGACCTATATGGGGTCAACTTAGCCTAATGATATTTGTCCCTAATATTTATACTTTTCTAGAACATAGAGTTTAGATTAGAGCATGGTGGTGAAATTCATGGTCACTATCCCCCTAAGACTATGGTAAGTGTGTGGGTGTCAATTCCATGTCATGTTTCTCCTAAATAAGAAAATGGGAGGGGTTTTAGGTGGTTTTTGATCCCCAAAGAATCACCATAAAGATGCAATAGGGAGCGAATACACCAACCATAGTTCTTAGGGTATAAACATGCAGATAAAAAGATTAATTAACCAATTTAATTAAGATGTGATATATATAAGATGAAAGACAAAACAAAGAGATATACACATAATAAGATGATTAAAAATGATATATACAAGATACAATGATCAAAATGATTTAAAAATGATGTTTAAAGTGCCATAAGGAGTCTTTGATAGGTGACTTGCAAGCACAAGATTTAGTAGTTTAAGTGGCACTCAAAAGAGGTAAACTACAAGAAAATGATTAGTAGTTTGATTGATAATCTTGAGGGGAAACTTGCAAGACAAAATGTTAGACCAAAATATGACCTGAAAAAGGATGATTTTAGTTAGACAAAATATCCACTAGATTTAACCTTGCAGAAGCAAAGTGTTAATCCAATAGGCCTTAAGAAAAACACCCTAAAAAAGTCACGATTTGGCTCTACAATTCCTTTAGGTTGAGTGGGCCATGATGTAGGGGTCTAGGGGTGGCAGCCCCTAACAAGGTTAAGGGCCAGTTCCCATTATAGGGTCAAGGGGTAGTACCCCTTGTGGGGTAGGGTAGTGTCCTGGGTGCGCTCCCTATTATGGTATAGGGTGAGGTTGAGGGGTGGATCCCTTGATTCCAAAGTTAATTTAGTCCTTGTGAGAAGCCTGAAATGACTTAAAATTCATGAAAAATGACTCAAAAAATGCTCTTAAAAAGGACAAAAAATTAATACAAAATCCTAACTACACAGTGCAAAATCATAAAAAGAGAATGCAAAACTAAAACTATGATGTAAATTCATAGATTGTGATTTGATATTTTTTAATGGTTAGCTAACCACAATGGTTAACCTATAAAACCATGACTGTTAGAAAAAACTACAACTAGACAAAGTAAAATTACTACTGGATATAAATCAAGAGTTGTAGTTTACGGTAAATTATAAAACCTCTTAATTTTGACTATGAACTTAGACAAATGATTTGCACAAATGGTGATAAATTATTTATATGCCAAAATTTCTATTTATAGATGATTAAGATAGATTAAAAATAAATTTATGATATATCAAAATTTTAAGATGACTACTTAAATTTTTATCAAAATGTCCTAAAAGTCAGATGAATAGAAGATATTTTGTATAGATTCTATCCTAAGTATGACTTATGGAATGTCAAGGATAACCTACATACATAATAAGAATCAAAATTATTAATTTACAAAATTATGACTTAAACTACAATATCACTATTACATATATCAAAATCACTATTGTAACAATTTAAAAATATGTGGTTTTGTCAAAGTTAGGGGAAATGTAAAAGGCTACGTCTAGTTGTGTCTTTTGGTGATCTCCTATTATGGCCTTTCTCCTACTATCCTACCAATCACATAGAAGAAACTGATAGAGACAAAAATCCTTATTATGAGAATTTGGTCAGTCAAAAATTCCCTCAAAATGATGTAAACATAATGGAAAACAAGGGTTATATCATGATTAAATGGTATTCTAATCCCTATAAAATAGAATAAAATCAGTCTAAAAACTACAAGTTAGAGAGCAAGGGTAAACTACTAGTGATTTTTCTAAAAATGAAAAAACTACAACTCAATAAGATGAAACCACTATTTATGGGATAAAACCATGACTTTTGAAGTCATGGTATTGCAATAAACCTATAAGATAGACCATTAGCCTTTAAATAAAATCACTACTAGTTAGGAAAAACCATAATTATTGAGGTAAAGTCATGATTCATGAGTTGTAATTTTGTCTAAAGGTAGAAACCTATCACGATTAAGGTAGACAGTTAATAGTCAAGCAAATATTTAGTGCAAAACTATGATTTATAAAGATAAAACCATGACTACAAGGTCAAAAATACTAGTACAACGTTGTAGAATCCACTTGTGTATATAAAAATTAAAAAAATAAGATTTTCTTGATCCAACCAGACTTGTAAGCTAACAAAACACCACTAACAATCCAAAATTGTTAAATTGGGAGTGATTGCCCCACCTTGGTCACCAAAATATAGATGGAAATTTGAGCACAAAAGGATTTGATTATACAATTTAATTAAAAACCCAAATGTCTTACTACCTGATTAAGATATAGAGTTATTAAGACCTAAATGCAATTGGATGAATGCCCAATTCAATCCTACACTTAAATCCTAAAGCTAAATGCTCCAAACCAAGATTAAACAAAATAAAAAACAAAGAGGATTTGGATTACCTTGACTCAGATTTTTGACATGGATGCTTTTTCAAGGATGATGGATGATTGATTATGAACTCCTAATAGTGTTGATCATTTTGACATGGATTTTTTATGAATCTTGGATATGACCTTACATGGAGGAGAGGATTTGTTTAAATATAAAGAAGAGGGAAAAATCTATGGTGGAGATTTGAAGTTAGGTTGAGGAGATCAATGGATGAGAATTAAAAAGAATTTAAAATTCCTTGGAAGCCTATATTTTTAGAGGATTCTCAATAAGAGGGTTTATAATAGAGAGGATTCTATAATCCTCAAATTCTATAATCCTCTTAGGATTAATTAATCTTAGGATAGGGGATTAGATCGGGATTATGTAGATGATTAAGGACTAGGGGTGTAAGAGAGCCTAGGCATAGGCTAGTAAGTGGGTCATTGGGAATTTAAAATTACCAAATAATAGAATAAGATAGGACTAGGATATTATAATGGGTATTTAAGATAAATTAATGATTTGTGGGATATAATAAGGTTAGTGAATGATTAAATCTTTCTGGGGGACATTAGATAAATGACTAAAAAAAATGGGAACATATTAATGAGATAAATTATAATAAATGAGATGAGTAGAATTAGTATCGACTAATATGAATATTAGTGACATTAAATGGATGGAGTGAATTTAGGTTCATACATTATACTTATGTGAAATAATAATACAAAGGAATATTTCCAACATTGAAATGGTCAAAATGTGAATGCTAGATATTGTACAATATCAATGTGCTATATAATTTATATTTAGTGTCTATAGATATACATATGTTGTGAATGAAATGCATTTTCATGTTTGTGTTTCTTTTTATGATGACTTAGATGAAAATTTTAACAATTCAAGTGCTTATGGTGATATTTATTAACCCAAATTTAATCTTTGTATGAGATTAATTTTGATGACTATCTTAAGATTGCCCCCCAAAAAGTTAATGTTATGATTTATCTTATTATTGAAGAGAAAAACATAACAATAAGGGCCAAGAAACATACACTTGATTATTCCCATATTTCCTTTGAATCTTCCCAATCCACCTATTGGAGGATTTACTTTTACATCTGGTGGTGAGGAGAATGTTCATAGTTCTTTTATTCTTCTTCTTATGCCTCTACTTAGTGTTACTCCTCTTCAAGTTACTCCTATGATTCTTATATATCCTACTACTAATTATTTACCATCACAACCTACTCTTAATGATCTATCTCTTATCCCTAATCATAGTTAACATACCAATTAGGCCTCTATTACTACCAATGTTAATCATATGGCAACTCTTACACATGCAAATACATCTAATAATGCTTACTTTCAACAACCAATCCAAGACATGAAATTAAAATTTAATTAATTTACCCAAGGATCTAAAAATTATTTTCATTTAATTACTTCTCAATATATATTATAGAATAGATTGGCTCACGAGGTCCTCACTTACCTTTTGCTCACTAGTTTTAGAGTTCCAAAATTTGAAGAATATAATGACAAGGGTGATCCTTTATATCACATTCAATATTATTCTTCCTCATGCTTTGGTTTTATCCATGATTATTTATTAATAATCAAACTCTTTCCTATAAGTATTAAGATCTATGTCGTTGATTAGTTTTATGTCATACCTATAGGCTATGTGTGTTTCTTTAATAATTTGGATGATACATTCTTAGCTCATTTTCCATTGTAGAGACTTCATTTCTTATACTTTGATGTCATCATTATTCACCAAATCACTTTCTCACATTATAATGTAGATTCACCCTAATTTATTCCAATCATACAAATCCATCAATCTGATCATTATTTTCATATTAGATCATGACAACATGCCCCTAATCACATTAATCAACTGCATTATACTCTCAAATTTGTCTGACACATCCATAGTCTACTCATCCACTTTGCACACCACCCCATATCCAATTAATTCCATCTTCCATAATTATATCCAATCCCACAAAAATCACATCACATCACATTATTTAATTAAAATTTGTTAATTAACTAATCTCATCAATAATGAAAAATTACATGGAATGCACATTTCATAATTTCCATGAATAAAACAATCCTATTTTTCATCAAAAACCCATGATGTCATCCAAAAATCCAATTGTAAATTTTAAAATCATAAATCTTGTACCAAATCCAAAGTTAAAGTTTATTTTCCAAGGAAAATTCAATGCAAGGAGAAAAGTGTGCAAGAAAGGTCTATGATATGCTCTTAAACACCCCAAATATTCTTAAGTGGAGTCTATTACACACTCCAATATTTCATGAGTGTATTATTCCATGAAATTAAATGAGTTGTAGGACCTCTTTCCATACATTAATATTCAATCTCATCCAATGGTCCACATCAGTCAGCCAAATCTAAAAATAAAGGGTTTCTTCTCCATTCTCAATAAGATTATTTATGCAATAAAATTCAACTAATTTTTGAACTAAATATTTATCTCACATCCTCATTCATACAAAAAAAACATCCATTTTTCAATGGGAGGTGATACCAAATTATCTATGTGTCTCAACAAACCTTTGCAACTACATCCATTTGAGAACAATTCCAATCAAAGCAAAGAACATAGTTTGTCTTCGGTAAGATAAAATTTATATATTTTTTTATTTATTCATACTCTTTGATAGTTATTTTGAGGTATATAAATTTTGAAATTTTATTAGTATCTTTTATGTGCCTTTTCTTGAATCTTTATAATGATTACATTTTACTAAAAAATTTCCTCTTGATATGTACATCCATAAACATTAGCCAAGAAATCACATTTTATTAACTTGATTAAATCAAACAAAAACCTCATGAAAAAATTATCGTGTATTTGATTAAATTCAATACAACACTTAAATTTTTTTTTCACCAAATACATGATAGTGAGATACAAAGTATTTTCACCAATAGTTTTATTCAACCACTCAAAGACAATAATTTTCATTACTTACCAATTGTTTGATGAAATTTTCCATATGGTTCACAACTATGAGATTAAGATTTTAGAGGTCAATATGCTAAATTACGTTGCTAATACATCTACCTCTACTACCTCTAAATATCATTAAAAATCAACATTTAAGTTTAAGGATAATGATGCTCCAACCTTTGAATCAAAGAATGAGGACAACATTTTAAATGCAATTTCATAGCGATCTAACAAGATTATCCTTTTGCCTTCTAATAACCTTAGACAATTTACACAATCACCAAAATCTTCTCAAAAAGTGCTTAAATTCTTAATTGAGTGCAACATGATATAATTTCTTCCTCTATATCAATTGGATACTTCTATAGATTTTCCTAAATGATATGATGTAAATCAATATTATGATTAATATATAACTTTTAGATATTCTACCAATTGATGATTTTCATTGAAACAAAAGATACAATATCTAAACAATAGTAATATCATCGAAGCTGAAGGCCATAGTACTAAATTTATTAAATTTTTTGAAATGCCTAATCAATGATTGAAAATAATTAACAATCCTTTTGTCAAATTATGATATTGATAAATAAGATGATGTTCACATGGCTACATATATACATAAATAAAAAATTCCAATTAACATATCATTAATAAAATTATATGCATTGTCATTAGTTCTCAAAAGAAAACACCATCTGTTACATTTTATGATCATGAGATTATAAATGATGCTTCAAATAATGGTCTATTCTATTTATGTTCTCTTGTTGATTCACATCCTACTATCATACATAACATTATGGTAAATAATGTTTCAAGTCAAAATATCATTACAATGTTAGTTCTATCTATTATAGGTTATACTCAATACGGCATACTGTAAACACCTAATTTTTGTAAAAGCCTTACTATTGTAATAATTTTAGTATCAATTTGTGCATATGGATCACTGGTCTAAATTAGGCTCTTATTATTAACTTTCATTGTATTATTCCTATTTATCTTCTTCTTTTTGTGGTCATGTATCTCTCTCCTTGTTTTGTTTCTACATTTCTCAATTTCAGTTGTGATTGAAGGCCCTTCCTTTATACTATTTTTCTTATTTCATTTTTTCTCCACAAATGGAATCAAAAGACTTGATAATTAAATTTTATTTTGTTTTATGGGTTCTTCTACCCTTAAACACTCTTCTTTGATCTTTTGACCCATGATTTTCACTTGATTCTTATTTTTTGGTCATCATTTGGATACCAATAGGATATTAATTCAAATTATGGGTGTTTATATATACAAATCATCTAGAGGCATTTCAATATAGAGAATCACTTAGAATTGTCATGAAATTTAAGTGTAATCACATTTTATATTATTAAATTTATTTTTTAGGACTTACATCAAAGACTCAATAGAACCTTATACTAAAATATGGACAAGAGGAGATGTCATGTAGTTGTATTAAACCTAGGGAGAGAAGTTGAAGCTTCTCTCACTCTTCCATTCACATTGAATAAGAAATATGTGGGATTTGATTCTAATATGTGGGATACATATTTGAAATTCCCTTTCAATTACCAAACCAAAAATAATTGTTCCCTTCTCTTTTGTTAATGTTTTATAGAGATCCAGGTCAAAGTAGAGAAAAGAGATGAAATTAGATATATTTTGTTAATAAATCATCAAAACACATGCATATGCATGAATGACATTTTATGGCACATAAGTTTTAGGAAAAAACTAAAGGATTTGATAGTCTATACAATACATATTTGATGCTTAGAGGCAAAGACATCAGTCATCAAGGTGTAATGCTGATTTTTCCCTAGGAAGGATTGTTGATCAAGAAGCAAGCATTGTCTATGTTTTTTTTGAGTTATTTGCCTACATTTCACACATAGTTAGATTCAATCCTACATAACATCATTTAAGTCTCACAATCCCAATATTCCACTAAGGTGTGGTCATTCTTTATCATTCATTATTTATTGTAGTCACTTGTTTGTTCTAAAAATTTATTTATGCTTGTTTACTATTTTTAGCGATGAATGGAAGTCTAAAATTATTTGTTTACATTTTCAAATGGATTTATCCCTTATCCAATAGTTTTTATTATTTACTTAGTGTCTTTATACCCTAGTGTCACTATTTGGTAAAACATTTGGTGAATCCTTCCATTATTCAAAAACTTGTAAATTTTGAGGATTCCCCTTAGGGTTTCACAATTAATTTTTTTAAATTTTCATATCTACATATTATCATATTTTTAGCCAAACCTAGTTGGCTTTACATCACCTTTTTATTTTAGATTATATCCACACTTAAAAAAGTGGTTGTTACACCTTGTCCTTTGAATGCATATATATTTATAGGTTGTCTAGGGTGTGACTCCTCCATACTTTAATGATTGTTTATATGATTGGGGTTTCATAAAAACCCTCTCCATTTCTAGTACCCTACTTCATTGCTTCTATTTATTGGAATCATGCCACTTATGTAACATATTGACTTATCTTTATTTATTGATTCATATTTAGGCTTATTTTACTACTTTTTACTCATGAATAACTTAGATTTATATTCAATATTCATTTTTGAAAAAGCATGGGGATAGTTTGATTTCAATTATTCATATGCTTGCTTACATGGTTTCTATGCAAAGTTTTGGAATTTATTACATGTTTTTTCCATGGTTTGTAGAGAGGATTATAAATCAATTTAGTCAAGAATTAGTCCATAACTAATGAAACATACATAATTAACTAACTAACCAAGCCTATATATTCCTATGGTAATTACAAAGGACAACAAGAAAAAAATGAAATAAAGTAACACCATATTACCTTACCAAATGGATTCATTATACCCATGTGGCTCAAAAACATGTTCTCCCTTGATCAAACATCTTTGCCTTTATAAAAAATGGTGGTAAGATCCTCCAATTCCTCAATAACACTCCATAAACCTAGGCTCTTGATTGTAAATCACTAGACTAACCTATCAATGAAGCATTGTGGAAATAATTTAGCATTATAACTTTTCAATATTCAATCTTTGAATATATTTGAGCATAATAACTTTGTACCAAAATAACTTAGAAATGATGTTCATGGCCTTTCTATTTATATATTTTTGAGATTGGTTACGATCAACCTGAACCATCTATCTTGAGATGAAGATGTGTGGTTGAGTAATTTTTAGAATTAAATCCATAATTATCTTCATCATGACCTTGGAAAAATGGGCATTGAAGAGGCATTAACTAAGCATGGGTGACCCATAATCCTAATATTTTTGGCATTTATGGCTTGATGGATGCCATCCCATAGATGATGTCACTAGGTGATGTAGATAATAGGAATCAAATTTCAAAAAAAAAATTCAACAACTCTCATGGAAAATACACTTAAGCTCTTGAATTGGATTAATTAGCCTTAAATAAGGTTAATCAACATTTGTGTAATTATTTAAAATTTGGTCCTCAATTAATCAAAATGGTCAAAAAGTCATATTACTAGTTTGTAATTTTATTGGAGGGGAATTAGAAGGTGATGTTAGATGCATTGGAGCTATATTCCCATTTAGGATGTTTCCAATAGTAAATAACAAAGGTACATGATGTGTACCAATGAATTAGAAGAAAAGAATGATCCAGAGCACTAAATGGTGAAATGTTCATTTTGACTCAAAATGATCTGATCAAAGTTAGTTAGACCATAAAATGCATTACCCTATTTAGGGATACTTTGACCTAAATTGGCACTTATAAGTGACAAGTTTGAACCATTTAGGATGTTTTATAGATTTTGATCCAAAATGTGCATTTGAGTGCAATTCAAGTAAGATTGAAAATTTCAAAACAAATGGGGTTAAGAATTGGATGTCTATATTTTTCCCCTATTTGAGAAGGCATAGCGAGACATTTAGGTGAAGCAATGCCTTTTCAAATAAAATAGTTTTCAAAAATAAATTGGAACAAACTTATGATGCCCCCTTAGGAGGTCATACTAGGATGAAAGAGAAGGATGGACTCTTGAAAAAAGAGAAAAAGTGGGAGATTAACCCATGGAATAGATCACATCCAGATGAGCTAATGTTTTCACATGTGATTACCATTAATAATAAAAATATTATTAGAGGTATAACAGTCCCTATAGTTTGGGGAATGGGAAAGATACAATCTATAAATGTAAGGGACACACTGTAAACATACCCAATTTGAGAGTATAAGTTACACGCTTATGACATTGATCAATCTCAAGATAAGTTACACACTAAAATATTAACATCATGGGATTTAATATAGAGATCTTAGAATAAGAGGAAAATGGAGAACGTTCTGCTTTAGGAAGGGAAGCACCACTAGAATGGGGTCTCCAAAGAGAAGAAAATAAGTACTCCAATAGAGCATATTTCATTGTGATAAAATAGTTTTGCTCTAGTAGGGCAAATTTTGATAATTGATAAAGAATAAATAATGATTTTTCCCTTATAGAGCTCATTTGATTTAGATGATGTTTAGATGTTGTGCCCTAACATGGGAAATTGGTAAGCAAAATAGCTCAAGGATATAACCCAAAAGATAGGTTAAAGTGAATAGGCACAAATGTAATTGTGATGGTGTAATGGCTTAGAAAGCCATATTAAACCAAGCATATGAGAATGCACAAGTTGATGAGAGAGATGAAAATAAGAATTGAGATAACCAAGCTAACCTTAATAGAAATTGAGCACTGCCTACATAGTCCTATGGACTTATGTTCCAACATGAATTTTAGGCCAATGTAGTTCACCCAAGTTTGGGAGAGAATGGAATGAGGAATGATGAAAAATGACCAATAATTTATTAGATAATGAAGCTTGAAATGCATGCTACCTAGAAGCCTAATTCCATATCATGAGCCTAGGTTTTACAAAGTGTTCTTGAGAATCATTTATCAGAGCTGATGTTGATGTTTAAGAATTTGAGACCTAAGCACAAAGTTTTTTCTATAAAAAAATAAATTAGGCATCATAAGTATGAATAAATTATAATGTCATAAGATTCCAATTATGCTAAGCTAGTTCAAATGTGAATACCTATAACTAAGGATAATGTTAAAACAATGACCAAAACTAGAGTTATAGTAATTTACATTTAAATAAAAAATCAAAAGACAAAGAAAAAGATAAACATAAATGAACCTAACTTGAAATAAAGATATGATCTATCAAAACTTAATTAGGAACAAAAAAAATGTTTAAAAATGAAAGGCAAGAACATCTTAATGACATGAGACCGAGATATGAATAATCAAGACCCATGTGGACCATCAAGGCATTCTTGAATGCAAAAGAGAAAAGCAAAATCAAACAAGAAAAACAAGATAAAGAAATAAAATTCCAATAATGGAACAATAAGTAATAAAAAGAGAAAAGGAGAGGTGAGAAAGCACAAAAAAACAACAAGAAAAGACAACAAAATACTAAAAAAAACTCAAATAAACACACAAATAAAAACCAAGTTAGTGCAATTTAGAGACAAATGTTCATGCATGTGTGGTAGAGGCATTAATTTCTACCACATCATAACAAAGAACAATGTCATGAAAAATTTTCCCTAATTAAATAGGAACAATGATAGAATAAATGAGGGAAGAGAAAAAAAGGAAGGGGTTGGTTGAGTTGACTCTAGATATATAAGATAAGTGGATGTTACCTACATAGTTTCATAGATGCATGTTCCAACATAAACTTTAGGCCAAATGTAGTTCTCCCAGGAAATGGGATAGAAGAAAAATGATGATCAAACTATCATGATTAATGTTATAGAAGAAATGGAAGATAAGACAAACAAACAAGAATGGTCAAGAAAATAATAAGCTAATGAGATGAGAAAGAATGATCTTGTAAAATGGCAAGTGCATGAGATAGTTCAAACTTAACAGTTACTTGCAAAACAACAAGAGAGTTAAAATTTAACAATTTCTCACAAAATGACAAGAACATTCAAACTTAATAGTTACTCATAAATCAGTAAGAGCATGGGATGGTGGAATGTGAATATACAAATGTATAGAAGAGTGAGATAATGTTTTTATTATTTTTTGGATCATGTTCTGATGTTTTTGGTATTTTCAAAGTATTTTTAATTTTTTTGGTGTTTTTGGGACAAAATATGCACAAGGCAGGACCATCTAGTCAAGGAGATGCACGTCTTGAGAGTAGAGGTTCCAATAAGATAGCTAAGCTAGCTATAATGGACCATGCTCATAAATCTATGAGAGTAAGGTTATTGATATAATAAGAAAGAAACAAATACTTTTATTGAGAATATGTGGATGTTCACCTATCAAAAGTTATACAAGATTGTCCTAGATGAACTGCTTTATAGAGATACTATTGAAGATGTTCATAATGCTCATGAGACATAATCAAGATCATAATTGGTCAAGGAACAAAAAATGTTCAAGCTTATAATATGTCCTAGACATAACAAATAATATGCCTCTCGAAGAGAGTAATCCAGAATGGAATGAAGAACATGTTTAGAGTGCCAAGAGTTTAAAGCCTTTTCTATTGGGATTCATGAAAAGTGGACCAGGGTAGTATAAAATGTGTTTAAGGTAAGATAAAAGGGTGGGACAAAATTATGATCGTACAAGTTGACCCCAAGTCAGGGGTATTATAGACAATGGTTCATAAATATTCATCCATATAATCTCTCAAGGTGTATGATGTTCATGGGCTCTAAAAGTTCTTCACCATTAGGTTTATCCAGTCGGTATGCTCCTAATCCATAGTTCACTCTGATAATATATGGTCCCAACTAATTAGGCTGAAATTTAACTTTCTTTTTGGGTTCAGCGTTCATGTTCTTTTGGTTCTCTTTCAAAACTAAGTCACCAATCTCAAATTATTTAGGGAGAATTCATTTTTTGTATCTTCTCTACAATCTATTTGATAGGCTTGCAAGTTTTTTAAGGTAGTCAAATGTTTACCATCAAGAAGTTATAGTTCATGTAGCCATGAGGCTCTATAGTCTTCATCATCTTCAATGTGCTCCAGTGATATTATTAATGATGGGATATCAATCTTGACTGAGATGATAGATTTAAAGCCAAAAAAAAGGGAGTATGGAGTAGCTCTAGTTGGGGTGTGATGATTGGTTCTATAAGCCCAGAGGGCAGGAAAGAGTTGCAAGTGACAATTATGACCAGCATCATTGAAAATCTTTGTAAAGATGGCTAGAATGATTTTATTTGATGCCTCAGATTATCCATTGCCTTTTAGGTTATATGGAGTGGATTTCTTATGATTGATCTTGAATTTGTCATAAAGATATTTTACATCTTGGTTTACAAAGGATTTGCCATTATCAGATATAATATGGGCCAAGATGCCATATCGATAGATGATATGGTAATGAATGAATTTGGCTATTTGTTTTTTGATAACATAAGTGAGAGGAATGACCTTAATCCACTTGGTAAAGTACTCAATTTCATTTAAAATGTACTTATGGCCATCTGAAGATGTTGGGTTAATTTTCCCAATGAGATCGAGAGCCCATGTTGAGAATGACCATGGTGTTATAATTAGTTGTAATGGTAAGGAAGGTGCATGTATCAAGTTTCTATGCTACTAACAAAGAACACACTTATTTACATAATTATAAGCATCTATCTCTATTTTGGGCTGATAATAGCCCATTCTAATAAGTTTCTTTGCTAGGAATACACCATTGGTATGGGCCCCACACATTCCTTCATGAAACTCCCTTAGTGCCAGCTTGGATTCTCCTAAAGATAACTAATGAAGAAGCATTCCATCATAGCCTTTTTGATAAAGCATGTTTCTAAGGAGTATATAACATGTTAATCGATGAAGGAAAAGTTTTTGTTGGTTATTGGGAAGGTTGGTAGGAAATAGATGACTATGGAAATAATTATAAAAATCTTGGTACCATGGTAGCTCAGGTGAGACATTAGGATCAAAAATGGTGCATATCCTCTCTAAATCTGATAGAATATGTGTTTATTAAAGAATATTTTCAATTGGGAACTAATACTCTTTAGCACTATCATGCATTTGAATCATGGAACCAATTATTGTCATGGCATTGGTAGATCTATTATTGATTCATGGCACTTGCTCAAACTATAAAGATTTAAAATGTGTTTGAAGGTTATCAATAATTTTCTTTTAAAGAAAAAGCTTATCATCTCTTATTTGATACTGATTATTTGTCTAATTTATGATTAGCTATGAATCTACATAGACCTTTAAGCTTTGAATATCCCAATGTATAGTAAGATGGAGCCCTGTAACTAATGCCTCATATTCAACCATATTATTTGTACACTAAATTTATATATGGAATGCTTTAGGGATCAATTCCCCCTATGACATTATCAATAATATGCCAAATCTAGATCCTTGGGATGTGAAGGAACCATCAAAATAGAGTGTCCACTATTTAGGTTCATGTGATGTTTGTTTAATCATCATGATAAAGTCATTTAGAAGGTTAAAGTTGAGAGGTTGAGTGGCCATAATAGGAGCTTCTGCAAGTTCGTTCACAAGAATATTCTCTTTGATTTCCTTCTAATTTTGGTATTCAATATCAAACTCACTGAGGAACATAATCTATTTGTCCATGCATCCTTGAAGAGCTGCTTTAGATAAGAGGAACTTGGGAGGATATACCTTGGTAATAATAATAGTTTTTTTATTTAGCATATAATGTCACAATTTATGAGTGTCAAACACCATAGCTAAACATGCCTTCTCAATATTCATATAATTATGTTCATAGGCTACCAATGTGTAGCTTAAATAATAAACCATGTGTTCCTTACAATGATCATCATGCTGAGCCCAAAGTGCCCCCAATGCATGTTCTATAGCTGACATATAAAGAAGTAGTGACTTTCCTTATGTTGGAGGTCATAAGACTGGTGGATTGGGAAAGTATATTTTAAGCTTTACAAATTCTATCTACCAATATTTATCCCACTAAAATTTTACCCTTCTTTAAGAGATGGGTAAATGGGTGGCACTTATCTACTAGTTGAGAAATGAACTTGTGTATAGATTGGATCTTGTATTATAGACCTCACAATTGTTTAAGATTATTTGGTGGAGGTATTTCCATAATAGTGATGACCTTTGCATGGTTGACTTCAATCCCTCATTGTGATAAAATAAACCCTAGAAATTTTCCTAATATGACTCTAAAGACACATTTATTAGGATTCAAGTGGAATTTTTATGTATGAAGCCTCTCAAATATTTTTCATAGAATGTTAGGGTGTCTAGATCTTGTTCTTTATTTTGATAGTATATCATCAACATAATCCTTGACAATGTCATGCATCATGTCATGGAAGATGATGGTCATGACATGTTGATATATGGATCCAATATTCTTCAAAATGAATGGTATGACTTGGTAACAAAATGTCCCCCATAAAGTGGTGAATGTGGTCTTATTCTAATCTTCAAGGGCTATCTTTATTTTATTGTAACTAGAAAATCCATCCATTAAGGATAGTATCTTCAATAATCATGTCGATCTTGGGTAGGGGAAAATCATCTTTTGGGAATGCTTTATTGATATCATGAAAATTAATACAAAAATATATGTTGGGGGTCTTTTTACTTATTGGCACTATGTTAGAAATCCATTTAGAGTAGTCTAGTGGTCTGATAAAATTAGATCCTAACAAATTTTCCAACTTGGCCTTAACCAAAAGGACAATGCATGGATGCATATTTCTCAACTTTTGTTGGACTGGTTTAGCATCAGGGTGAAAAACTAGATGATTCACAACTAAATATGGATTTATGATTGGCATGTTAGAATATGCCCATGCAAATATGTCTATATAATACTTAAGAATGGATATAATATGTTTACATTTCAATTCAATAAGGGAAACTCCAAGATAAATGTTTTTGGGATTCTCATGGGTTCCCACATTTACTTCAGTTGTGCTCTCCATAAGGAGTGTAGATCTATCTTCTAGAATTGTAGGCAATGTATGGTTGTGATCATCTTCTTCTACTATATCTTCTTGTTGTTCCTCCCAAAGATCTGGGTAATATGAAGAATCAGAATATACCTTCTCAGGGAAAGGTCAATTGGCAAAGACCTCTAGAATTGTGAGAGCAAGACACTCAAATATTTGATGTTGTTTTGAAGAGATGCTTGTAATAGCTATGGAACTTGGGCTAGATGGACTTTCTACTTCTTGAGGGGATGGACAAACTTTCCTACTTGGGAGCTCTTGAAATAGGTTTTCACTCAAAGGCTTATCTTTTTCTTTACTTTTTCCCTAATCAATAAGTGCCTCAAAGAGGTTTTCACCTGAAGATCTTGATGTTTGTTCTTTGTTATGACTAAGAAAGTTTGCCTACTCTCAAAAGTAGGCAGAAGAATTCAATGAAAAATCAAAACCCTGCTTATGATGCCTAATGGGAAATGCATCTCATAGGCCCATGTATTCTATAATTAATTCTTCATTTTGAAACTCATCGAGGCATATGATCGAGTTTTGATGATACCAATCTATGAGTTTAAGATGGAAAAGGCATAAGTTATAGTGAATATTAGGATGGGAATCACTAATGGTAAAGATATAATGTCTTACTTTAGGAAGGGAAGCACCATTAGGATGGGTTTTTAATTTAGGATGGGAAGCTCTAATAGGTCTTATGGTCAATATGGATTTTGAATCAAATAAATTTTACTCAACAAGCTCATCAAAAAGGCTATAATGGGATGTTGTGTCACTATTAGGAATCTCATTACTGATCACTTTAGAAGAGTCACTACCAAATGTTATGAGGTCATCCTTTGGTGGTTTAAATCTAAGACCATGATTCCCATTGACAACTCCAACTGATAAGGGCTCAAAAATTCCTTACACCTGTGGGCTAAGGCCTTTCTTTGTATAGTCAAGATGATCCATTATCTTGTTAGGGATAGGATACTTTGGATTCTAAAAATAATTTACAAGGCCCTCAAAATATAACCAATCTCCCTTGGTAAAAGCCTCTCGATCTTTCTTTGGTGTAAGTACAGGTACAAAAACAACATGAGGTTTTAGTTGCTTCTTCTTTGGTTGCCAAATTTGATCAGGTCTGTTAGTAGTCTAGGAAGTTTTAGGCTTACCAAATGTTTTAAGGGATTTTGGTAATTTTTTAATATGGAGGATGTCCTTTAGATGGTATGTGGAAATCCCTATATCTTTAATAATAACTTGCTTAGCCAAAGCTATAGGAAATGGATCAATTAAAGTAGAGGCTAGATCACCAAGGTCTATATAATTAGATGGAGATGGATGAGAAATGATGGATTTATTCTTATTTTCAATGAATTTAGAACGTAGGTAATAGTTATAATTATGAAACTCTACTTCAAGATTTTTTTAGTATTGGTATGGATACTAATCAATGGGAATAGTAACCTCAATCCCATCATGGGGAAACTTAAGGCATTGGTGAAGAGTAGATGGAACTATCTATACTTCATAGATCCAAGGATGACTAAGAAGTATGTTATAAGGAAGCTCAATATCCATAATATGGAATAGTGTGTGATGAGAAATAGACCCAACCATCACTAGCAACCAAACTGTACTAGATGACTTCCTCTTAGTGTTGTCATAAGCCTTGATTATAATAGTCTTTAGTTAAATGTCTTTATCCATGTAACCCAATTGTCACAACAATTTAAGAGATATGATGTTCAGCCCCAAACCATTATCTATAATAACCCACTTGATCTTATGATCTGCATTGATTATATCAATGTATAGTGGGTTATTATGGTTTAGTCCAAAGGTGGACATGTCCTTTTGATCAAATAATATTTACCAAAATGAAGACAAATGTCAAACTAGGTTCTAGAATTGATCAAGGTTTATATCATTAGGCACAATAGAATCTTGTAAAAGTTTTTTGAAGATGGTTCTATGGACATCAAATGTTTTCAAGAGTTATAATATAGAAATTTGTGTAGGGGTTTTATCTAATTGATCCATTATACTATAAGGCCTTTGAGTTATGGATTAAACTAGTTTGGTCTTTTTTGGGACAGTATTCAGCTTTGGAACCATTAGCACAATGTTCTCATTAAGTTTATGGAAATAAGTGGGTGAAGGGCCTTGAATGGTAACTCATAGGCATCTAGTTGTGACTATACAACCTAGAGGTGGCAAAGAGTCATTATAATTAGAAGAGCGAGGCAAAGGGCCTTAGATGGTGATTCGTGGGTGATTAATTATAGTGCTATAATTTTGGGTTAGGAAGGAGCCTTTAGAAGATTGGTACTATTATTCAAGTTTAGTAACCCATGTAAATAGAGTAACAACATGATGATGTGAACTCGACATGGTATTACTAGGGGGAGAGGGTGCTAACCCTAAAACTATGGGTCTCATGTTGTGAGGAACATGAGATTGGCCATGCAGTGTCACAGTAATAGTGGTAATGTGGGTTACAAAAATGCATCCCATAGTGTTATTATAGTCATAAGGTACATTTTTATAAGCCACATTATTAGTATGGGGATCATGATCTTGATTATACTCATTATGATTCTGACCTTGTTTTTGGTTTTGATTCTACGTTTATCCTTAATTGTGAACATTTTTATTATTTCTTGGTGGTGGTGGATCATGTTGAGGAAAGGGGTATTTGTAGATTCCCATATCCTAATTTGTGTCCTGATTAGGGGCCAACTTAATTTCTACCTCACCATTTTCAATAAATTCCTCAATAATATGTCACAATTAAATGCAATGATATACACTGTGACAGGCAACATGATGAAAGTTACACCATTCATTTTATTTATACTAGTCTTGTTTTGGATGATCTTGATGAAATGGCCTTGATACTATCCATATAATTAAATTATCTAAAATGAGCTTTTGTAGCACTATTTCAACTGATTCTCCTAACTTGTTAAAGACTCTAAAATTGTTATGAAATATCCTTCATGGAGGTTGTCTTTGTAAAGTAGGTAGTGGATTTGAGGGAGTTAATTATACATTTAGAGGAGGAATAACATGTAATATTTATACATGTATTGTTTTTTTCACCCCATTTCCAACCATGTTCTTATTTTTTTGAAAGCCTTTAGACTTATCCTATGTAACTATTTGAGGAGTCAGTGATTTATTTTGATTAGATGTTTGACCTTGCACAAAGATCTTAACAAGGCCCCTAACATTAAGAGCCTTCTAAATTTTCACTCCTTTGTCAATAATTTATTAAAATGAGTTAACACAAGCTAACCATATATTATTTTCAACTTTAGGATGCAAATTTTGTGCAAAGATATCAGCCAACTATTTGTCTGATAAATTGTGTTGAAAGCAGCCTGCCAATGCTCTCCACCTTTGTAGATATACAACAAAACTTTCACCATCATGCTACTTGGATTTGCATAATTAAAAAATGGTTAATTCATTTTCTATGTTATATGAGAAATGGTTAACAAACTTTTCTAATAAATTTTTCTAATCCGTAACTGATCCCTTGGGTAGTTTAAGTAGCCAATCAAGAGCTTGTCTTGCTAAACTTTATGGAAATAGTCATAGTAAGTACTCGCTACTATAATCAACCTCTTGATACAAGATAAATAATTATTGTATGTGTTCATGTAGATCTCCTTTCCCTTTGTATTTTTCAAATTTGGGTGCCTCAAAATGAGGTGGAAAGGAGTTTTGGAGAATAGATAAGTCAAATGGATATGGGCATATCTCATCAAATTTGTACTTTTGACTCTATTATTCATCTCCAATCTTTGGATAATTTTATTCATATAATTCCATTCTTACATGTTTGGTGCATTTGTGGATTAGATAAGATGTTTTTGGGGTGTAATGTGCCCCTAGTTTTATTTTTATTGGGGTGGAATGTGCCCCTAGTTTTGTTATTATTGGGGTGGAATGTGCCCCTAATTTTGTATGGATATATAGGGAGATGTGCCCCTCATTTTGTTATTATTGGGGTGGAATGTGCCCATAATTTTGTATGGATATATAGGGAGCATATACATTTCGATCCATGATTTGGTTTTAATTTTTTTCTTGAGTCAAGAACATAGGCCATTGATTCTTGGATTGTAAAACATTCCTTAAATCTGTCTATTTTCCACTTTATTGATTTTGAAAATTTCTATGTTTATTTACCAATCTTTGGTTTGTTTGAGGGATCTCCTCAATCTAAAATAAATGTTTGGGTTTATGAGTTTGTAAAGTAAAAAGAGGTTCTTGAGGATTGAAGAATGTATGTTCCATGTCAAATGGAACATCTTGTAAGGTCTCTTGTGACTTTAACTATTCATTTAGATTGCCTTGATCCACTATGGTAATGTTCTCATCTAATACTTGTTTCATAATTTACACCATATCTTTATGTTCTTTTGAAGCATTATTATAAATTAAAGTGGCAAATAGGGAGTCAATTAAGTCTGTAACACGCTGATCTACATATCATTGACTTATTATCTTAATCTTAGCTAGAAGATCTAGATTTATGGGTTTTGAATTTTTTTATATTTCCTTTCCTTTGTTAGAGGAATAAGGTATGTCTTTTTGTGCAAAATATTTCTCTTTCCATCATTTTTCTCCTTCTCTAACTAAGCTATGCAATTTTTCTATAGGAAAGTTAGAAGGTAGTCTAGCACTTGATTCTATCAATCTAAGAAGGGCTTCATCTTGATCTTCTTGGGGTTGATATTCATTGTAATCATATTTGAATCCTACTATTATAGGGATATCATAAAAAATAATAGGGTTATCTTGACCATCATAAAATTTCTCATCCTTATAACTAAGGCCATAAGAGGCCCCACTATGAGTGAACCTTTGATTCATGTCTAAATAGAGTTGTTCTGTGTGTTTGACTATTTTTGGACCAATGTTTGGTAACCAATCACAGTATGATTTGGCTCTCTTTTAAACAAATAACCAGGTACCAATGAGACTATAAGGGAGGGTGGTTTGAAACCATGCATAATTTAGAGGATTTGGTTCATGAGTTTACTCAACCTTTGCTAAAGTTTAAATCATATAAACCGGAAGAGAGTAAGGTAACTCAAAGACCCAAGGTGAAAACTAGTACACCAAAGCCTAAATCTTTGTGATACACCCATACTATAAAAAATAGCTTCAAATTTGACAAGCTGACCCTAGAAGTTTAGAGGAAATCTCTTCAAATTATGAAGAAGACAAAATGGACAAAGCAACTTAAGATGTAAAAACATATGTGAATCACTATGTATAAATCTAGGACCAAATAGGTAGCAAAATGTCACCACATGATTCTAGTAGGATAAAATATGTTCTAAGACCCAAAGTGTGAGCAATACATAAGATGACTTGAGTCCACCAAGATGATAATGTAATTTTGAGTCTTAATAAATGACCTTCAATCCAAATAGAAAATTAAACCCAAGTTAAAACAAGCTTAGTGCATAAATGGTGAACCCGCTTTGATGCACCAACCCTTAGAAGTCATAAAAGTTCAATTTTAAATGTGGATTATAAATGAAAGATTTAAACAAATTAGGTAAAAGATATAGACTCAATTGGGCAGCATAAATATGCCAAATTAGATGACATGACACAAAGATTTTGATAACAAATTGAACAAGGAAAAGATGAATTTTTCATTTGGACAATGTAACACCTCCCTTTCTCAATAAAATTGAGGACAATGTGTTTTGGTTAAGTTCATTGAGTTAAATATTAGTTTTAGGCACAAATCAAGACCAAGTAAGCTAATGAAAAAAAAATGTCTTAAGTCCAAACTGACAAGGTATGACAAAGTGGGGTCTACTAAACTAGCAAGGTTTTGATCATTCTAGGGGAATCAATTGCACTATGACTTTCACATCAAATGATGCAAAAGACAAGCATATAAATTGGGTGACCATGGTATTGGCTAGTTGTAAAAAGGTCTAGTCCTTTTTACAACCACTACATCTTGATGTTCACTCAGTGTAGTGTGATGTCCAAATGCAAATATGTCCTATGTGAAAATTCAAAGGAGTCAAATGAAGTAAATGCTAGGAGGTGAAACCCCAAGTTAAAGCTTCCCTAAATAACTCATGGGAGGTAATGACATCCCCCTCGTAAGCCAAGTTTGCATGAAAATAAAGAAAGCATCAAATAGAAAGACTTTAATGTCATTTTAAAGATCACCCAAACTCTGGTGAGTTTTTTGGGAGTGCTTTAGGTGACATTATTTCTAAGCCTTGGACTAGGCTATTTGAATAGGAATAGCACTTTTGATTCCAAAGGTTCCCTATAGGGAAAAAATGGAAGAGCATACATGCAACATTCCCCTTTTTTCCAAACAAAATCCAACTAAACAACTATTGCAAGCAATAATTGACAAGTGTGTTCAATTTTAAACCTAAATAAAATGTTTGGTGGTGTTCATTTGACCCCTTGGTCTTAGTTATAAATTTTGAAAACATTCACCAAAAACATATAAAAATTCTTTGTCAAACACCAAAATAAGGTTTCTGTTCAAAAAACATGTTTAAATCACCTTTTCATGCTTAAAAATTGATCAAAACCCTTATTTTGGTGTTTGACAAAGAATTTTTTTATGTTTTTGGTGAATGTTTTCAAGAAGTATTTCTCAAGTCTATGTTTTTTGAAAAAAGATAGTAACTAATGTCATTTATTATAGCTGATAGTGGTTAATTTACTAACTGAGACCCAACTGATATTGGTTTTACTAACTGATGTCAGTTAAATAGGTAACTGATGTCAGTATTTATACTGATGTTGATTACTATGTAAAAACTGTGGCAACCCAAAATGGTAAAATAAAGTTAGAAAATCAATTTGAAAGAGTTTTAAGGGTCCAAATAGATATTTTAGAGTTGAAAAATTATCTCCTTCATGTGTAGGATGCATCTAGTCCCATTTGGCATGCCAAGATGTAGAGAGGATTAAAAATCAAGTTAGTCAGGCATTAGTCCATAAATAATGAAACATGCATAAATAACTAACTAACCAAGCCTATCTATTCCTATGTGAATTACAAAGGATAGAAATAAACAAATGAAATAGAGAAACACCATATTACCTTCTGAAATGGATTCACCATACCCATGTGGCTTAAAAACATGTTCTATCTTGATCAAACATCCTTGTCTTTGTCAACAATGGTGATAAGCTCCTCCAATATGTCAAGAACACTCCATAAAACCTAGTCTCTTGATTGTAAATCACTAAACTAACCTATAAATGAAGCTTTGTGGAAACAATTTAGTATTATAACTTTGGAATATTCAAGCTTTGAAGATATTTGAGAATAATAATCTTGCACCAAAATATCTTATAAATGATGTTCATGGCCTCTCTATTTATATATTTTTGAGATTGGTCAAAATCAGCCTGAACCATCCATCTTAAGATGAAGATGTGTGGTTGAGGATAATCCTAATTTTTAGAATTAAATCCATAACTATCTTACTCATGACCTTGGAAAAAGGGGCATTAAAGAGGAATGGGAGGCATTAACTAGGCATGGGTGACTCATAATCTTGATATTTGTGGCATTTATGGCTTGATGGATGCCACCCCATAGATGATGTCACTAGGCGATGTAGATAATAGGAATCAATTTTCAAAAATAAATATTCAACAACTCTCATGGAAAATCCACTTAAGCTCTTGATTTGGATTAATTAGCCTTAAACAAGGTTAATCAACATTTGTGCATTTATTTCAAAATTGGTCCTTAATTAGTCAAAATGGTCAAAAAGTCATATTACTAGTTCATAATTTAACTAGAGGGGAATTAGAAGGTGATTTTAGATGTGTTAGAGTTGTATTCCCATTTAGGATGTTTCCAATAACAAATAATAAAGGTACGTGATGTGTACCAATAAATTAGAAGAAAAGAGTGATCTAAAGTGCTAAATGGTGAAATGGTCATTTTGAATCGAAATGATCTAATCAAAGTTAGCTGGCCCATAAAATGCATTTCTCTATTTAGAGATACTTTGACCTAAACTAGCACTTGTAAGTGACAAGTTCGAACCATTTGGGATGTTTTATAGATTTTTACCTAAAATGTGCATTTGAGTGCAATTTGAGTAAGATTGATAATTTCAACATAAATGGTGATAAGAATTGGATGTATACAGTTTCTATGAAAAGTTTTGGAATTTATTACATGTTTTTTCCTAGTATTTATCATATAATACTATCTTGTGGATTTATATATGATAAGGTTATTTTACATGTTTTATATTATAATACCCTAGCCAATAATAGCCTTGTTTGTTTTACTCCTATTAATGGTCCCTATATTGTTGAATGTATGACGGTTCATTATGAGATTAATGTTATAACAAACTAAAGGGATAGGACACATAATGTCACTATTCCTCTTCTTTATTCTCAATTTTAGGGTCAACCAAAATACCCCTTATAAATCCTCCAATCTATCCTTGCTTCCTTATATGATTCAGAGTCAAGCACCCAAGCCTTATGATCTAGTGGGCCAATTTTAAAATACACAAGAAAATATATATATCCTAGAATTTATTAAATAATTAACCACTTTAAAGACATACTATGTGATAATTTATGTAGTGATACTCTACTAATAGAGATTGAGATTTATTTGTATTAATATCCTATCAAAACATTACAAACTAGTGAGCACATAAACTCCTTTGATTTAGATGACCTACCATATAGAGACATTCTTGATCAAAACCTTCCCTTATAAGTTTAACTCAAAATCAATCACTTAGGAATCAAGAGGGTAATCATGGATAATAGTATACAATTGAATATATGTAGTTAAACATTCATTGATGCTATATGAATTGATAATAACTCTCTCTCACCATTAGATATGACCATAAAAATATTTGACAATCAATCACAAAACCCATTACAAACAATTGTATCAAATATAGTTTTTTGACATTGTTTAACCCTTTTTGTGATTAAGGGTTGGGAAATAGCCTAACTAGTTATGGAATAAGCTATTATAAAATAGGTAGATTAAATAGTTTAGATTACAATATTCTAATAAATATACTAAATTTGAGAATATGATAATTATAAAAAAGTACAATGCCAAGCAATATTATGAAATTATAAATGCAAATGAGAAATAAAAATTAGATTATGCAATGATGCACCTGTAGGTATGACAAGCACATATGCAAATGAAGATAGTTTGATGATTAAATTTGATTCTTATATTTTAGAAATTACCTTTCTATTATCTGGGACACAATCATCAAATTATAGACACTAATGTTGACTCTTTTGTCCTGATTTTGATGATTTTGTATGATTATATATATATATATATATATATATATATATATATATATATATATATATATATATATATATATATATATATATATATATATATATATATATATATATATATATAATCATACAAAATCATCAAAATCAGGACAAAAGAGTCAACATAGGTTCATTAGAAAAGTCAATTACACATGTTGCGGTTCATTGTTTCCTTGTAGGTTATTAACTCAAATCATGCACATAGGTTCCCAAAATTAATATTTTTATCAAAACACTAGGTTCTCTTATTTAGGGCATATCACCTTGAAAAACAAGGGTTAGTGGGCTCAATTAAAGTTTAGATGACCTCAAATACCCCTCTTTTAATGAGTGTTGCATACATAGCCATTTACGCTAAAGAGGGCCTCAAATCGATGTAGTTATCCCCTTTATGTGGGTTTGTGTGTGAACAATTGTGGAATAAGCTATATGTGATTGCATACAGTGATCTAACTTATAACTCAAAAAGTATTACTCATGGGATAATATTTTATTGATTCATATTTTGTGATTGATTTGGATATAGTGAATAATAAGACAATATATCTCAATTGTGCAAATGATTTTTCATAGTGTAGTATGAGATTGAGAGGTGCTTGCTTGGTATTGCTTGATGGATAATGAATTACCATTGATTTATATTTATAACACACTTTTTGAAAATATATCATGAGAGGTTTAAATAATAAAAATAGGTCAACCCATACATATCAAGAGATTTTCAATTTGATCATTTGGAAGGTAGGGACACTAGCATCATATTTGGGATACTAGAGTCAGATTTAGGATACTAGTGTTGATGTTAGTGTCCTCATGTGGATTCTAGTGTCTTATAATGTAAACATTTTATGAGGATCTAAAATTTTCTATGTAGGATGGAAATTAGGTTTATGGATACTATAGACTATATGTGATCTATGTCATTAGAATGTTAAGGTCAGACTATAAGATAAGCAATTAGGCATAGTGAGATGGAAAACATGAGCCTTTTGGTAAATTCAAGGTCATAAATTGAAGGGTTGATCCATGATTTGTATTTTTTAAGTGTAAAATACTAGTATGTCATATAAAATTAGATTCTATAATCTACATTTGCTCCCCCTTTGATCTAGTAATGCATAAAATTGAAATTACTAGGTTAAAGGAAATAAATGTGTACTTTGGTGTCTATAAATCACCTTAAATTTTTTTAGCACCATTTGAGTTTGTTTTTTGTGAATTAAATAAAACCAAGAGCATGTTATAGTGTAATTAGTGCATATAATTTGAAAATGATTAATTGAAATACTTGAAAGTAAAGAGAGCAGGGAAGGAATGCACCTATGTTGATGTGACCATGTTGTCCCTTAGTACTTTAATTTGGTGATGATGCTTCCTTATTGAAGCATTAGAGAGTGAGGTTTGAAACTAAAATTTGGAGATGTGAAGAGGGAATTTTATGGTGAGCATACCCCCAATAATGTGCAAGGGTGAGTTATGCCAATGACATTGAGAGCAATGAATCATAATCACACAATTCAAGTGTATACATATTCTAGACAATGTATCTATCCTAACCAAGGTCAAATGGTGTAACCATATCAATATAAAAATGGGATTAATGACAAGGCCATCAAGGGAATTGATTTTAGACTATAATACTCTAGGGATCCAACTACTAAAATAGGTAAAAGTTCAATCAATGTAACTTGGAAATGTTGGTGCATTAATGTGTGGTGAGAATGGAATGAACCTTATTCATTCCAACTCATAAAATATATGAATGTGGATTTTATGAACACCATGTAATATTATGAGGAAACCTATAATTTTTATGGATCTATTAATGAATATTCACTCAAAGCATGAGTTCTAGGCTATTGGGTTTTATAAACAACCTATTGGTGGAATATTGGTGAGAGAAGCCGTTTGTTTACCACAGATGGGTTTGGATATGGATGAATATAAACCTAATTGAGATAGGTTGATTGATGATGGATTTAATTTAAGGTTGGTATGACCTAATAAAATTCAAAAAGAGGGGAAGGTAAGGAATAAATAAGGTCTATGGACCAAACAAGATGAAACCTTTTTAAGTCATTTCTTAAACTAGGGGTTGGACAAACAATCAAGAACCAATGTTTGATATAATCTGATATAAGCACACCAATAATAAAAAATAGTTAGGATTCTAAGAGAATAAGAATACAATAAACTTAAGCATATATAATCAAAGGTTTTCATTTTTGTAAGATTGTGTTTACACATCTACAAGGGGGATTATGATTAATACATAAAAGGTATTCAAATTAATAATAACACAATATGAATAACTATATTGAAAATATAACTCATGTACAATCAAGAGATTAAGATAATATAATGACAAAAATTCTTACAAGATTCATAGGTTTTGATAAGAATCAAATATGCACATCAAGAATAACTATAGAACAATCTGTATAATTTATTATTAATCTTAATAGCCAAAATTCTCCTCTCTTTGGGATCATAAGGACACACACACACACACACACACACACACACACACACACACACACACACACACACACACACACACACACAAAACCTTGGGATGGGGATGCCTTATCTTTCAAGAAATTTCTAAAATTACATGTCCAAAAATAGAAAAATGTGTCAATTCTCATGCAAAACATGCATGTATAATGGTGTTTACCTAGAATATAATTCTTTGATAAAAATACAATATATATTCCAAATAAATTAGGAACTGATAGTTATAAATTAGCTAAATCATTAAAATACATATGTATTTAAGGGGGTGATGATGTGGTGCCTGTGAAATAATAAAATAATGGTGTAACATCTATAGAAACTGAAATGGATGAAACTGCTATATTAACTTGAGTTATAAATAAAACATACACTTTAAATATAGATACGCTACAAGTTTCCACCAATGTAGTTGTAGAAGTGAGTATTAGAAGTGGCACATATATTGGTCTTATCTATGTTTTAAATAGTGTATATCACATAGATTGATTACCTTGAGGAGGTACTAGTGGTGCTCCTGTTGCTGAAGTTGATTGTTTTACTACCTCTATTTATGAATATAACACATGTCTAGCCTAGAAGTCAATATCAATAGATTAAAAATCAAGCAAAGACATTTTGAACAACTATGGGAGATATTACATCAACTTATTATGTGTGAATAATATATATTTAACCTATAGATGAAGTGTCTCAATTCTTATAATTATATACCAAGAAAAATTCACTAATTGCATAATTTCCTCGCTGGTTCTATAGATTGTGCCTTCAATTTCAAATCAAAATATATCAAATATAGTTTGGAGGAGATTTAAAAAAATGGGATTAGTAACTAATTTACCAAGATGAGTGCTTACCTTGGTGAATTTCATATCTTTCAAAATAGAGATTTCTTTTCTCTATCTTGATTTGCAAATTGTTGCACGAGAGTTTTCACATATTGATGTCAATCAAACAAGCCATCTCTCTTGGTAGTGACATAATTATGGGCCCATATATCTTATGTTTCTATGATTAATTTTAATTAGGAATACACTTATTTCTATTCACCTAGAATATGAAGTGAAGCTTACCATCTATTAATTGAAGAATGTCCCCCATATAGGTTGGGATGTAGTCTTTGCAAACCCTATTAATTGAATGGCATCATATAAATTTTTAAATTTCCCCCTAAAATTTATCTATTATCTCCTTAGGATCCTAAATAGTGCTCCTCTCTTGTGACCTATGAATATATTGGTCATAAATTTTAAACATTTGTTTGATTACTCCTCTAATAGTTTCTAAAAAAATGTAAGGATCCTCCTTATACCTACCTAGGTCTAAGGCATTTAATTTTATTATCTTTATCAGCGAGAATATATCTTATCTCTATTCCAACTCAACCTATTTTCATTTTTTAACCATAGTATTTATTTTAACCTTCCTCAAGGTATTCATTTATCTATCATATTGGAACTTGACTGCAAGTTACTGAACAATTACTAGGTCTTACCTTACTACTTTTTCCTATTGAAACTACTTAATCTATGAAGGAATGCTCAATGCAATTTGTTTATCTACTTGCGTTGTAACTACAAGAATAAAATAAGGAGATTGCCTAGAGGATGCATCATTGTGTGGGAAGATGTCCCTAATGTATGGAAGGGAGGTATAGCCTTCTTCAATCTAGTAACCTACTTTTGTGTTGGTTTATCAATGATGTATTTAGTATTCCTAGATGCCTTATGAACTAAAACTATAGGGGAATCTATTTGTGAATCTTGGACATGGAAATTACCAATTGTGTAGATAAATTAGGGAGTGTGACCTATGCAAAAAATATGGACTGGACACTAGGATTTCAAAATATACTCCCACTGATGTCTCGGGGGACTAGGGACCAGTTATACTAAAGAATAAATAGGTCATTAGGGTAATGTTGACCAAATTTTACCCTAGGTCAAATTGGGTAAACCCCACTACATTTTAAATTTTTTCATAAAGTCATATAAGTTTTAAAATGATCACCATGGTCCTAAATAAGGTTAATTTATATCTTAAGGGTATAAAAATATGTTTTAAACCTTTGTCAAGTTTTGTCCATTTTCTCAATGTCCTTTTATGCCACCTTTTGTTCATTTTATGGAAATGGTATGGTTTTTCATCAAAATGAAAAATGTTAAGAAGTAGGATAACATGTTTTATGCCAAAGAATGTTAGAGGAAGGATTTGAAACTAAAATTTTATAGGTTCAATGTAAGAAAGAAAAAGATCATCAACAAAAAGTCAATTTTAGACGGTTGTACAGAGTGAGGTGACTCATCTGGCATGTGTGAATGCTTTAAAAAGGTGTCTTGAGATCCCCATAGGTCATTTGCAAGCTTAGGTGGCTTCAACAGATCTAAAATTGGTGAATATTGGTTCCTCTCTCCTATCGCTCTCTTGTATTAGTAAAAAAGGGTCAATAGTTTTCCTTTGGTATGGACAAGAAAAGAGGAGTTGGAGTGAGTGCAATTTATGGATGTTAGGGGTCCCCATATAATTTAATTTCATGGTCATAATTTCAATATTGGTGTTTTGTACTATATGAACAATCATTAAGATTGTTAGTACCTCCAAATTGTAGACATCTAAAATTGGTCACCAATGGATTTATACCAAACTTTAGACCAATTCTTACCAACCATTGAACATCTAGCCTAAGAATTTATAAATGCCTAAAATTTGGCTTCATAAAAAGTAATTAAATCAATTTAGCCTAAAAATAAATTAGATGAGGTAAATGCTCACATCATTTAAATCCAAACTTGCACAAATGTTCACATGACTAAAAGGGATTAATTAACATACAAATCCTAATCAAACCTAATTGAATTAATCCATGAAAAATTAAAGCAATTATCAAAAATGGAATTCAAAAATCAATGAATATCTTAGGTTTTCATCATTATCTTTTGTGAGTTTTCATTTTTTGAAAATATCCCACCCATGCTTATTCTGTGCTAATCATGACCATTTGACACCTTTTAACCTTACTAGGGTTAACTAAGAATACCAAGGTTAGGATTTAACTCATTATAAGTTGATTTTAAAGCCTATAAAATCAAGTATAGAGATCTTCATTTAGAGATCTTAGAATATAGTAGAGTTATAATGCAAGATTTGATTCATGAAGCAAATGCATAATGTTATAATGCCAAAATTGAGCCAAGCCAAGCCATTTTAAAGCCATATCAAATCCAAATCCAAGCCAACCATGGTGCCAAGAGGAGATGGAGATAGCCAAACCCCATTGATGAAGATTTATTGAGCACAATCTCAGTAAGATAATGAACACATCATTTAGAGCATTCAAGGAAGGTAAAAAGAATTGTAAGTTTCCTTACATTTTAGTTAAACTTTGTCATTTATTTACCAATATCCCCTTATGATCTAGGCATGGAGGTGTTAAGATTTGTTAGTGTGTTTTTTTTTCATTTTTATTTCATTTTTAGACTAACACTTGATCGAACCTCCCCTCCATCATCAAATTCTTAGCATCACAAATGACATGCTCAGTAAGACTTTAATGCATCCCACATACCAGAGACATAAATATGCCACTTTTAAATCTTCATTTGGATGCTTGAAGCTCTCTAAAATTTATTTTATAACATTTTTTAGTCAGATTTGATTTTGTTTTATTTCTCAAATTTACACATAGACAAATGATGGTTAGACATAATCGGTGAAAATTGACCACAATTTTGCCCAACTAATCCTGATTTTGTGTAACCATCGATGGTCAGGTTATAGGGAAAAAAAATTTAAATCTTTCATTTTGATTCTTTTTATCAATCAGATTTGTGATTTTTAGGTTTCAAAGGAATTTATATTCATTGACTTGGTTTAACCTTGCAAGTTTCTTTGATATTTGTGCTAATTAAGGCCTAACTTAACACATTTATATTTTATGTTTTTAACTTTGGGTCCACATGTGATCAATGATGATATTAATTGATTAGCATCAATTATTTATAACTGGTGATGGTTCTAATAGATCTAATGATGATGGTTTCCATGAAATTGATATCGTTCATCTTTGATCGACCATGATCACTATGTATTTTGATTAAAAACCTGAGATATAAAAAATCAAACACCATTTTCCAAACCAATAAAGTGCTTCAAATAAGGGGGTTATTATCTAAAAACTACAAGTTCAAGGATTGGTTGGAATACCAATTTGCTTGTTTTGACTAGAGAACATTTCATTTTGGGTTTGTAAAAAGAATCTAGTTAATCTTGCACATTTCAAATTGGGCACTAAAATAAACATGTTAAATTTTACAAATTTGGACATTGGTGTTGAAAATGAATTTAGGATGGTTATGTCTTAGGAACATTTCATTTTTAGTGTTTAAAACACATGCTTAAATCATGAACCTTTCAAGTTGGTACTTTAAAATGAACTTAAGATAAGTATTGAACACTTGGACTTTGGGCTTAAAACAAACCTCTATGCTTTTTGATTTAGTTGGTTTTTTGTGAAATTATTTCAATATTTTAGACTTAAGCCAAGGAGCCAAGTAAATAAAAATATCAAATTTAATTTGGTGCTTAAAAATCCAACTTCACTACAATTGTTTGCAAAACTTGTTTGTTGATTATTTATTTAGCAAAAAGGATAATGCGTGTATCCTCTCCCCCATCCCCTATAGAAAAATCATGGGATCAAAAAAACATTTTTATTTCATTTGGTGCCTAGTCTAAGGTGTATAAATAAATTTGCCTAAGCTCTCCCCAAACTCACGTAGTATTGGGTGATCTAAAAGCAACCCTAAAATCTTTCTGCTTGTATTTTATTTTCATGAATTTTGGCTTATGAAGGGGGTGTCATTACCTCTCACAAGTTCTTTAGGAAAGGTATTAATCTCTTAGTAGTGTTTCAACCCCTCTCAATGGGGGATATATAAATTGGGATCACTTTACTAGGATGGTGGTTTGAGTGGTTAAACCATCTTCATTAGTGTCAAGTCATATTAAAATGTATGATCAATCAAGACATTACACTACACTAAGCAATTAATGGATGTAGTAGTTGTCAAAAGGATAAGAACTTTTCATAAAAATCCTATTGATATGTATCCAATTAACATGCTACTTATCTTGTGTACAAATGTGAGTGTGTACACATGGGATCAATTTAGATAGTCAGAACTATGTAAGTTTTAGTCAACCCCACTTTACCACACCATGATAGGATTTAGGATGATATACTTAGTTATGTTGTTGTCATTTATTCTTTATTTCTTGGTGTGTTAGAGATAAAAAATATTTTATTTAAACCATTTCATGAATGAGTCTTGTGTCCAACATTATTCCATTATTTGAGAAGGCATTATACCATCCATTTAACACCTTGATTTAACTTAGAAAACTTTTATATCAAAATGCTGAGTGTGTCACTTAATTGAAATAGGTAACATTACGCTGCCCAAATCATTTCAAGTTTTGTTTCTTAGAAATTCCTTAAAACATAACATTATCACATCTTTTGGGAGAGATAATGTCATTATGCTACCCAAATTATTTGAAAAAACTTGTCTTATCTTGTGTTTCAATTATCATTGTTTGAAACCAATCATTTGAGCCTTGTTAGATATTTGTTTAGCACAGTCATACTATTTAAATTCACCTGGATTATTGTCATCAAATCCTAGTTTACCTTATTTTAGTATTTTATTAAATTTTACATGTTTGGATCCAAACATTGATTGATTTTGGTTTAGGTCTCAACATGTAAGGGATGATAGACAAATCTTTCTCTTTTGGGTTTCATAACCTAGGTTAATCCATTACTCAAGATTGGAAACTTTATTGTTTGTGCCTTTGTTTGATAGAATCAGTCCATCTTCAAAGTGCCTTTTGTTTTGTATTTTATACCAACAAAATCATTTTTATGTCTAGAATCAAGTGCCTAGTCTTTTACAAATTGTTCCAAGTTTGTTAGATTAATCATCATCATCCTTTATTTTAAGCCTAGATTTTAACACTGCATTCAGCCAAAAGTCCTAACATATCCTATTTGAGCCTAGATTTTGACTCCATATTTGGATAAAAGACCTAAAAACAGTTCCCTTTCCTAATTTAGACCTATTTGGAACATGTTTGGACATTAGAATTTGACATCTTATTTTTTGGTCATTGTACTTGACCTTATTTGTGTAAAACATCTAATGTTAGACACTTGACGTTATACTATTTTTACAAAGTCTTTGCATAATTTTTTTGGAGATTTAGTTATACCTATAACCAAGTTAGATAGCATCTGAACCCTTTGTCTTTTTAGAAATATCTTTTAAAATTTTGTATAACTCTAAACCCATCTTATTATGAAACATTTACCATTTGATTTGACCATGGCTCACTATACATGCAGTGGAACTATGTACAATATATGATATGGAAATGTTAGTACACAATAAGACATTTTTAAATACATTTATGGAGATGATATTATTTGGGAGATATATTCTTATCCACCATACAACACTCAAATGGGTAATAGAGTCAAAGATTCTTTGGCCAATTATTTGGTTAACACACCTCCATACACAGAGAAAGATCAAGAATAGATGGCCAAATATTTGGCTAGTGTACTTATGGTTGTATAAAACATTCATAAACAACCTTATTATGGTGTAATTCCATCAAACTATGAGGCAAGACATGATAATATGTAAAATCTATCAAGAGGGCCTTATAACATGTCTTATCAGAACAACTATTAGGGCTCTTCTAACAACCCTAATACTGTAGTACCAATAACATATCAAGATCCTCATATGATTTTCACACAAAGAGGCCTTATATAATAACACTTCATTTAAATATAGCTAACATACTAGACATATCAAGACCTATCACATAACTTTAATTAGATAACCATGTCAAACAAGCCTCTTATTGATTTAGCTCCTTCAACAAGAGTTTTAATGGAATTTTTTGGTCAATAAAACTAGGATTTAGACCCATTTACACAAAAAACTTTAATATAAAAAAATTTCAATATCCCAACCATTGAGGAAGTGTCTTCTACTTTTACATAGAAAAGTGAGCAAAATATGGTGGACAATATGTAAACAACATCCAATTTAGACCAAAGTGGTGTTAATGCACAAACAAATAGTCAATGACAAAGTGTTATCTTAACCAACACCATAAGTGTTCAACAAACATAGGGAGTAGGAGTTTATACTTCTCAATCCAACCAACTACCTCTAATCCTTAACTAGTTACTTCTTTTAGCACCCAACAATAAAGATTAAGTAGTCAACCAATGACTAGTATTGTGCGACAATAGAATGTGATAAATCTTAAGCCACCCCAATAGGTAATGAATAATATTTCAAAATAGTAGGCATAGTCCAACATACCCATGTAATAGAGATAAAACATATTACCACCTTAATCGGAGGTAACCAATGTTCCACTTCATCAGGTAGCAATAAACATACATCTTCAGTCATAGACTAACATGCCAATCCAAAACCAAATGATGTCTAATCAATAATGTGTAAATATGGGCCAGTGAAATATGCCAAATGACTGAAATGAATCCATTTCCCAATAATTATTAATGTAACAAAGAGGTTCTAATGTTCCTCAAGTACCTATTAGGCAATAGGTGTCTTTTGTGTAGAATGTACCACAAGTTCAAAGATAGGGTCTTGAGTCATAAGTCCCTCCTAATCAACAAGGTATGAATAGTCAGTAATATATCCCTATTCAAACTTAGTAAGCACAATATGACTATATACATTCATCCCAATCATAGTATTAAGCTTACATCCCCAATCTGAACTAGAACATCACATAACCTCATGCAATTTCAATAATTACACCCAAATCCATGTATGTATATTCCTGGTCCATTTCCTAGCCAATATAACTTACCCCATCAATTAAATCCATCATACCTTAGTCAAATTATTCCACTTGTGACTGCTCAATCATTACTTTAGGCCAATATTTCCACAAATTTCCTCAAAAAAGAGATATAATAAATAAAGGATGTAATTGCCCTTATTCAAGTGGGGAAACGATCCAAAAGTTCAAGTTGGATGATGTGTGTTATTACCCTTTCAAGATGGATTACTTGCATATACCATTTTCTCTAGGGTATGAACCACCAAATTTTGAAAAATATGAGGGGAAAGGTGACCCCAAGGCCCATTGGACAGAATTCTTTATCACATGCCAATGAGTGGCCTATAGAGATATATACCTACTATTTTGTTTCCATGAAGCCTAGTAGGGCAAGCATTGGAATGGTTCCTATATTTTCCCAAAAATTTAGTACCTAATTTTGATTATCTCTCAGACAAGTTTGTATAACACTTCTATTTCAATATTGAGCACGAGACTTCATTGGTAGATTTAACACGAGAAAAATAGAAATTTAGTTAAAGATTCACAACCTATATGCATAAATGGAGAGCCCTTAAAATATTATTCACCCACATTCTACCAAATAAGCAATTATCCATTGTGTTCACCAAAAATATACATAGTGAGATATCTTATAATTTGGAGTTGCAATGTACACACAAATTAAAAGAGATAATTGATAAAGGTTTGTTGATTGAATGATCCCTTATTAATAAAGGGATCATTAAACTAACCTCATAAAATTAAAAAAATGGCTAGAATGAAAATCATAACAATGGCCAAAATCAACATCTAGTCCAAGTTAAAACATCACATCCAACACAAGCCAATAATTTTGATAAACCCAAGCAATTCAATCACAAAAATAATTTTGTAGGTAATGGAGTAATAGAGTTGTGACATTTCTAAATGGTGAAAACATTGTATGTTCATCCTACATTGCCTTTACAACTTAATCCTAAACAACAACTTTTTTAGCAACTGTAACATGTGCAATAAGCACAACTTAGACCAATGCAATAAATGCAACAAACATATCAATCTATGCGTTTGAGAAACCCTCCTCCTCTAAGGAGAAACATACCTACTCATCATGCCTTTACTAACCTTAGAGAACCCATTGAATCATTTTTTCACAAACTCATAACAACTAAATTAATCATATGGCCTATTCAGAAAGAGAAAATTTAGGAGGGTGCTGACATGCCAAACAGGTATAGGCCAAAATAATTATGTGATTTTTATAGAGTTAATATCCATAATTTATAATTTTGTGTAAAAATTAAACATGTAATTTATAATATGTTGGGAAATAGAGAGAACACATTGGATCATGGAGTGTAGACACCAAAATTATATCACACACACATGTGTAAATCCCTGTGTCAAAACCCCTTTTAGCCTATTTTTCAATAATAATAATTAGCCTCCCTAACCCATGATTTTACCCCTCACACATTTAATTAATTTAAAGTACTTAATTAAGTTAATTAAAAACACCTTTTACCACCTTAATTAGCCACTTCACCCTATGAATAATTCTCACCTAATGAGTCACCTCAAGACTTGGTCCCCTCATCCTAACTACCCAAGACTTATTCTCACTTCAAAACTAAATTCCTAATCAACTACCTCATTTTTAACCTCTTATTTTTACCATTTTGTAATGGGTGCCACACTTATCATGAAGAGCAATAGAAAATAGGCCACAAATAGTAATCTTTACCTATTATAGGGCCACCAACGTCGATCAACCCACAGTTGATGTCGGCAAGATCATCGATGTCACTGATATAAGCCAAACTCCAACCTAAAGTTCAAGTTAGAAAAAATAAAAAAAATGATTCTTACTTGCATTCAAGCTCTTGACATTCAATTTTTGACATCTTGGGTTACTGTCATCTTGTATAAATCAATCATGATCAGGAACTAAGCTCTTGAGGACCAAAAACACCTATTTATTCTCTCTATTTAGGCCATCAATTTAGACTACCTGATAGGGACCATCAATTTAGCACTTATTGTTTAGTGACCACTTTAGCTAAGTACACTTATTCTATAGGTCTTTTAAGTATTTACTTTGCTATCACTTCATATCTATTATTCATTACTTTATACACTCCTGACCAAACCCCTGTGAGGGAGTTACAAAGTTTCCTTGCTTGTTTCCCCTTGACCTGACACACCAAACCTCTGACCAGATATACCCAAACCATACTCTCTCTCTCATAACTCTCCCCAACTTCCCAAATTTGATCAAAACCATTTCCCAAACCCAAAAAATCCTTCTATAAGCTCCTAGACAATTATTTCCCCTATCAACCTTGGCATCCTAATCAACATTGGTCAACTATTCCACCAACCTCAATAGTATAACTGATATCAGTCACTCTCCTACTAACATCGATGATTATGGATTCCCTAACCTTTTCAAAACCTACCTGAAAAACTTATAAAATACAAATAAAATACACCACCTATACCTTATCACTCTCTGTTGCACTCAGGTTGTGAATAATGGTAACATCATTTATATCTATCTCTCTCTTTAAATTACCTCTCTTTTAGTTATTTACTAATCTTTTATCTCTCAAAAGTGGACTATCATCTCTAAGGAAGTTTCACACTTCCTAGAACAAGCACATAACTTGGCAACCCACTCATTATCTACTAACAAACATTTTGTGGTAGTGCTTTCTTACTTGTAGGTAGTCCTCCCCAGCCAAAGAGGAGCACTTAAAACATCTGGATATGGTGTGCAAACCAATCCAAGTTCATTCTAATCACTTATCCCTATCATTATTTTTTATTTTTCCTTTAGACTTGAAATAGACAAAATTTAGTGAATTTTTTTTGGCATGCTTGGTGGGACCCTAGAGTTTTCCTTGGGTTTATTTATTGTTTTAATTATTCATATAGGTAAACTATAGTGAAAATTTCATTTCTTACACTTTTCTCTTCTCTTCTCTCTTAAAACAAAAAATTCAACATTTTATTTTCTGTTTAAAACCATTAAACTAAAATTTTATTTCTTTTCTCTTTGCCTCTAAAAGTAATTTATCATTTTTTTACAAGTTAAAAAGAATAATTTATTTACTTATTCTTGCATGCACATTAGGATAGTGAATTTCATTCTCTACTCCTATTTCATCTTTGTTTTCATTTGAATCTAAACATTTCAGATTTGGGTTTAAAACTTACTGCATTTCATTGTTTGCTTGTTACATATTAACTCACCTGGTTGATTACAAGCATTTTGGATAAATTGTAGTGCACCCATGTTACACAACTAAATCATATTCACACAAACAAACCTCTAAACCCACCTAAGAAAAGGCCCATCAAGATTTCATCACCTAGTGGATCACCTTACCCTACCCAACTATCTTACTTGGATCTCACCACCAAGGGGAGAACCCATTCCATTATCTGGTGGAGTAAAAACTCTAGATATAAGGTATGTTTTGGCTAAGCATCCTATCTTGGCTCTAGGTCCATGAAGTGTGGAGAGAAAGCTCCTATAAAAAGCCACATACTTTGTCTAACATAGATTTCCTCTTGAGCACTAAAATTAACCTAAAACTAACTCTAGATTGCTTTCTAGTACCTTCGATTACCAAATTATCTTTTTACTATCTAATTAATTCATAAGCCAACATGAGACTAAAAATTAATATCTAGGACTTAATAGTTGCTAGATGTATGTTCTTTTTTTGCTTTTCTATTACCTTCTATATTTTGAAGTTGGTAAGATGTTTTTCTATTGATTCACAAAATCAATAATATTTCTAATACTCAATTTGTATAACCTATTATCTCCAGTTTTTAAAGTATTCTTCCTTCTTACACAAACCTATTGTATCTACTATTTTACCTAGTTTCAACTTCTAATTTTCTAAAACATCAAATTTTCCATCTCCTAGGATATCACAGTGATCGACATCAATTAACTCTATTGACATCGATAGATTTTACCTACCAACATCGGTTAATCCACTAATATCATCAAAATTTTTATACCAACATCAGTCAAGCAACTGATGTCAATAATTATGTAATTTTCATCTACTTAAAAAATCAAGCTAAAATAACCCACTTACCTGCACTCAAACCTAGTTTTTCTTTATTCTATTACTCATATAGGATAGTAATACTATTTATACTTCCTCTTGCATGGTATTGATGTGAGCTCAAGTCAAAATTCTTGCCAATTATGCAAGATAACAACCACTTCCACCTTCCCTTGTTACTTCTGATTCTATCATGGAGCATACTTCAAATACATAGCATACTCCCAGCCCCAACCAAATTCCCATTGTGCCTAAGGGATATCAAGATTTTGCTAAATTTCTTGATTGTAATGTGGCAGCCCTTCAGCATTACCTTGCTATGAGCCAAACTTGTAATTCTTTAGGTGACCCAATCTATGGTATGCCAATCTCTCTAATGAAGATAAATTCAATTTTAGTTGCCTTTACTATTTTCCCCATGGTTACCCAAACCACCAATTCGATGAGTAAATCAACTATAAATAATGTCCAAAGTTTAGCATCACAAACTACCCAATCCCACCTAAACCCTAGTATGACTTCCCTACTTTCACAACCATAACTAGTTTAGTCAAGTCTTACCCCATTTTAGAATTTAGTGGTACCTATTCCATCTACCCTCGTGCCTATAATTACCTGAGTTACAAATCACCCTTCATCCAGTCTAACCATGCCAATAATCCAACCTACACTAACAACAACCAACCAAAGCATAGTCTCTAACCCAATGGGACAAGCCCCTTTTCTTTCTGCACCCTAGCTTCCTAACTCATTATCCTTATAGTACCCCAATACAACATTAGTACTACTTCCTGTTAGGTTCCCTATAATTTAGGAGGTATCCCCCAAACTAATCCCCCTCCAGACCTCATTAAGATGCTGATGAACAAGATGTCTAATCTAGAGACATCCACTTCTAGTTCAAAGAATGTGTTATCTTATGATCAGATATGTAATGAACCCATCCATCCTTCCATTCTAATTCACCCTTATCCAAGCCAATGGGAACTCCCTCAATTTACTCATTTTTAGAGTAAAAAAACCCACAATAGCACTTGTGAGCATTTAGACATGCTTGTTATTTAATAGGGCACGATGATGCATTACTACTTCACACTTTGCCTATGTCTCTTTTAGGTGCTACCTTGGATTGGTGTAGCTCTATAGCTTAGCACTCCTTTTCTCATTTACCCAACTTGCACAAATATTCCTAGATCATTTCTCTATTAAAATTTCTAAAAAGGTTTTTATAACATACCTTTATTTTATCAGATAATTTGATGATGAGTCTATTGTAGATTTTGTCACTCATTGGAGAAGTTTGATCAATAAAATCTCCTTCTCTTTACCCCAACCTAAGCTTATTGATCTCTTCTCAAGGGTATGTGCTAAGCACATCTCATCCACACTTTGGATACAAACTTTTTGCACATTTGATGAGGCTTTTATAATGGCACAAAAACTTAAGATTCATGATATAGATAAAGGAAAAGTCAAATTGTGTAGTAATAATCCCAATTCCAAATCAAATGACTCCTCCTCCTCTAAAAATTCTCCTTCTAACCAAAAATCTAAAGGCTCTACCAATGTGGTGGTTTTTAAGTTATCCTCTTCCATAACCACAAACCAATCAAATTCCTTAACTTCCCAAAATCTAACCAAGCAATTCCAACAATAGTATGAGCAAAGACAATACACTCCCATTGGGGAGTCATATACATCCATTTTGGAGAAACTATTACAACAAGGTGTCATAACCCTTCCTCAAATAAAACCTCTTATATAGTTTGACTGCTCCCATCCTATTCCAACTTGGTACAAGGAAGATGAGTTTTGTGGTTACCATTGAGTTAAAGGCCACAATTCCAATAACTATAAGACATTCAAGAACATTATTCAAGATATGCTTGATAGGGGTGATCTCATCTTGGATAATCCTAATGCACCCCTTAATAAAAGTACGGATGTGTTCAAACACCCTTTTTCTAAACATTCACCCAATCAAAATATCATTTAGACCATACTTAACTTAGGTGATCATAATATCCATATGGTTAATGTGGTTTTTCCTTTACCTCTAGTTCAACCTTCCCCTCAACAGGAGGCACCCATTTCATCAAGTCCTCCCCCAAATTCAGTGGCATTTGTTTTTCCCATTCTTCCTCCTTAGGTAGAATAACCTATTTCACCCATTCCACTCCCTCATGAGGAAGAGCCTTCTTTACCACTTCTTTTTCCATGTGAGGAGCCTATAATGCCAATTATTTTTGCACCAATATTACCTATCTTCTTACCACTTGAAGACCACACCCTACCCATTCTTTAACCATATGTTGAAGGTAACATTATTCCTATATTATACCCTATAGAGGAACCTTCTTTACCTACCTCTCCTCCACCTAAAGAGAGTAGTACCCCATCCACTCCACCTTTGCACTTAGAGGAGTCAATATTATCTACTCCCATAATAGATGAGAGATCTATTGTGCCTAATCCAATTGTACCACTCTTACCCCTTATTTTACCTATGAAGGATCATAATTTACATATACCTCACCCATATGTTGAGGGATACATAATACCTATACTTTACCCTCTTGAGGAACCTTCTTCACCTACCTATCCTCCACCCATGACAAACTATGTCTCTTTTCCCATCTCTATTGAAGAGGACCCCATTGTGGTTATTTCTCATCTTTGGCCTGAAGTAGTAGTAACCAATAATTTCCCTCTTTCCCAAACACCTTAGCCTTATAATGACACAATAATAAGGCCTACATCAACTTCATCTAAACCCTTCTCATGTTTGGTGAAAAGTCTAGAATTTCTTGACTCCATGAAGCTAGATCATACAACATTTTAAGACCAGATTAATACTCCTTATCCAACATAATTAATGTTAACCTTTACCACCAACCCTCTCACTACCCTTTACCCCAAGGTCTTTGAAAAATCTAGAGCTTCTTCACCAAAATCACCTAAAGTTTAGCCATCTATATTAGAACCCTCACCCTTGTAGGAATCTACCACATTAAAGCAGATCAAGCCTTTAGGCATATGCCTTGTCTCTAATTTAATTCATCTATAGGTGAAATTAAATTTAACTCCTCAACCACAAGTTGGAGTTTCATGGCCTAAATTATAGAAAAATGTTAAGTTTCCTATATCACGTTGATACCTTCTTCAACTCTTAACTTTACTATCCATTTTGGGACCATACCCCTCTACTTTAGTTGGAATATTTATGACCCAAGAAAAATAAAAGGTTAAGCTACCTCCACTCTTAATTTTGCCATATGGTAGGCCTTACATATCTAACATTAAGAAAGTGAAAACAAAACATGTAACTCCACCATCACCAAATAAATCACCATGTAAAATTACCTTTTCAACACTGAAACACAAGAACGTGTCCACTCCTATTAGCACATTAAGTGTGAGCCTGCTTGCAAGCTCTCAGATCCTTGACCTATATTAGTTATTACAATATTCCATAATAAATATTCTTCCCATTAATAATTATATTCCTCTTGGAATGAATCCATCTTGGTTTAATGATACACAAGTGTGTTTATATCATCATTCACTTAGACATGATACTAAGAGTTGTAAAGCCCTCACAGTAGTCATTGGACAACACTTTGATGTTGACACTCTCTTCAATGATACTCCCATTAGCCTTCCTATTATTACACCTTTGGCATCCATAGTGCCTCCTATTATTCCACCTAAATTCAAACCTAAATATGTGGTTGTAACCCCTTTACCACCTCCTTCACCTACATTTCAGATTAATATAGTTAATATGGCCACACAATCACAGAACCAAAATGATAATGTTAAGGAAAAGGTCACTGCTCCTTGGGCTCATCCCCTCACCAAAGACACTCCTCCTCATAATCCTAAGATTTCCATCTTGGGTATTCCTAAAACAACATTTTTGGATGTTATTCAAAGCTCAATGGTGAACCAACTTCACCAAACTCTTATGAAAATGTATTTGTATGAGTTAATCTAAAACTCATCCCAACACCATCAAGATTTTATTAGTGCCTTGTAAGAAACTGAGGTACAATCAAATGATCCCCAACCTCTTACAACTTTGGTTAGCTCCCTTAATTCCATCTCCTTTATTTTTTTAGTGATTCAAAAATTCCACTTCAACACCCTGAAGATCAGGATTCTACCCTTTTTATTACCACATATATTAATCAAACTTGTGTCAAGAGAGTCATGATCAATTGGGGAGATATTATTAATATTATTTCCACCCATATCTACAAATATCTATCCCTTCCTAATAATTGCATGTCTCAAACTGACGTGGTACTCCACTCCTTTAATGATACCATAACTACTATGAAGGGCACTATTGTCTTACATATCCATGTAGGTCCCCACATTATTCTTGATCTCTTATATATTATGGAAGGAGAATTCTAATATAACATACTTCTTGGATGACCTTAGGTACATGCTATGGCATGTGTACCATCAAGTTTGCACCATTGTGTCAAGTTTGAACATGATGGACAAGTACATGTTATACTTGCTGACCCACCTCCATTTAAAAAATGCAACATAACTTATAGTCCCAATGATGTTCTAATTCCATTTAAAACATAATATTCCTATATGATACTTCTAAAGCTTTCATAAGCTCCACTCCCTCAGCTACATAGATATTGACAACATAAATTCTTGACAAGGATCCCATGGAGAAGACTTTTCAACATTTATCACTCGATGAATATCATTTGTTGATGCTTCACATGTTTTATACTCCACAAGAGTATGGAAGGATTCACATTCACCCATATTATGATCCCCACATTAGGATGGTCATCCCTTATGGCCCCCCTAACCTTTGAACTAATTTCATATATGGGGGAATTAATCAAGCTCCCACTATCAGCAATCCATATTCTTTGCCATAACTATTTACCTGTGACTTCTCTTTCCCAAGTAACCCTAGATTCAATCACACCTATCTCTATAGGTGTGCCTAGAAAGGATTTGGTTTGGTTCATTATGAACAAGGTGTCTATATGCCTATTGAATATCCCACTAGCCAAACCATTCAAAATGCTAAAAAGAGGCATGGAGTGGGATATGACAAACCAACTAAACTCATTAAAAATTCCCATGTACCAGTTATTAAAGAACCAGTCTCTCCTTCTCCACCTTCTTCTCCACCATAACCTACCAAATTAGATGTATCTATACCTCCTTTTTTTTCAATAAATGCCATCCATTTGGGGCCTCTCACCTATTACCAAGGTAAGGAAACAAGGTCCCTTCCTCTCATTCATCCTAAAATAATTGATGAAGACTCTCCCACTATAAACACTAATCAATGTCAAGATGATGATGTAATTCTCACTTATATGGGTATAGATGATTCTTATATCCAATGGTCACTCCCATGTGAAACACAAGCTATGTTAAATGAATCAACCATTGACATCAATCTACCCTCTCATGATAACCCTCACATCCTCAATATTGGACAATCTTTGGATTCCTCTAAACGAGATGATTATGCCACATTTATTAATAGCCATATCAAAGCCTTTGATTGGTCTTATAATGACATGTTTGGTATTGACCCCTCTATCATCACTCATAACATTGTCACCAATCAAGATGCTAAACCTGTTAAGCAAAATCTTTGCAAGATGCATCCTCATATTGCTCTCCTTGTCAAAGAAGAGCTCTAACACCTCATTTCTTTTAACTTTATCCAACCCATCGACTACTCACAATGGATTTCCAATATTGTTCTTGTCATAAAAGTGATTAAGTGAATCTGCATTTGCATTGACTATCATGATTTAAAGTTCACTTGTCCAAAATATGACTTCCCATTGTCAAGTATCGACCAAATTATTAATCTAAAAGTTAGACATGAGATGCTATCACTTATGGATAGGTTCTCTAGATATAATCAAATCTTGACACTCCAAAGGATCAACATAAGATAACCTTCATTACCCCATGAGGGACTTTCTACTATCGGGTCATGCCTTTTGTCATAAAAAATCTTGGTGCAACCTAGCAATGGGCTATGAGCTATATATTTCATGATATCCTACAAAAAATTATGGAAGATTATGTGGATGACTTACTTGACAAGTCTAAACTTTGTCAAGACCACTTAACAATTCTCAAAACCATATTTACTCATCTCTTCTAATATAATGTTTGACTGAACCCAAAGAAATGTGTCTTTGGAGTTCTTTTTGGTAAACTTTTAGGTTTTATTATTTCTCTCTATGGTATTGAATTCAATCCTGATAAGGTTAGAAAAATCCTAGAGATGCCTCCACCTACTACTATCAAACAACTTCGGAGCCTACAAGGAAAACTTTAGTCAATCCATCGATTCATCTCCCAGTTGTTAGATCATTGCCAACCCTTTCACCATCTCCTCAAAAAAGATGTCCCCTTCCATTGGAATAAAAATTAACATGAATCTTTTGATGCACTTAAATAATATTCCCATTCCCCACCATTTCCTATTCCACCTAATAAAAATCATCCTTTTTACCTATACATCTCCACAACAGACCATACTCTAGGTACTATGATTGCACATCGAGAGCAGTCAATTTATTACATAAGACACACACTTATTTATTATGTGACTTGATATACCCATACCAAAAAACTTTTCCTTTCATTTATCTTTTCCACCTCCAAGCTTCACCATTATCTCCTAAATCACAAAACCTATGTGGTCACCCATACTGATCCCCTTAAATACATACATTCCAAGCCATATCACAACCAACATATAGCTTGGTGGCTTGCGCTTCTTACTAAATTCAACTTAAAATTAGTTCAAAAAAAGTATATTAAGGGGCAAAAAATCACTAACTAGTTAGTTACTACCCCTTTACTTAAAAAATAACCTTCAAACCATGAATTCCCTAATAAATCCATCACAACGCTCTCCACCGATGACATCTCCTATCAAATGATGATTTTATTCAATGGATCTAAATGTCAATATGGTGGGGGTATGGGGGTCATTATTATTCATCTAGATGGAAAAATTATGCCTTTATCATTTAAAATAGATTTTTAATGCATAAATAATATGGCTGAATATGAGGCTTTAATCTTAGGAATTCAAATAACTTTCTTCTTGGGTATCAAATCCATAACCATTTTCAATGATTCTCACCTAGTGGTTAACAAGGTTAATGGTTCCTACTTATGCAAAAATGAAATTCTATAGTGGTATAAACATCATGTAGATACACTATTGGGATAATTTGACTCTTATCTCTTATAAACTATTCCTCAATCTACAAACAAGTTTGCTGACATGATACCTTCACTTTCTTCACACATACCCTTTTCATCCTCTTCCTTGAGAATCTATGTCACCGTGCATCACTTAACATTATCCTCTTATGTATCAAATAATATCCTCTTTATCATAAATGTAACATCCAACCCACATGACTCATGGTATAAGCAACTCATAGATTATCTTTCCTTCTCTATTACCCCTTTTGATCTCTCCAATAATGGGAGACATGTATTCATAAAACATACTTCTCATTACACTATACATGCCTTCATAAAATATGCCACTTGTTACACTATGCTAGGGGGACTTCTCTATAATTGAGGTTTTGATGGTCTATTTTCTTAGATGCCTCACTAATATTGAGACTCCCTTTACCATTAAAGAAGTCCATGATGAGATTTGTGGTGGGAATTTCAATGGTCACATAGTTGCCAGGCATATCCTTCAGCTTAGCTATTATTGGACCAAACTTCATAAAGATTGTGTTGATTACATTTGACATTGCATCAAGTATCAACAACATGCTAACCTCCTTCACATTCCAATTTATGTATTACAAGTCACCAAGAATTTTTGGCCCTTCTCTTAATGGGGCTTATATTTAATTGAGGAGATTAACCCTCATTCATCCCTTTGTCATCATTCTATCATTACTACCACTAAATAATTCACCAAATGGGTCGAGGCCATCCCTCAAATCTCCACTAAAGTTGAAAAAAAATTGACTTCATCAACCATCACATCATCTATCATTTTGGTGTCCCTCATAAAATTATAACAGATAATGATAAATCTTTCAAAAACAAAACTATTCAAAGTCTTTGTGATACATTTGGAATCAAATTAAGCTTCTCATCACTATACTATCCACAAGTAAATGGACAAGCACAAGCTTCCAAAAAAAAATTGACCAAAATTCTCATGAAGGTAGTCAATGATATGGGCAAGGATTGGAAAACACACATTATTTTTGCTTTATGGGCTTACAACACTAACATTCAAAACCCTACGAGTGATAAACCTTTTTCCTTGGTATATGGGATGAAGGATATTTTACTTCTTGAAGTCTAGATTCCTTCTCTTCACATTTCTCTACAAGACATACTTACTAATAATGAATTTCACCAAGAACATTTGGCTCAACTTGAATTATTTGATGAGCACCATCTCATAGCCTTCAACCACCTCTAAATCTATTAAGAGCGTATCAAACATGCTTATAAAAAAAACCTCAAAGAGGGAGATTTCAATATAGGATATCTCATCTTAGAATAAAATTAACATGTGACAAACATGGAGAAAATAAAATGGGGTAAGTTTGTTCCTAATTGCCTTGGACCTTATATTATAGTTCACAAGTTTGGCTTAAGAACTTATCGCTTATCTTCTCTTGAAGGAAGGCTAGAACTCAAGCCTTTAAATGCCTTACACCTATGACCATTATTTTTTTAAACAAGCATCACTTCACCTCATGTTTATCTTGAGCTCATCCCTTGAACATCCTTATTACATTCATTTTCCTTCCTCTTCACCCTTACTCCTATACACTTAGTTAACTTACATAGTGGTATGGTTTTTCCCTCAAAGTGGAAAAATCCTAAGCCTTTATAGTCTTGTCCATGACTAAAAGCATTAAAAAAAAACAAAAACAAATGGGATATGTGATAAGTTATAAACTCTCAGGTCATGCTTCTCAATGTAGACTGCTCCCTTGAAGGACAACTATGTAACTTCCCTTTTCTACTATTAATAGATTTCTCCCTTGAAGGATAACTATTTAAACTTAAAAATGAATGCGTAGACCACTCCCTTGAAGGATGGATAAGTCAATAATTGTTCTCATAGGGAAATACAAATAAAAAAGGCTTCTCACATTGATCAACTTTATACGACCTTAACCTATACAAAATCCCATTGTAGGCTTCCCACATTGATCAAATTACATGAAAAAAAAGAATCTTTAAGTCATGGATTTGCCTATAGTAGCTCTCGGGTCACCCAAAAAAAGGGCATATCATCCCCACTTTATAGGTTATGCTACCCAAACATTTTCCCTCATTTTTCCCCTTTTTTTCCCTCATACTCTTTCAAGGGATTGTGAATCTCACTGAATATAAGATAAACATGATGCTTCTATAACAAACATAATGGTTCAAAGATATAAGGCATGAAAGAGGCTCATTTTCTGAGCCTATTTATGTTTTTATTATATTATTTATCGGTGCATGAGCATTCTACATCTTTATTTTCCCATCCACATCACATGTCAATCTCTCTATTGAGATGAAGAACAATGTCATACCAACACTATCAAAGCCTGCTCACTTTATTTTACACATACACCATAACAAATATGGAAAAATGCTAAAATAAACTAACATAACCAATTTATTCATTTTAAGCATACACCATCACAAAATATGGAAAAATGCTAAGATGAAACTAACAAACTAACTATGCATATACCATCACATATATGGCAAAGGCTAGTCTAACTCAACTAACATGATTAGTATTAACCTCAAAATTAATATAGCATTAAATAATCATCATCATCATCTATGTCAATATCCTCACCACAGTCACAATAAATACATCTAAAAATCATAAATAAACATCTCATATATATATATATATATATATATATATATATATATATATGATCACAAAAAATCTACATCATCACAATATCATCTATCTCTCAAAACATACATCTCACATTTTCAGTTCATAGGCCAATGTACATATAACACATATAATAAAAAATGATAAAATCTAGCATTTAAGATCATTAAGGCTCTCCACGTGGTCATGATGAAGCAATTTCATTGCCATTCTCAACTCGTGTGAGTTAGAAGCTATGGTACATGACATAGATCTCTCCTACTCCCTGAACTTAGAATATCACTGAATTTATAAAAACTCTTTGATGGCCCTCTTATAATAGGCAATATCATCTAGGGTAGTAGTATATCTTACTAGAGATATAGTCTATGGAGGTTTCATAGCACTTGATGATGGCCTAGCTTTTACTAGTCCTTATGGTGGAGGAGGAGGAACAGCCTGAACTACTACTCTCAGGGTATCCCTCTCCACTATCACTGCAATCACCTGACCCTATAACACTCAGACCTGACCCTATAATGCTATAACCTAGACTGTAGTGCCCTAACCTAGCCTTGAAACATAAAAACCTACCCTTATAAGGATAATGCATGTGCCTATTATATATCTCTAGCCTATAAAGCTACATCTCATGCCTGTAAGATGCATCCCTCTCTCACCAGCCCCTATAAATCTAGTGGTGGCCTCTTGACCTCCATCATAGGATGTAAACCTACCCACCAAGCTATATATGCCACTATACACCTTGGATCTCCAACACCTAGCCTTGTTGGGAGCTCCTCAAAATATGGCCCATTTGTCTCTTAGGGTAATGGTGGGGGTGCCTTTATGTCATCCCTCTTATATCAAGGGAATGCAAGCAGTATATCCTATAGTAAACCAAATTACCTCTTGACCTGTGTCATAGGTACCATCTCAAACTCACCATTTCATCTCCCCTTGGTCCATCGTGAGCTCTGTAAACCAACAAGCTACTTGCCTATCCTCTAAAAATTGGGTATGTCAGGTAGTGTCTCCACAAAATATTTGTAGGGATCAAAACCTCAATCATGCACCTATAATAAACAATCTCACACACTATTCCATCTACTTGGGTCTATGCCATTCCCTCTCTCCACCATTTAAAACCAACCCTAAAGCTAGATAGAATCATGGTAGGTAACCCTAATGGTCATGTCACCATGATGTGCTCATATGCCTAACAATGTAGTAGATGGATGATACACAAACTGTATCATCATCACATTCTCAAATCCCATATCTCTCTATATAATTACACTAAAAGTATTGGACCCCATGCAAAAATAGTTCATTGCTCAGCCATTTGTGTAAGCACACCTATCAATGCAATTATAAATCTATCACCATCTTCATTTGGTAATGTATACACCATGACTATGATCATCATCAAGATGCTTAGTTGATGTTACTCCTCATCGGCCATATACAATGGATCATAGGTGAAAATCATAGAATGATAAGTCACCTCGCTAACATGATCACCATATAATTATATCATGTGGATATCATGTTCCTCTCTTGAGCATGTGAAGAGATCCTCACCATGGAGTGGAAACCATAAAATCCTATAGACATCCTCCTAGGTCACTGTCAACTCTCTAGTCAACAAATGGAAGGTGTTGGTCGTGTGATCCCACCTCTTGATCAATGCTATCATAAAGCTCACATCTTGGGTGACTCAACAATACCATCACACTCCTCTTAACCCCATGAATTCTATTTTCTCCCACTTATCGAGAGTGATATCCCTCCTCATACATGTCAAAAGATTTGGTAGATGATCCCATAGTGTCAGCTCCATCCTCATCTACATCCATACACACACAACTGAAGTCACGTACCTTTCAATATACTCTATCACCACCTTTTTTACCTGCTCTCTGGGAGAACTACATTGGTCTAAGGCCCTAAATTGGGATATGTAAGAAACACTTAGTTGACACAGGGTCTTTTGAGGTTAGCTTGGCCATATACCCACCTAACTACCTACCCTAATTTCACCTCTCTACCCTAGGCTTCACTACCTCTCTCTCTAAGCCCTAGGCCCATTACATATCATAACTCTAGGCTTCATGGCCTATATCCCTGACCTTTGACCCTATGCCCTCTCTTTTATATCCTAAGCCTCCTAACCTTTCTCAACCTACCTTTTTACCCATTTCCCCTAACATAGATTTTAACGACACCTTATATCTTTTTCATAGGATTTGGTTGAACTACAGTGGCCTGAGGCCCTAAACTAAGCTATGTATGTAACACTCAATCAACATAAGATCTTTTGAGGCTAGCTCAAACATTATGCTAGTTGACTACTTCCACTAGGGATCTAAACTAGGCCTTTCTCATATTTTATTGGTTCTTCACAATCATTGATGTTGGTTTTAATGTTGACATTAGTGATTTATAGGCATATGTGTCAATCGATGTCAGTAGATATCTACCAACCTTAGTATTATGTTAACTAATGTTGGTGGAGTCCACCAAAATCGATGACTAGTTTGGCCCTAGGGCTGAATGACCTAAACCCAAAACTATAATTTTAACCTAAAAACCTACCCTAAACTCCCACCAACTTATCCTAAAAATACCCTAACCTATTTACTACCCATCTACTAACATTTTCTATGCCCCACCTCTTAATTAGCCTAAAAACTCTAAATAAGTAAATCAAGTTTCAAAACAACTAATAGAGGATCTTAACTCATCTCTCCATCTCTTCCAAGCTAGCATAATTGGCTCTTACGGTGGTGTACTTCCCACTAGGTACCCTCCTTGCTCTGCCATCTTAGTCACTCTTACAGCTTTATTTTTTCCTCTAATCACAAGTTGCAAATGAGTTTGGTCAACCATCAAACCCCCTTTTATTGGGTTTAGTTAGCCACCAATTTTAGAATGTTTGACCTAATCCATCGATGTTGGTGTTTATGCCTATCAACATTGATAACGTTTCCCTAATATACTATTTATTATCGATATCGGTAATGTCACCAACATCAACACCATTGCAATAATGTTTTCCCTAAAAAAGCAACCCCAACTTTTTAGACTTTACCCATACTTTTGGGAAATTTGAAGATCAAGTATATCTCCCTAACCATGACTACCAAATTAGAGATCACATATATCTCCCTAACCATGAAAAATTCTATTGGAAATCACTTAAATATTCACCCATTATGACTTTTCTTGGAGATCATGAATATCTCCTCACTCATTGACCCTTTTACACCAACCTTGCATTATTTGTCTTGATCGCTTATGTTATTCTGATATAGATGAATATTATGCACATACATGTATATTATGTGTTTTGTATGGAAAACAAGCTTGTCATGTCACCTTCAACCCTTTTATGTTTCCTAGGGGCACTTCCTACCTTGGATACCTAGGACACATCGACCATTAGAGCTACAACTTTAATTGTTTTGACCTATCAGCTATCACTTACAAGCTATTCTTTGGTTATTTCTATCCAATTCCTCCTCAACCTTTCCTATTCATGACTTTGTTTACTATATATCATATTAGTATATGCACATGAAGTGATACTATATTCTCCACCACTCACTCAATTACCTTTTTATCAAACCAGTACCTAATTCTAGTTTTTCCTCCATCGATTTCTATTTTGAGGGGGGATACCTCATCCAATAATTGGAACATATAACTCATATTTTCATCTTGAAAACTTGTTAGTATAAATTACAAGACAAAGAGGGTCAAATGTAGACACCAAAATTATGTCACACACATGTGTGTAACTCCTTATGTCAAAACCCCTTTTAGCCTATTTTTCAATAATAATAATTAGCCTCCCTAACCTATGCTTTTACCCCTCACACATTTAATTAATTTAAAATACTTAATTAAGATAATAAAAAACCCTTTTTCCACCTTACCTAACCACCTCACCCTATGAATAATTCTCACCTAATGAGTCACCTTAAGACTTTGTCCCCTCATCCTAATTACCCAAGACTTATTCTCACTTTAAAACTAAATTCCTAATCAATTACCTCCTTCTTAACCTCTTAGTTTTACCATTTTATAATGGGTGCCACACTTGGCATGAAGAGCAATAGAAAAAAAGCCAAAAATATTAAGCTTTACCTATTTTAGGGCCATTGATGTTAGTGATATAATCCAAACTCCAACTTAAAGTTTAGGTTAGTAGAAACCAAGAAAATTAATTCTTACTTGCATTCAAGCTCTCAGCATTCAATTTGATATCTTGGATTACTTTCATCTTGCATAAGTCAATCATGATCAGAAACTAAGCTCTTAAGGACCAATAACACCTATTTGTTCTATTTTTTCAAGCCATTAGTTTAGACTATCTGATAAGGACCATCAATATAGCACTTATCATTTAGTGACCACTATAGCTAAGTACATCACTTTTTATTTAAGTCTTTTAAGTATTTACTTTTATATCACTTCATATCTACTATTCATTACTTTATACACTCTTGACCGAACCTTTGTGAGGAGTTACAAAGTTTCTTTATTTGTTCTCCCTTGACCTAACACACCAAACCTCTGACTAGATTTAACCAACCATACTCTCTCTCTCTCTCTATCTAATAACTCTCCCCAACCTCTTAGACTTGATCAAAATAATTTCTTAGACCCAAAAAAGCCTTTTGTAAGATCCTAGGCAATTATTTCCCCTACCAACCTTGACATCCTAACTGACATTAGTCACCTTCTCCACTAACCTCAGCAATATAACTGATATCAATCACTCCCCTAATAATGTTGATGACTATGGATTCTCTAACCTTTTCAAAACCTACCCAAACAACTTCTAAAATAAAAACAAAATACACCACTTGCACCCTATCACTCTCTACTACACTCAAGTTATGAATAATGATAACATTATTTCTCTTTCTCTCTCTCTTTACTTTACCTCTCTTTTAGTTATTTATTACTCTTTTGTCTCTTAAAAGTGGATTGTCATCTCTAAGGAAGTTTTAAACTTCTATAACAAATGCATTGCTTGGAAACCCACTCATTTATCTACTAAAAAACATTTTATGGTAGTGCTTTATTACTTGTAGGTAGTCCTCCCCAACTAAATAGGAGCACTCACAACATCTGGATATGGCACATAAACCAATCTGGGTTCATTCTAATCACTTATCATTATTTTCTATTTTCCCCTTAGACTTGAAATAGACAAAATTTAGTGAAACATGGAGCTTCCACCTTCAATCAGAGTGTTGGAATTTATTAGAATCCTTTTCCCCAACATAACAATCAATAACAACAATGATGACTATTACAACATCAAAAATAATAATATCAAGTACCAAGGCCAAACCAATAGATTTAATAGAACCAAAAATAGAACCAACAACATCAAAATAATGGATATAACCAAGGCCAAAATGATGCAAATAATTAAAAAACCTATCATTTAGTTGCACATGACTATAACTTAGTTGTAGACCATATTATAGGAGGCTATGCTAGCATAATTTCCATCAATCCAAGACCAAGTACCAATCAAACAAGATAATTGATAGTAATACCAAAATAACCAAACCCTTCTGGTAGTCCTTCCTTAACTTGGGACGTCACATAGGAAAACTAGCAAGCAAGGATTCCCATGTTTAGACCTTGTATAGATAACTTATCATTAGCTTATGACCATGCACAAGTGTACCAACAACCAAGACTTATCTTACTTAGTCCCCCTCCACCATCATTTAATAGTAACAATGGTCTTGTACCTAATATTTATTATACAATCACAACACAATGGTTAGGGTTTACCATACCAAGCCCAAAACCATCTGCCACTTCCCCCATCATCCAACCAACCATTCTACCTTCAAACAAGCCATTTACCACTATCCAAGAAAAGATGTTTGAAAGTATGGAACAATTGTAAAATATGCCCAAAAAATATCCATTTTAGATTTGTTACGTATGTCATCCATCCACAAAAACATCTTGATAGAGTTCATTGGTCAATCCATAGTTTTAAATGAAATATCTTCTAACAAATTTCAAGCTTTGGTTGGACACCTAACTCTAGCCCAAAAAGTAACCTTCAACCAAAGCAATATGTCATCCCTTATCCCACTAAATAATAATCCATTGTACATTGAAGTTTATATAATGAGGCACAAAGTAAAATGTGTCCTTATAGTTTATGGATTAGGTCTAAATATAGTGTCTTCAAAACTCATCAAGATTCTTGGGTACACAATAGTAGATCTTCAAGCATAAAAAACCACTATCAAATCCTACAACAATGAAGAATGAGAATCACAAGGCACCTTTAGCTTGCCAATTATCATTGGGCCTTTGAACCATGATACACTTTTCAAATTTTTAGATCTCAATTTGTCATAAAACATGCTTTTAGGTAGACCTTGGTTACATAAGATTCATTTAGTCCCATCAACATTGCACTAGTGTATCAAGTTCTCTTATTCAGGGATGGAAATTAGTATTCTAGGAAATTTGCATCCATATGAGCATTGAAAACATCTAGAGTCCATGATTAAGAGCTATAATTACTATTTTTTCATGAATCCAATTTCCAAGTAGGACAAAGGGAAAGCCATACTTATTGATTTACTAGAGGCCAACTACATTGACCCTGATATCTTTGATTTGATTTTCCACATACCACCTCTCATTATACCATTTCAGCTAATAGCCTAGGAGAGTATTTGAAGCATAACACCTTTCACATTGTAAAACTCCCATAGAATCCAAAATATTTTGGAAGACCAAAAGCTAAACCACTCATGCAATGGCAAAGAAAGATCAAATGCCATCAACATAGTCCAACACCTATCACTTTCATACCAACCTCTGGCTAAGTGAAGGACCCTCTCAAAGGTGATGAATCATAGTTGTAAAATGACAAGTTTTTTGATTGTTACAAAAGTCCCAAGTATCCCATTCCTAATAGGATTATGGAGAATCAAGACTATGAAGGAAGAGGCCTTGGGCCAAATCTATAGGGAAAAATTGAGATAATTTCTATTACTAATTACAAAAGAACCTATGGACTTGGATTTAAACCACCTAGGGATGACCCCATGTATCTTATTCAAGCTCCATTGCCAATGACTAGTGATGATGATGTTGAGAATGAAGTAGAGTCTGATCATAACCAATTCAATGACCTAGCCCATACTAATTTGTTTGATAAAAATTCCATTTTTAACTTTTGAATAGGCATTCATCATAATCCACTACCATTATATTATCCCTAATTGATATACTAGGGCCAAAAATAATCTAATGTACCAATTAATGAGTTTTATAATGATGAGGCCTTTCATGATTTTCAAGGCCTTAGGGAAAATGTTTAGATGGGAGACCACAAAAAATGGTTCTCAATCAATTTGGATACTAATGCCTATTTTGGAGAGAGAGTGAATACCCTTAGCCAAAATAAATTAAATAAAACATTAAGGTCCCAAAGTGAAAACCTTTTTGAGGCACTTTTTGACCAAGGAAAAAGTAAAGATAAAGACCAATCTAGTGGTGAAAACTTGTTTCAGGCACCAATAGATAGGGGTGTTCAACCTTCTTCAAGTATATACTAGGAGATCACCAATGATGAACTTATTTATGGGTCTGAGTTTAGTCTTGAAGAAGAACATGATTTTGATCAAATCATCTAGGATACCAATGATGACAAACTTGCCTATGGGTCTATATTCAGTCTTGAAGAATAACAAGCTTTTGACCACATCATTAAGAGTTACCAATAAATTTTTTTACATGGCCATCCCTCCCATTGGGGGATTTTGATTCATCATGTCTAGGAGAACTTTAAGAACAAATCTTAATAGATGACTTTGACATAGTCAAATAGTTCAAATCTTTGCCCACTATTCTTGAAGATGGTTCGACCCTTCTAGTAGAAGACACAATAGAGGTAAACATAGGGTCTCTAGATGACCTAAAATGGATTAAATTAGGCACGCCCCTCATTAAAGAGGAATTTGAAGTACTTATAACCCTATTGATGGAATTTTTAGATATCTTTGCTTGGGCTTATTCTAACATGCCTGGTTTGGACCCTACTTTAGTTGTTCACCACCTTGTGGTACATCCTAATGCCAAACCTATGAAAAAAAAGTTATGCAAGATTCATCCTCATATTTATATATTAGTAAATAAAGAGTTTAAAAAATTCTAGAAGTGAGATGTATTAGACCAATTGACTATTCTAAATGGATTTCAAATGTAGTGCCAGTTGGTAAAAAGCTAGAAGGAATCAAAATCTGCATTGATTTTAGAGACATGAACAAAGCTTGCCCAAAATATGACTTGTTATTTCCAAACATTGACATGATTTTTGAATCCATAATAGGTTATGATATGCTTTCACTCTTGGATAGATTCTTAGGTTACAATCAAATTTGAATAACACCAAAAGACCAACACAAGATAGCATTCACCACTCCATGGAGAATATTCTATTATCAAGTTATGCCATTTGGTCTTAAAAATATAGGGGATACCTATCAAATATCCATGATAGTCATATTTTATGATATGATGCAGGACATTGTTGAAGAATATGTCGATGACATACTAGGCAAATCAAAGACTAGGGTCAATCATCTAGCAACATTGAGGAGGATATTTGAATGGCTATGTGAATAAAAAGCTAGGCTCAACCCTAGGAAGTGTGTTTTTGGTGTCACATTAGGAAAATTACTTGGCTTCATTATGTCTTTTAGGGGTATAGAAGTTGATCCAGCCAAATTATAAGTGATAATAAAGATGCCACCACTAACTAATTTGAAGCCTCTCCATAATGTGTAGAGAAAAATCGAATCCATCAGATGCTTCATATCTCAATTGGCCAACAAGTGCCACCCATTTACACATCTACTAAAGAAGCTTGTGACATTTCCTTAGGATGATGATTATCAAAAAACTTTTCAACATCTAAAAGACTATCTGGTGAATCTACTAGTTCTATTACCTCTTATGTCAAGGAAACCATGCTTCTTAGTGAGTTTGAGATAGAATAAATGAACTAAAAATCCATCAAAGGGTAATTTATTATAGAGTAGCTTGTTAAAGTACCCCTTGTAGATATAGAGCCACTCACATTTCAATGTCCCGATGAATCCATCGTGACCATCATTGAAACACCTCTTATAGAGCAACATTATAAGCTATATTTTTAAGGTTCATTCATAACACAAGGATCAGGGACATGATTTTTGTTTTTAACACCATAGGGAGATTTAATACTTAAGTCATTTAGAATCAACTTTCCTTATACCAATAACATGGTCTAAGATGAAACACTTGTATTAGGGCTTTGACAAGTAGTACAATGGAATATAAATCATCTAAATGTTTATGGTGATTTACTTCTTTTAGAACAAAGATGACAAGTTGGTTCCTTATAAATCCATGGTCGACACTCTCAAATAGAAGATTACCGATATCTAGTTTTAAAATATACCAAGGGAAAGTAACTATAAGTAATATATTCTATGACTACAATTGGATATTTGTTTTGACAAATAAATATAGCCAAGGAATACCAATTTCTCATTGAAAATATGCTAGTTCCAGCTCATGAACCATCAACCATCGTAATTATTTGTGATATTTTTGGTCCCATCTCTACTTGGTATTCTTACCTATATACCTATTTACATAACCATGTTTTACCACCTAAATTATCCTAAAAAAAACAAAAATCCTTCATCCAAAATTCCTAATGTTATACCTTAGTCAAAACAACCCTACACCATTATATTTTTGATGCAACTCTGCTTCATTGTTTACCTTTGATAAAATCTACACTAACGCTATGGGAAGTTCATGAAGGGGTATGTGGAGACAACACTAGTGTGATAGTCATATTAAAAAATATCTTACATACTAGGTATTATTATCCAATTATGGTTGTAGATGTAGTTGTGTATGTTCAAATATGTGATAAATGTCAATGGCATGATAATCTAATTCATGCCCCAGCCAAGACTTTGAAACCAATGTTGACACCATGGACATTTTCTACATGGGGCCTTGATCTCATTAGGAATATAAATACAACCTCATATTATGAACATAAACATATCCTTACTACAAAATAATATTTCACTAAGTGGGTTGAAGCTATACCCCTCACTTATGTGACTAGAAAGCAAATTTTTGAATTTATGTTCAACCATCTCATATGCCACTACGATATCCCTTCAAAAATTATATTTGATAATATAATATCATCAAATAATAAGGATGTTGAGTCACTATGTGTTGAGTACAAAATCACATGATATTTATCCATGGTATATTACCCTCAAGGTAATAGCTAGGTTGAAGCATCAAATAAAAACATTGTCAACATTCTTACAAATATTGTCAATGATGCCAATCATGATTGACACCTTTAGATATTTTTTACCCTTTGGGCATACCATACCAATAATTTCACTCCCATAGGTGCCACTCCATATTCAATTATTTATAGTATTGAATCCATTCTTCCCATTGAGGTTAACTTATCTCTATTACACATCTCTTTGAAGCATGTCCTAGATGATGAATACTATCAAGTAGCTCGCCTATAAGAGCTTGAGTTATTTGATGAAAAATACATGGATGTAGTGAAAAACCTTCAAGAATATCAAAATCAACTTCATGGACAATACAATTTTTGTGTGAAACATAGAGGCTTTAATCTTGGTGATCTTGTCTTGAAAGAGAACCAAAAGAATATCATGAATGAAAATAAGCATAAATACAAGTTCAAACCCAACTAGATTGGCCCTTTCATCATTGTTGTAGACTATGGAATAGGAGCATATAAGCTCTCCACATTATATGGGGACAAACTTGATGAGCCCATGAAAATTATATACCTAAAGTGGTACTATGCTTGAGTGACTCGATGTATTATCTATGAGGAACATTTCAAGTTGTACCATAATATCAACATTCTTCTTTGTAACATAACTTTCCATCATCCTATAATCATATCATCATACCAACTTATCACTTTGCCTATCACTTATCCATTATACCATTTTGTTCTATTAACTTAACATATTTTGATCACTCCCTACCAAGCCCTTTTGACCTTGGTTTATCCATTAGTTTCACATTTAACATGAAGAATCATATTAGTTTTAGTAGTTGTTTCAAGCATTTCAGATAGATTTACTATTTTAGAGTAGTATAATAGAAGTTTCATAAATTTCATCCTTCATTTCTTATTCCTTTTTATATCATGTTTGTTTATGTGAGCCTAGTTATATCCACCTAAAGGTACAAATTAGTGTCTCATCAGTCTTGATACTAATTATAACCACCTATGGTAAAATTAGTATCATTGATTTGATCAGTTGTATCCTAGTTATAACCACCTATGGGAAAACTATGGGAAATATTTATTTATTGTGCCTTGACATACCAACTTGCCATTCATATACTGCACTATGCCATCATACCAATTATTTTTATTTTGTTTGAATTGGATACTACACTAGTTAGAGTCCTCCTCTGCCAGGTGGAACTAATATGAACAAGGGATATTGTGGGACTATGTGGGCCATTCTTAATTCATTTGGAGGTTAGATCAGTCCCTATTTCCATCATGCTCTCACCATTTTATGATCAACATTCAAGTTTTCCATGACCTTACCATTGTGTGAGCTTGTAGTTTAGTGTCTTATCATTCTCGATCGAGTTGAGATATTCCAAAATTATAAAATTATTTGAAAACCATTTAGAATAACCAAAAACATTGATCACTTATTTCCCTTAAGGATTCTAGGAACCCTTACTAAGTCACAAGAAATCACTTGTCACTTAGTTTTCCCATCCTTTTTGGACTTTTATCTCATGATTTTACCATTTTACAAGCTCATTCCTATTCATATATCACATCCATCATGTTTGTTTTTTATCATCATCATTTTTATTCTATCATTTCTTGAGAGAACTACATTTGAAGTTAAGTTTTTTTTTGATATATCATCCATAAAACTATGTAGGATGCATCCACTTTCCTAGTGCATATGAAAACAACTCAGCCACTCCCTTCCTTTTTCTCTATTCCCCCATCATGTTTGTTTGTTAAGTTGTCACCTATTTTCTAGGGGAAATGTTCATCACATTATTTATGTCATTTTGTTTATATTAACATTAGGGACTAACTATTGTTTTCTTCTTTTTTGTTGTTTATGTGCTTTTTTGTTTGCTTTCAACATTATTGCCTTGATTTAATTTGTGTGTTCATTAGGTGATTCCTTGTGCTTCATTCTTGAATTAATCCATATTCATACATCAACATTGTCATCATGGTCTTTATCATTTGTGTATTATTTTATTTTGAGTATTAGATCATGGGAGTCAGTCTTATGCATATTTTATCCAAGTCCTCATGGTGATCTATCTTGATGCCTATTGTTAAGTTCTACAACAAAATAAATATTTGATCAGTCTACACTATCAATGAAACATAGATATATCCTTAGTACTAATACCAATAACAATCCCAATCATATCCCAAATAGATTACTTAAATAATGAAATAATTTTAACCTTTGTTAGTTTGGACAAGCATCTCCCTACTATCAGATTGTCCCAATTTATATTTATCCTCTGTATCAAGTTGTCATCATCATGTTTTCAATCATCAACCATCAATATCATTTTCCATAATTAGGGTAAAATTATTATAACCACCTTTGGGAAAACCATTTTACATTGTTTCATCTACATTCTCAATGATTATAGCCACCTTTAGGCAAATCATTCACTTTCTTCTACCCAATTAGGGCATGTTTTTATCCTATTTGTCTATCTTAATTGGGGTAGATCCATATTATTAATGATTATAACTACCTTTAGCAAAATAATTGTGTTATCATACCATGTTTTCCACTATCAGGGTATAATTATTATAACCACCTTTAGACGAACCATTTTACACCAACCCACTTGTATTCTCAATGATTTTGTCTAACTTTGGACAAATCATTGTGTTATCACCCCATCATTTTCATTTGTTTGGCTCACTCATTTCCTTATTTTTTGGGACCATTTTTTGACCCCTTTTCCAATCACTTCCTCAAGGGGGTAGCTATAGTTCATTCATCACCATTGAAGTCATAATCATAATAAGACCATTTTATTCTTAGAAAAGATGTTACTATGGTTATAGCTTGCAATGCCTTCCCAAATAGGGGAAAACTGTAGACATCTAAAATTATCCACCAATGAATTTATACCCAACTTTAGACCAATTATTACCAACCATTGAACATCTATCCTAAGATTTTATAAATGTCTCAAATTTGGCTTCATAACAAGAAATTAAATTAATTTGGCCTAAAAATCAATTGAATGAGACAAATGTACACATCATTTAAATCCAAACTTGCATAAATGTTCAAATGCCTAAAAGGAATTAATTAACATAAAAATCCTAATTAAATCTTAATCAAATTCATCCATGAAAAATTAAAGTAATTGTCAAAAAGGGAAATTCAAAAATCAATGAATATACTAGGTTTTCATCATTAGCTTTTGTGAGTTCTTATTTTTGGAAAATATCCCACCCATGCTTATTCCATGATAATCATGACCATTTGACACCTTTTAAACATACTAGGGTTAACTAAGAAAACCAAGGCTATAATTTATCTCATTCCAAGTTGATTTCAAAGACAATAAAATCAATCCTAAAGCTCTTCATTTAGAGAGCTTGGAACATAGTAGAGTTATAATGCATGATTTGATTCATGAAGCAAATACATAGTGTTATAATTCCAAAATTGAGAAAATCCAAAAAAATTTCAAGACACATCAAATCCAAAAATAATCCAACCATGGTACGAAGAGGAGATGGAGATAACCAAACCCCATTGATGAAGACTTCTTGAGCACAATCTAAGTAAGCCAACAAACAACTCATTCGGAGAATTTAAGGAAGGTAAGGAAAATTTGTAAGTTTCTTCACATTTTAGTTGAGATTTATCATTTTTCATTTTTTAACCAAGATATACCTATGATATAGGCATGGAGGTGTCAAGCTTTGTTGGTGTGTTTGTTTTCATTTTGATTTCATTTTGAGACTAACACTTGCTCTAGACTCCCCTCCCTTGTCAAATTACTAGCATCACACAAAATATTTATGTAATACCAAAGGATTAGTTTTTCTCATCTAATTGTACTTTAGTGAATGATATATGTGAACCAAGTAATGTTTATAAACTTACAGAGCATGTTTACCCATTTAATGTTGGATTTAACCTAGTTAGAACATGTAAACATGAAAGGATAAGTAGAAACATCTTCTTGTGCTAGAAGTGAAAACTAATGGTCTGTATAAAAGTGTTTTGATAGTTGTAGGTGAAGGTGTGGAGTGGAGGTTTGAAAAAATAATTTGAAATGAACACCCTTAGTGCAATGTGATTTTTAAATTTTAGTTGATCATGTAGGCATCTAGTTTGAGGTCATAATGAACCTATATCCTCACTATCATCTATAGGTAGAGTGCATGTTGAGTATGTATCTCTCAGAGGTTGGAGGTGTTAATGATTTATGGGAGATCCAAGTTATACTCTAAGCTCTGCAATAGATCTCTATCACCTTTAAATCCTATAACACACTCTACCAATTCATGAATAGGGCCAATTATTCAAAATAATGAGGCCATTATCGATAACTAAACCTAGATGGAGAGGAAAAGGAAAGTGAATACCATAGAGGCCTAAGACATTGATAATGTTGAAATATATTCATGAAATGGGAATTTTAAATCTAATCATAAATTAGAATCATATCTACTTGTTAAGATGATGATACATACTTAGACCTCTACCAAAGATCAAACACCTTGATATCAATATTCACAGACTGGAAGAAAGGTGAAAATATCAAGTTAAATAAATTTGCAAAGGGAAGGTTTACCTTAAATTCTTTGAAGAGATATTTCACTCCACAAAGTGTCATCTCATGGTGACGGTCTATGAGGCTTGTGTAATCCTAATGGATTCATTATTGTAGCCTAGAACTAGAGGTAATACCTTAGTACAAAATGAAGTTATTGGGTCAAGGGAGAAGGATGGTTTAATGGTTTTTAACTCAGTCAAAATATTTATGGAGATACTTAGATAACTATAGTTCCATTAGGTCAAAATCAACCTAGAATAATACAACTTCTAAGTAACACATAGTGTGTTGATGGTAATGAATGACAACATGGTCTCAAGGAAAAAATTGACACATTCAGGTTTGAGATGACCCTATTGACCTCAAAAGGAACCAAATAATGAATTATAATATTAAAACATGTATCACCACCTATAATAATCTCATGATTCCTGTAACTAACACCTATAATTTGACTCAAGCTTAGACTAGCCTAAGCTAATGAAGGATGCAGGTTTGGTTGATAGACAAAGGTGAAAGAAGAAGATGAAAATGTATAAATAAATCTCACAATGATAATATCAAATTTTAATGTGATTCACATAGGCTAGGATTCATAGAGACAATCATAGCTAAAGGTTCTTAAGCCCTACCAAAACCCTGCACATAATTATAGGCCTAGAAGCTAGTTTTGATAATTTAAATTGTTTAAGGATATAGAAGCATGTTTAGTGTTTAAAACCTGATATATACTGTAATAATTAGTTATTATAGACCTCTATGGTATCATTTGGGTCATACTAATAATGGAAGTGCTCACTAGTTTGTCTCATACTAGAAGCACTCCACAATTATTGCAATCTATAAACCTAGTACATTAAGGGTGAAAAGGACGAAAATAGAGAGACTTAAATAGTTTTAGAATGATTTATAGGATTAAATTGGATATTAATTTTTTTATAGAATCTCCTAAATCTAATTTTAACACTTAGAGGTAGTCACATACTTAGAAACCTAATATATGCCTACCAGGCCTAAGAATTAGATGTGAACCTTAGGCATCCAAACTTTAATTATAAGATCATGTGAACTTACCAAAAAAAATCATATAATTCATGAGAGAGTGGAGGTTTTATTAAACTCATTGGTTTATAAAAAATAACCCAAATTGGTCATTTTTAGCCTTAATTTATCTCAGGGGTGTCCATAATGCATAGTAAAAACTTGAGAGCTAACTTATTTCATTCATATTTTTATGGAATTGATGAATGGAATTTCAAGAACTTAGAGAGAGTTGAGGGGGGTTATGTAATTAAACTCAATAGAATTTTTTCAAAGGTTAAGGGCTCAAACTTTATGAATAATTATTAAAAACCTAAATGACCTAAACCCCTCCTAAAACCCTCATAAGAGCCTAATGAGAAAATGATGAATATAAATGCATCCAAAAGGAGTAAATTAACTTATAAATTAATTTGGATCAACTTAAAACTCTCTTATAATCCTTTTCACTCAATTTTTATGTACCATCACTTATGCAAATGAGGTAAGTTCTATGTTTTATGCAAAAATTAGAGTGATTTAAAGGTGTGGAAGGGAATAGGTGAGTTAATGTAATAGTGGAAGGTGTTGGGATATGCATTATAACTCTTGAAACCCCATTACAAACTTATTAATTCATGAAAACTCCTTTTCTAGGCTGGTTGTTATAGGCAGTCTTGGACAAAATAGTGAGAAATAAGGTGACTATCAAGTTGCTTATGAGGGGTGTGATATTGAGTTTTATTGAAGTTTATATGATATACTAGAGGACAAAGAATTTATAAAAATGTGTATCACATATCTCTAATGAATCTCCTTGAGTTTTTACAAGTCACCATAGTGATAAGTGTGAGAACTAAGGCCCTGAAGGTTAATAAGTGACTTCAATGAAGTAATAACAAGTAGAAAGGGGAAGATCATTAGTTGGAGAAGTGTATAATGACTTTTACTAATCATGTTTCCACATTCTCAAGTTAGATGATAATTTTCAATGAAATTTAAGAAAGTTTTGGATAGGTAGTGAAATCTTCATCAAGAAGGGTAGTTTCAAGAAAGAAAATGAAGTGTCCGTATGCTAACTTTAAGGATATTGCATGTTTCAGATAGGTACTTATCCAAGATAACTTTATTAACTATTTTATAACTATTTCTCTTGCATTTTAATTGGTTTTCAAGACTTTAAACTTGGTATTATGACTCTTCAACATGACTCTTTCTCTCTCCTCTCTTATGCTCTATATATTATATCCATTTTGGCATTGTAAGCAATCCATAATTTATATGGTAAAGCTCTGCTGGTTTGACATCTTGTTTTTACTTTGAATAAATTTTTATCAAGCTAGTTTAATCTCTAAAATTTTTACCTAAGTATGTCAAGTAGTCTATTTTGATGAAAAGTGATGATTGTTTTTCTTTGCTTCCATTCTGATCTTGTATGCATTGTGTGAGTAATACTTATTCAAAAAGATATCATGAAGTGTAACTATTTTTTAGGTGTTTTTTAAGTGTGAAGAGATATTAGTAGTTTTTTAGACTATACCTCATATTCAACCACCAATGGAAATTTTTAGTAGTATTCCTCCATGTAGAAACACTTATGCTAGAAGAATCTTGAGTTGAGATTAGTTTTAACAATCTGCCTTCATAGTGAAAGTTTTAAGTATGTTTATGGAGATATCAATGGTGAATCAACTCCATTAGTGTAGGTTAATTTTATGTTTCCTCCTTCCATTTTTATCCCAATAAGTTATTATCCTAGTTTAGTGTGTAAGCCTAAACAGTTAGATCAATGGAGCTAGCCCATAATATAAAGAATCTATCTCTTGTAGCCATCTACATATACTTAGAGATAGTTTCATGTTATCCAAAATTAAAGAAGGTCTAATTAACTTATTTAGGATGAAAATTTGGGACATAAAAATTCTAATACACTTGATGGGAGATGAATTCCAAGAAGGTTATTCAAGGTGGATTTTAGCCTTGACAATAAGGAGGTTGTAATAGTCTACTTCCTGTAGTATCTGACAACTCCAATAATTAAATCTTGGTGGAATACTAGTGCATTATTTCATGCCTAAGGTAAGAAAAATATATAATATTAAAGGCATTACTTTTTATTTCTAAGAGATTACTTATTATTTAGTCAAATCATATTGATTTGCTAACACTCATCCTTACCCAAAGAAATCCTACCTTGTTCATAAACCTATAAGAAAGTTTTTGATTGGCCCAATATTGAAAGGTCCAAAAGATACCATGGAAAATAACCTACCTTATATTGATTTTAATGGATATAGTCCTCTAATACTTGATCATTATGATGATAATTGCATATCTACCCTCAAAAGTGTCCTGTATACACTAATTAGTCTATCATTACCCCTATTAAGCACATTAGAAACATTCATAACTTATGAAATATACATCAAATCATTGAGGAGAACATAGAAATTAGGTTGTTGGATATATATTTAAAAGGGAAATCTCTTTATTTTTATGGTATTTTATCCCCTGAATCTATCACCACATGGGATGAGTAAGGTGATGCTTTGAGGAGAAGGTTTGAGGACAAGAGTGACAAATTGTCATTGAATGAATAGCTAACCAACATAAAGAGATAACCTCAAGAAGCTATTCAAAACTTTAAAACAAGGATTTATGAGATATGGGATAAGATCCCAATCATGGTAATACCTACTAATCATCATGATTTCCTTTATTATCTTAAGGTTTTTGATAGTGATATTTCTATGATGGTATAATCTATGGGAGGGATCACATTACCTAATGCCTATGAAGTATCCATTATGGTTGAGAAATGTTTGATTTAGGTTGGGAATATTACCCCAATACCTCCCATGAATTTATTCTCTAATTTGAAAACCCTACACCTATTTTTGCTCTTATACCTACACCAAAACATAAGCCTATTTCCCCTAGTCAATCAAGTAAATTTAATGAGGCAAAAAGAATGAAGGATCTTGAATAAGAGATCTTAGGTCTCAAGAGGATCATATAATAATATAAAGTGAGACCTTTCCAAATCCACTATCAACACAATCAATCCTACCTAAACTATCAAGGTAATAAACCAACCTTTCAAGGTCATCCTCAAGGTCAAACCTCAAGGGTAACTAGTTCAATCAATGCCATATAATGGATATAATCTTAATGATCCCTTCAAATCAAAATCATCAATTCCTAATCAAAACAACCTTACCCAAGAGCATGAGAGTCAACCTCCATGGGATCAACCACATGATCCATATACCTATGCCAATGAGTCCTATAATCAGGCCTTCATGAAAAAATTAGAAACAATGCTATGTGTGACTCAAGTTAAGGTACATAATGGAGGAGAGAACAATGGAAAAATTGCTTAAATGGCATCTACTTTGGTAATTTGGTATCAATATGAATCATATGCTATGAATTACAAAGGGAAATCAAGTAAATATTCAAGTCCTATAGCTACAATCACAATGGTAAAGGGAAAGGTAATGGAAAAGGTTCATGGGGAAGGTAATGGTTCATTAATGAGTGTTCAAACATCCTAAAGGGTAGGTATTTTTAATGTATTCCCAAATGCACAAGTAGATCAAACAATTCAAAATGCTAAGAATTCTTTCACACCTCAAAATTTTAAAAGTATAGGAATTACTAATCTTATTAGTGGACAAGCTAAGGTTAGTGGCTCTTTCACTAACACTATAGAGAAAATGAAAAAAGCTCATGTGAATGTGATTTAACAATTTTGGGTATATTAGGGGTTTTTTCTAATTTAGTTAAAGGATTTGAGTAGTAAAATTAGTAAATAAATATGCAATTATCAAGATACTAATTTGTGAAATTTGATTACAATTCAAACTTTTATAAAAGTAGTAATAAGGGGAATAAAATAAAACTTAGCTAGAAACTATTTGATCTGACTGAGACAGAGGCTAGAATTCACTATGTAGGATTGGGACACTATCATAAACTAAGATCTAAACTTTGTTTTGTGATTGGATAGGAGTGCTAAAACTAAATAAGAGTGGAACCAACACTGTAGTCTACATCTACCATTATTGTCTTAAGGATATAGGCTTTCTTAGTTTTGTTTGCTAGGTCTATATAACCATGTCTATGAAGTTTTGATAGTTAGAAGTCTATAAAGCTCCTTATAAAGTAGATTTTCTCTTCAAACCCTATCTTACATTATGATTTGAACAATTTTGAGTGAGAGGGGGGGTTAGTGTGTGTAATATTCACTAGATGTGGATCCACACCCCTTATGTGGGCACACTACATACATACCAATACTCCAAAGAGGGAACCCCTTACGTGGGCATGCTACCTAAATACAAATACTTTGAAGAGGGATCAAGCCATGTGTATTTCTCCCACTTGATTTGATTTGTAAAATTGAGTGTATGAATATGCCAAGAATGTTAAATTAGTTGTGCTTGAGATGGCTAGGGATTGGTGTAAGGATTTGAGCTGACTTGAAAGTGTATAGGCTGGCTATATGTAGCAAATAGGGAATATTTCTTGAGAAGTCTTTCTTGTATTATTTTTTGCTTAGTGATATTTTCAGAACCTTTCCAAATGAACTTTTAATGGGATTTTGTAGGTATATATTGGTTATGGGTTGAATGTGCTCACTTTAGGCCAGTAAGGAGAAGGATAGGGAACCAAAATAAATTGATCGTTGGGGTAAAAAATAGATTTGGAAAACTACATTAAAAATAGACAAGAGTGTCATTATTGCTATAGTCCTTTTGTGATGTTATTGTCTTGAGAAAACAAGACCAAGGAGAATGGATTAGTCATAGAAAGAAGGTCTTGGCTCAGCTGGGATCAATTATAGAAGCGTATAGATGACTTGGAATTGATGAAAATATGCCTATGAGGGTCATGAGAGAAAGTAAGAGGTACTTAAGGGTTAGGTGTCATTAGCCATGCTCAAGTTACCAATTTGTATTTTATATTTATTTTAAAATTTAATTCTAATTTATGATTAAATTATGAAGGTAAAAAATCAAAAAATATAGGAAAAATTAGTAGGACATTTACCCTAGGGTTTTTTTGCATAAATGAAGTAAGTCGAGTTCACCAAATGATTTGAAATTTTTGGGAATATTAGAGTTTTATTCCTAATTTAGTTAAAAGTTCTAAGTAGTAAAATGAGTAAATAAATATGATTTGTGAAATTTGATTGCAATTTGATTTTTAAAAAAAAATAGTAATAAGGGGAAGAAAATAAAACTTAGCTAGAAACAGATTGATCCAACTGAGATAAAGGATAGAATTCACTATGCAAGACCAAAACATTATCACAAATTAGGATCTAAACTTCATTTTGTGATTGGATAGGAGTGTTAGAATTGGACAGGAGTGGCATTGACACTATATTTCACCTCTACCACTATTGTCTTAAAGATATGAGCTTTCTAGATTTTGTTAGCCAGGTCTGTGTGATCCTATCTATGAAGTTTAAATAGCTAAAAGTCTATATAACTCCCTATATAGTAGATTTTATCTTCAAACCCTATCTTTCATTGTTCTTTGATCAATTTTGAGAAAGAGGGGGGGGGGTTAGTTTGTGTAATATTTATTGGACATGGATCCACACCCCTTATGTGGGCACACTACCTACATACTAATACTTTAAAGAGGGATCAAGCTATATGTAGTTCTTCCAATTGATGTGATTATGTAATTGAGTGTATGAAAATGTAAATAATTCTAATTTAGATGTGCTTGAGATGGATAGGTACTAGTGTAAGGATTTTAATTGACTTGAAAGTGTATAGGCTAGCTATATGTAGAGAATAGGGAAGATTGCTTGAGTATTATTGCTTGCTTAGTGATATTTTCCAACCCTTTCCAAATGATCTTTGAATGGGATTTTATAGGGATTTATTGGTTATGGGTTGAATGTGCTCACTTTAGGTTGAAAAGGAGAAGGATAGTGAACTAGAAGAAATCTGCCATTGGGGCCAAAAATAGACTTGGACAACATCATCAATAGTAGATAGGAGTGGCACTGACACTATAGTCCTAGTGTGACACTATTTTCCTAAGAAAAAAAAGACCTAGGGGGATGAATTAGTCATGGAAAGAAGGTCCTAGATCAACTAAGATCAAGTTTGGAAGGAAATAAATGATTGATAATTAGTGAAAAGATGCCTATGAGGGTCATGAGAGAAAACAAGAGGGACCTAAGGGTTGGGTGTCATTAGCCATGCTCAAATTACCAATTTTTGAATTTTATATGACTATATAATGTATCAATGTGGGATACATTAGTAATACCTAAACAAGTAGACCTTCTTCAATAGGAGCTATCCAAACTCAGTTTGGAAACCAAGCAACCTAGTGGGAAAGAGGTAGTCTTGACAAACACATTGAGTCCTAGTGAGGGATAGTCAAACAAAATTTAGAAAGTAAACAAAACTCTGCCATTCTATCTCTCTATCATCATTGGAGATGTTTTGGTTCATAATTATTTAATTGATAATGGAGAAAGTACTTGTTTCATGCCCAAGAAAGTAGATGATAAGTTTTACTTGAAGTATGAGCCTCATTCCAAGGGAGTACTACAATTGTATGGGTCAACTACTATGATAATTTGCATAATCAAAGGTTTACAACTTGTTCTTCATGCTTGTCCTACTTTTAATTTTCCTCAATATTTTGTGGTTTTGGATGTACCACCTCACTTTACCCTTTATTTTTCAAGAGATTTTACTTATAATATTGGAGGATACCTAAATTTATATTGGTACTATATGGCATTTTAAGACTAGGTATGGTGATAAAGTATAGCTATATGTGCCTTATCTAGTTTTCATGTAGAGCTATATGTGCCTTATACATCTAACATTAATTATAATATCAGTGATGAAGAAGATCATCCTAGTGATCAATAACCTCTAACACTTATTTATGACAAAACTGACTTATACCTTGATGAATGGGGAGTTGAAAAATATGGATTTGATCCATATGAGTATGTTGAAGAAATAGGTCTTGGTACATACATCCTCCATGAAGGATGTGATGGGTATATTGAGGCAAATTTTAATGATACTCTAGAACATATTGCATGGGAAAAATACATTTTAGACATGCATGATGATGTTCATATCCTATATGTAACCAATGATGACAATCCTAGTGAGCATTCAGTTCTGCTAGCTAAAGAGGAAAACGTGCATGAACATGAATCTCAAGAAAAAGTAGATGATATGTGGCAAAAAATTAATGACATATTATATGTGTTTGAGGTGGTAAGTAGGTATGTAAATCTTCAAAAGGAATGCAAACCTGATGATGAGGTCAATTATGATCCATATGAACATAAATAAGACCTTGAGGTCTTTACTAAGTAAGAAACAACTTTGGTAGACCATGAAGTGTCTAGTGAAAAAGAAGATAGCCTTGATGACTCCAAAAATAAGCATATCCTAGTTCAAATGTATTTGAAGTTGGGATGGGTTTCATAACTCCCAATGACCAGATTAAAGAGTGTCAAGTGGACATGATAAAGGTTAAGCAAGATGCAAAGTCAAACAATCCTCTAAAATAACTAGATGGAGTGTTCATGAGAGTTCCAAGTGACACATTTGCAGTTAGCAAAAGCTCTAACAATTGTAAGTCATTTGGTTACCTCCATAATCAAGTTTTCATTAAAAAACATTCATTATATGATGGTTTGTTTTCATTGAGTAGTAGTGATTCTAAAAGCATTATCTTTGACCTTGATTGGAGAAATAAAGAAGTTGTCCTTCACCTCAAGTGTTTTGAGGTCTTCTATATATTAGGATAGGTGTGTCTTTTCCATAAGTGCTGGGCACATTATTTGGTGTGAGTTATGTGTATGTTTTATTGTATTTTTTTGTTTTTTCATTTATTTTTGTGTGTGGTGTGATTTTAGAGCCTTTTCAGAGGCATATCAGTGTCAATAAAAGTATATGAGTGACTCCATTTCCCAAGGATAGGAGAAGGCAATTGGTCTCTAGCATAACAGGTATGCTACCCCCTATAAATCACTAAAATGTTGACCAATTTTTACCCTAGGTCAAATAGGGTCAACCCCCTGCATGTTCAAACTTTTCATAAGGTCCTCTAGGTTTGAAAATGGTCACCATGGTCCTAAATAAGGTCAAGATATATCTTAAGGGTCATAAAATATGTTTTAAATTTTTATCACATTTTGTTAATTTTCTCACTATATTTTATGCCACCTTTTGGTCAATTTAAGTAAATGGTACAATTTCTCATCAAAAGGAAAAAATTCAAGAATCAAGATAATGTGTTTCATGTTAGAGAATGGTAGAGGAAGGATTTGAAACTAAAATGTGGTATTTTCAATGTAAGAATTAAGAAGATCATCAATAAAAGGTTAGTTTTAAATGGTTGTATGTATTGAGGTGACTCATATGGCACATGTGGAAAATTAAAAAAGGTGTCTTGAGATCCTAACAAGTCATTTCTAGGATTAGGTGGCTTTAATAGATCTAAAATTAGTGAAAACCAATTCCTCTCTCTTATCGCTCTCTTAGATAGGTTAAAAAGGGTCAATAGCTTTCCTTTGGTATAAATAGGAGAAGAGGAGTTGGAGTGAGTGAACTTGGTGGAATTTAGGGGTCCATATAAAATTCCATTTCATGGTCATAGTTTCAATATTAGTGGTTTTTGTTGTATGAACAATCATTAAGATTGTTAGTACCTCTAAATTACCTGTGAAATCTCAATAGCTCAATTTTTATCATCTGATTGCACTTTGGTGATTGGTCTATGTGAACAAAGTAATGTTTGTAGACTTACAAATAATGTTAACCATTTCATGTTGGATTCAACCTAGTTGTCACATGTGAACATGAAATGATAAGCAAAACCATCTGCTTGTGCTATAAGTGAAAACTAATGGTCTAAAGAATAGTATTTTTATAGTTATAGGTAAAGATGCAGAGTGGAGGGTTGAAAAGTTAGTTTTAAATGAACACCCTTAGTGTAAATTTATTTATAATTTTAGTTGATTAGGTAGGCATCTAATTTGAGGTCACAACGGACCTACATCCTTAATATCATCTATAGGTAGAGTGCATGTTGATTATGTATGTCTCAGAGGTTGGAGGTGTTAATGGTTTATGGGAGAGTGAAGTTATACTTCGAGCTCTACAATAGAGCTCTATCACCTTCAGGGTCTATATCATACTCTACCAATTCATGAAGAGGGCTAAGTATTTAAAATAGTGAGGCCATTACTTATATCCAAACCTAGATGGAGAGGTACAAGAAAGTGAGTACCATAGAGGCCTGAGACATTAATAAAGTTGAAATAAATTCAAGAAATGGAAATTTTGAGTCTTATCACAAGTTATATCTCATATATATTTGTTAAGATGGTGTGACATCCTTAGACCTCAGCCTAAGATCAAATACTTTGAGATCAATGTTCACAAACTAGAAGAAAGGTACAAGTCATAGAGTTGAATAAATTTACAAAGGGAAGGTTTATCTTAATTTCTTTGAAGATATATTTTGTTCCAAATAGTATCATCTCATGGTGAAGGTATATGAGGCTTGTGTAAGCCTAATGGATTCTTTCTTATAGCCTAGATCTAGAGGTAACACCTTAGTACAAAAGGAAGTTGTTGGGTCAAGGGAGAAAGATGGTTGAATGGTTTTTAACTTAGTCAAAACATTGATGGAGATACTCAAATAACTACAATTATATTATGACAAAATCAACTTAGAATAATGCAACTTGAAAGTAACATATAGTGTATTTATAGTAAGGAATGATATCATGGTCTCAAGGTAAAAATGGATACATTCAAGTGTGAGATGACCCTAGGGACCTTAGGAGGAACTAAAAGAGTGAAGTATAATAGTCAAACATGTATCACCACCTACAAGAATCTCATTATTCCCCTAATTAAAACCTAGAATTTAAATCATGCTCAGACTAACCTAATATAATTAAGGATGTAAGTTTGGTTGATAGACAAAGGTGAAAGATGAAGGTAACCATTTATAAATCACTCTCATAATGATAATATAACATTTCCATGTGATTCCCAAAGGAAAGGATGCACAAATATAGCCATATCTAAAGGTTCTAAAGCCCTATTAGGGTTTGAAACTTGATATAGAGTGTCATTATGATTTGGATTAGACCTCCATGGTCTCATTTGGGCTATATTAATAGTGGAAGTGATCACTATTTTGTCTCAGACCAAAGGCACTTCATAGTCAATGCAATCTATAGACCCAGTGCATTAATAGTGAAAAAGATGAAATAGAGAGCCATTAATGAATATAGGATGATGTATAGGATTTAATTGGAGATGAATAAAGGTTGATAAGCTCCTAAATCCACTATGAACAATCAGAGGTAGTCACATACTTTGAAACCTAGTCTATGCCTACGAGGCCTAAGAACTGAACATGCACCTCAGGATTCCAAAATTCACTCATAAGATCATGTGACCTTCAAAAAAATTTAAGATACTTAGTGAGAGATTTGAGGGTTTATTTGACTGAATGGTTTGAATAAAATAACCCAGATTGGCCATTTTGGCCTTAATTTATCTCAGGGGTAACCAAACTGCATAGTTAGAACTCAAGAGCCAACTTCATTCACTCATATCTATATAAATGAGATTCATGGGGTCTTAATAACTTACATAGAGCTGAGGGGGTACTTTAATTGAATTGATTTGGATTGTTTCAAAGGTTAAGGGCTAAAACTTTATGAATCATTGTTAAAAACCTAAATGACCTAAAATACTCCTAAAACCCTCATAAGATCCTAGTGAGGAAAAGATGAATATAAATGAATTTATAAGGGGTTAATTAACCTATAAATTTATTTGGATAAAATTGACACTCTTTTACACTCCCTTCCACTCAATTTTTCTATACCATAACTTATACAGATGAAGCAAATTATGTGTTTTATATAAAATTTGAAGTGATTTAAAAGTGTTAAATGGAATAGGTGAGGGAAATTAATGGATGAAGGTGTATGGATATGTATTGTAAATCCTTAGACCTGATTCTCACCTTTTTTATGCATGAAAAATCCTCTTCTAGGTTGGTTATTAAAGGAAGTCTTGGACATAACTATGAGAAACAAAGTGACTGTCAAGTTGATTATGAGGGGTGTGATGTTGAGTTTTTTTAAGGTCTATATGATAGAATAGAGGAAAAATAAGTTATAAAAAGGTGTATCACATCTCTGTAATGAATCTCCTTGAGTGTTTTCAAGTCACCATAGTGATAAGTGTGAGAATTGAGGCTTAAAAGGCTAATGAGTGACTGCAAGGAAGTAACAACAAGTGGTAACATGAAGATCATTAGTTGGAGAGGTGTATAAAGACATGAACTAACCATGTTTCCAACTTATAAAGTTAGATTATATGTGTCAATGACCTCTAAGATAGTTTTGGATAGATATTTAACACCTCATCAAGAAGGCTAGTTTCAAAAAAGATAATGAAGTGTCCCTATGCCAACTTCAAGGAGATGTCATGTTTCAGATAGACACTTGTCCAAGAAAACTTCATGACCTATTTTTTAATTATTTATCTTGCATTATAATTGGTTTTAAAGACTTGAAACTTGGAATTATGACTCTTTAATGTCACTCTTTCTCTCTCCTCTCCTATGCTCTATATATTGAAGCTAGTTTGGCATTATAAACAATCCGTAATTGGTATGGCCAAGCCCTACTACTTTGACATCTTGTTTTACCTTTGAATAAAGTTTTCTCAAGATATTTTAGTCTCTAAAATTCTTCCTTAAGTATGACAAGTAGTCTATTTGGATGATAAGTGACGATTGTTTCTCCTTGCTTCCATTTTGGTCTTGTATGTATTGTGTGAGTAAAAATTCTTCTAAAATGTCTCATGAAGTATAACTATTTATTAGGTGTTTTTGAAGTGTGAAGAGATATTAGTAGTGTCTAATATTAGACCTCCTAATCACCCACCTAAGGAAATGCATAGTAATCTTCCTCCATGTAGAAACACTTATGCTATAAGAATCTTGAGTTGAGATCAGTTTTAGCAATTTACCTTCATAGTGGAAGTTTCAAGTATGTTTATGGAAATAACCTTGGCCTATCACCTCCATTAGTGTAGGTTATTTTTATGTTTATTCCTTAAATTTTCAACACAATAAGTGATTATCTTATTGTAGTGTGTGAGCCTAATTAATTATATCAAGGGAGTTATCCCATAATCTAAATATTTTTCTCTTGTATCCATCTACATATATTTAGAGAGAGTTCCATGTTATCCCAAATTTGAGAAGGTCTAATTTACTTATCTAAGGTGAAAATTTGGGATTTAATAGGTACTAAATATATTTTTTAGGTAATATGTGATTGATTTATATGCAACCCCAATAGTAATAATAATAGTAAGAGGACCCATAGTAGAAAACTAGGCTATAGTGGACAAAATTGGCATTATAACTACCTAATGCTTTCTTTTTTAGCTCAAAGAATGTATAATATAGTATCTACCACACCAATTGTAAGAACAATAATTGAGGAAGTTATCAAAGAATGAGGGATTATTATACTTATAATTTGAGAGAGGAAATTTAGGTCAATGGTTATTACAATTGTAACTATTGTAGCCTAAGATGGAAAGTATGGGGGTTTAGTTGATGATGGATCATGTATTGAGTTTTGTAGTTTTGAATATACATCCCCTTCTACATATCCTTCTTTATATGAAAATAACTCAGTGGCCACTAATATAACATCTCTTTGATTAACCTCCTTAAATTCACCTAATATCTCAATTCCTCTAGACTGAGTACTTTCTTTACTCATCCATTCATCATCTTCATCTATTTCAATTGTCTCATCAAATGACTCTATTTCCTCAATGTTTATCTTTGATACCCATTCTTATTCACTTACCCATATTTCATTTTCTTATTCATTGTCATAAATTTTAATAGAGTCTAATATTTATTTACTCCTAACCTCCCTTCCCCTAATTAATTATACCTATCTACATTCTACTTCCATCTTTTGGAGTGAGATAAGAGGAGTTTTGGGATTCCTTTAATAATTAATTGGTAGTTTAGTAGTAGTAGAGGTTGTCTCTTTAAAATTTAGAGTGGGATATGAAGGGACTCTAGTTGTAGTAGGTGGTAATGAAGTGGGAGTGACCACTAAGGGAATTATGGGAGGTGAAGATGATCACCTAGGAGATTGGGACTCTATCATTGGTGGTGTTATCACAATAGGGGGTGACCTAGGAAGAGAAATAATGGAAACACGAGACAATAAAGCATGAAAACTTACTTGTGATATAGTCAAGGGAGGTAGATGCAATAAAAAAATATCTTAGTTGCTCCACTTGAACCTAAAAGTTTTAACCAAGGTTATTATAAACCCTTTAGAACATGTTAATTTAGGGATAGTTAGTGCATGGAGCAAAAAAAGTAAACATTTGATACCATATTCAACCTAAATATATTAATTAAATAAATAAAATAGATAGATGCATGAATAGACATAGATTTATTAAAATATTAATAGTCAGTATAAACTCATATAATTAATAGATTAAAGAAAATAAAGTACTCATTGTACACAAAACAATGATAAAAGATATATAGGAAAACCATTCCAGAATAATATGTATTAATCTCTATCACATTAGAACCATATACAAATACAATTGAGTGTTATATATAGAGTTTTACCCAACATTCTCTCTATATTTTCCACCTTTTTGATATTCATAAAATGAGTGACTCTTTGCATTCATTTATCTATTATTATGATTAGATAGGTCAAATAGATACAAAAATATTATACAAAAGAAAAAATGAGTCAAATTCACACACATGTCCAATAGATATACTCTATAATTTTATTAACCTTGTTCTACACTCAACACTTTCCTGGATTTAAACATTTGTCTCATCCCAAGACAAATTCACAACACAAGATCTTGATCTGAAGCTTGAGTTGAGGAATTGAACCAAAAACAAGAGTCATGGTTATCACTCCAGATGTCATTTACCAATTTTCACCCTTTGTGCACTACTTAGTTGCCCTTTCAAGTTTTTAAAAAAGTAGCATACTAGCCTATCATCCTTCAAATTTTTAATAGAGTAGCTTAACTAAGTGGCTATCATTTATGGGTTTTCAACCAACCTGACCCTACTTCTAATGCTTAAGGTCATCCTACAAAATTGTGCAAAAAATTTATGAAAACTACAAAATTGGAACTGTGCATTACCTTTTATGTAGGTGGTGGCATACTTTGTGTTGGATGCATAGTAATTTATTGTGATGATGGACCTATTAGAGGAGTGGATGAAACACTTGGTCTTGTAAAAACTATTAGTGGAGGCAATTTTGGTTAATAGAGAGATGGATACACACTTTTGGAACTCTTCTTCTATTCAAGTACTTATTATAATTATTATGAGGGAATGTGTTGTGATTTGTCAATAATTTTTGTAATGGAGGCATCAAGATAGGAAAAGTATTACTTTAACATATTCTAGTTAGTCATCACTTCCTGTAACCTAGTTATCAATATGCATAGTAAGACTTTAATCACCACTAAGTTTTAAATGTTTTCATCATCAGTGATGGTGATGAGTTCCCTAACATTTGAAATTTTGACTAGGATGTCTTATGATGGTTCATCCAAATAATTAGCATGAATTTATGCCTAAATGCATGTAAATGAGTTGTGTAAAGTCACATTATTCCATATTTATAGTTTTTACATGGTCATGTCCATTGAATCTAGCAATTGCTTGAGTGTGTTCCTCATTGTTTTAGAAGTAGCTATGTGATCTTCTATGACAACTTTAAATTTATCTATTATATTGAACTCTAGATTAGTTGTGGCCAAAGAGTTGTTCAATTACTACTTGTAATTGAGCATACCTTGTTCTATCATTTTTTTTAAAGTGTAGACATGTCTAATACTTCTTATTTTAAGGTTGAAGCCTTCTACGTAATTGATTCTTAGAAAGAAATTGCACCTTAAAATTTATAGTTAATGCTAAGAAACATCAAAATATGTTTCCTTCATAGTTATATTCAAAGACATGGATGTTGTTGTAGTTGTCATAGGGTTCATTGTGAATTGAACCAATGGTAGTGAAAAGGTGGTGCACCAAGTGGATGATTTGGGAATATGCCATAACCATTGGCTTTTTATTTACAGTCTAGGCTAATAACCTCCTCTTGTGAACCTATTTATGTTGTAAATGCTAGTTATATTTCATTTTGTGCTTGATAATTGGATTTTTCCTCTACCTCTTACTTTGTTTTAGCTTCAACATAATCCTTAGCCCTGGCTTCAGCCTCAACTCTAGCTTTGGTGTCTTCTTCAACTTTATTTTTTACTTCTAATTTAAATTTAGCCTTAGCTTCTATTGTAACCTTAGATTTGGCTTTGAATTCCTTCTCCTCTATATACACATGATATTTTCAAACTTCATCAATTATTTATTCTGTCTCTTGTGGGAACCTATCGAGTCTTAATCTCTCTGAGTGCATGCTTTAAAGGGTGCATTGAGAAAGGGGTGGGTAGACCATTGGTGATTCATATAATTTTTGTACCTTATACTATTCAAATATATTTGTAACTTATTTTTTAGCACATAGTGTTTAAAAACTCCATCAAACTAGTTGACTCTATTAGCAAAATTTTTGAGTCAGCATTTGAGCATCACAACATAAAATTTTACAATCTAAACATCTTCCAACCCACTAGGGTTTATTATTACTCTCTCTATCATTTTAGTTCTTATCTTTTAGTACTATTTTTCACAAGTTTGTAGTCTATAAAATTACATCCTTACAACCAACTAGGTTGATTAGCTTAACACAATTATGCAGTATGTATTCTATCTTGAAGACATAATCAACTTGTTTGACTATGTTCTTCCAGATCTTATTCCTATAGAATGGTAGTGACCTAATTGATTATATTCTAAATTTTTTGCATAAATTTTTTCCTAAGATAAATTTATACTCTTCATAATCAAGGAATTAACCTCTTTTTGCTAGTAATTAATTCACTTTTCCTTTCAATTGCTTGCATGCTTAGAGTAACGAACATAGATTAATTAGGTGGTTTTTCAAATTACCATTTTATTCACACCATTTTTCTCTTTTACACACACTTCCAATTCACTTTAAACAAAAAAAAGCATTAAAAATTTGTCTTACCAAGGTTTACCTACTTATATTTCATCACCAAAGGGGAAGCTAACTTAGTTTTCTATCCAAGTATAAATATGTGGTTGATGGTATATATTGGTGAAGAACTTGACACCCTTATCACTACAAGATTTTGATGTGAGGGGGTATGCCGCAATAAAAAAATAATACCATCACCAATACAGATAATTTTTAGCCTAAACTTATTAAAACTAGCCTTAGATTACTTTCTAGTTCCTCATTACAGCCAACTTCCCAATCACATTAAAATTAAACTTCATTATAAATTAATAACACTTAGGAATGACCAATTAGTGATCATTTAATTTCGAGTTACTACTTGCTCTTTGATCATTTTATTTTGTATTTTAAAACTTTCATTAGAAAATTTTGGTGTAAGGTTTGTGATATGTGTTCTAATTGTATCATTCACACTGGTCCAATTACTTGTGTGCTTCATTCCATTTTCTTAGATATTATTTTGCAAAACTTTTCCCTATTTTTAGACTATTGTCATCCATATCAACATAGTCTCTTATATACTATATATCCTATTTAAATATAGTACATATTTGACCTATCCAACTATGTCTCCTTATCTTTTTGTTTAGTCCCCTAGCTATGTAATACATAATTTATCTATCCGTCTATGTCTTCTTATTTCTTGTCATGTTCCCTATTTGGCAATACACAATCAACCATTTTGATTATGAGTCATATTTTTTATTTTAATTTCAATCACCTCTTTAATCTATATTTCTCATCATTAATTTATTTCTTGAGGATAAAATGTTAAAAACATGATGAGCCTTGCCCATCCCAATAGGTTCCCAAAAAAATCTTGTGGTTTCCACTTCAAATGAAATCGATGTGCATGTTTAAAATTGCACTACCAATTATGGGACTCTTCCTCATTCATCATCGGTTCATAATCCTATATTATCATTATAGGATGATCTTAAATTAGAATACACACTTGAAATTATCTTCTTCATTAATGAATTTCCTTAATATAGAGGAAAGGGCCCTTCAACCATATATTTACTGATGATAGGTGCTCAAGTAGAATACATTCTTTTACCCTCTCCTAATTTATATCATAGATTTAGGGGTGACATTTTATTTATTTCTCAACCTTTCCATTATATTTTGACTCCTTCCCACACCATGACATCCTCTTCTATGACCTCTTAAACCTCCATGTCAAGTGTCTCCACTAACATGGTAGGTTCAGTATCTAGTGGGATTTCTCCAAAGAACCTCCTCTTCAATCAAGCCACTAGTACATCCTTTGCTACCAATTCTAATCATGATACTAGTGCTTATTTCTCTTTCAATGATAATAATTCTTCTAGTTCATCTTTCTCTACACATGTTAATAATGTTATTAGAACTTCCTTTTCTATCAATGCTTTTCACACCACTAGTATTGTGCATGCTACTACTCATAGTACAACCCAAGCCACTAATAATAATATAAATTATTCACATGATACATACAATAGTAAAAATGCTATCCAAACTCTTCAACTCTTATTACAAACACTCAATAAAATGAACACTTTTTAAACCAATAATGAAAATCAAATAATGTAGATGCAAAATCATCTCATTCACCTTTAAAATCAACTCTAATAGTTCCATGGGGAGGACATAATACAAATTACCCCACCCCCCCTTAGGGATTATCATGGTAACCTCATTACTTAACCACCCCTCATTAATAAAACAATCAAACATCTCCAAAATGAACCTATTGTACCTCAAATTTTTAATATCAATATAGGACGTATCACACTTACCATTAGTTATAATGGGTCCATTGATCCCACATTACATTCAAAAATATTTGGAAATATCTTAAATATTGAGTCAAACTTAATACCTTTGATATTACCAAACCATTAGTTAAAACACTCTCTAGAGATGCTTTAGATTGGTAAAATAAACTAAAATCCCATTTTATCACTAAAAGATATGGTTAACTCATTAGTACAAGAGTTTGAAACTAATGATCTCCTTGAGAATACCTTAGACCACTTCATAAATTATAAGAAAATTGAAACCAAAACAACACAATATTTCATGAAATTATGGAAGAACTTGTCTAATAAATATAAGCATAACATGGCAAAAAATAATCTCTTTCATCTATTCATTAATGCTCTCTACCCCAAGTTATAATATCAGGTTAGGACTCTTTCTCTAAGAACTTTGAAAGAAGCCCTCAACCAAGCTAAGAACCAACATTTTCTCATGCACCAATTTAAACCATCCCAACCTCATATGGGAACTCATATTCCCATTAAAAATAAAAATCACCATGATAACAATAATGGTGTCACTAATACTTAAGATACCTGTTGACCTAATTTGACTTTTAAGTCAAACTGGGGCCCCCTAGTAAAAAATTGACTTTTCAGGTCTATAAATGGATATAATATATTTTAATGAGGTGTTTTATAGGTTAATTAATGTCAAATAATTTTATATTATCTTTGGTCAATTAGTATTTATGTCCTTATATCATTTTTGGGTCATTTGAGGGGTCAAAAGGTGTATTTAATGCTTTGTACAGGTTTCATGGGAAATGTGCAAGTGTCAAAATGTGATTTCATGCCCCATGTGTCATTATAATTCTTAGATAACTAAAACTACTAAAAATATGGTAGGTTGTTTAGAGAAAAGGCATTTTTCTTGGCAAAAAAAGAAAAAATGGCACTTGTATGGCCTCCTTGGGAAGTGTACCACTTAGAAAAGGTTGAAATTTGAATATTAAGATTCCAAAAGCTCAATCCCACATTTTTTTATTTTCATATGTCATTTATTTATCAAAACCATTTTGATTCCTTTTCACTTTTTTAGACACACAAAAGTGACTTACAGGTTTGTACTTGGTATGGTCAACATAGGGGGTTTTAAGTAGAATGATTTTGAGGGGTTATTTTAAACTTAGATAACTTAATTTTCATATTAATAAGTTTTATAATGATCAACTGTGATTTATGAACCATTCTTTTGAAGTTGACCATGCAAATTCACCTATCAATCTATGCACCCTTCATGTTTTGCCTTGGTTTTAAGAAGCCATACAATCTAGCTACTGAGATTAATTCCATAGTATTTTGAATCATTTTTATCATATTATCCATTATTATTTTCATCTCTCAACTTGTTTTGATAAGTCTAATAGCTTAGTTTTCAAGAAGGTACCTCTAGGAGCAGTTTTAATCATTTCCCCACTTATAGAAATTTGAATCACATGAAGAGGCTTCATATGAATGAAAATGGTGTCTTATATTATTTAATTACATCAGGGTAACCTCCTTATAGTTTTTGGTCTCACATCCCCAAAGTTTGATCAAAACCCATGCCTCCACCATGTTAGACTAGTCATTTAACACTCTGTCTGCTCTATTTTATGTGTATGCAAGTTATTTTCATGTGATAAAGATGTGTTTAAATTGATTTTAAAGTGTCCATAGTGGAAATAATGTGTTTGAAGAGTTTAATCATGAATTTAATTTATTTTATGGTCTTTTATCAACTTATTATTGCTTCATTCTACACTTACTACCCATATACAACTGATAATCACCTATAAGGCCTTTGATGATGTCATTCTAAAGTATGAAAATGGTAATGATTATTACAACCTCTTGGTATAGATAGAATTATGAATTGGAATTATTGATGACAACATATAAAGTATTCAAAAAAACCAATACTTGTAGACTTTCAAGTCCATTGCACTCCCTGTGTTAAGAAAACCCATCTATAGGTGTATCACAAAGTTTTGATTGCTCTTATATGGAGATTTGAAGCATGAAGGAATCTTTATTTGTATTTATAGTAGGTTACATGAACATTAAAGACCTACTTGAACTATTTTATAGAAAAATAAAAGGTAATCCATGTTTAAAAGGGTAAGAGACTAAATTTAGGGAAATAGTCCCTAAAAAGGGCAAACAGAGGTCTAGGGGGTTTTAGAAAACCTATTATGACATACCTCCCAAGACATTTTAATTCATATCAATGACCTTTCCTTGTACCATCTATCATGAAGAATCACTATGCCAATTTTAAGGGGTAGAAAGCAAATGGAGTTTGGGTTTTTAGGGATTCAAATTTGTCAAATCATGATTAAAGTCCTTTAGTGATGTCTACAGGCCTGAGAGAGAAAAGAGACCATTCAAAATTGCAAATCATAAAAGGATACCCTCATGGTTAAATGTTTCTAGTAAATAAGAGGAATTTTAATAGTATTAAATGTCATAAAAATAAGATGTAAGTGATGTCATAATCCTCAAGAGATCCAACAGTCCGTACATTGAGCTAATGTTAACCTACAATAGGTAGGGCTGGGTTTAAAGTTTGATGCCCAGGTAGTGTTTTGAGACCCTCAAGATGAGTGCAAGATCAAACATGTTTTTTGTGACAAAAATAAGTTAAAGGGAGTATTTTGAACACTATAACCCAAGTCTCAAGAATCTAATGACACCTACATTGGTCACCAAAGCAAAGTCTCAGTTAGAACTAAAGAGAGCTTAGTTATGAATCCAAAGTGCATGGGAAGAACTATGGTAGGTTGGAATGATGATACAAGAAAGTGAAAATTTTTATGAGGATCATGAAAAACTTCATGAACTATAAAAAATTTAAATAAGGCTTTCTAAATTCTCACAAACCCTGTACACACACCTACAGTAGGGAAAGGGGACATCTTAGCCAACAGTCCATAAAGTTGAGAAACATGGATTGTATGAGGTGTTTGATAAAATTGGAGTGAAAAGTGATTTGTAATACCTCAATAATAGTTTTAATAGTACCAATAGATCTTAAGACACCATGATCAAGGCCCAAATGAGAGAAACACACCTATAATAGGTCCTATAAGCAAAATGGTCTTAGTCTAACCAGTCACCTCAAATTTGATGCCAAGGTAATTTTTTTAAGGCTTCCAAAGGACATTAAAAATTCAAATATGTACTTGAATAATTATAGGTATTCATTTAGAGCCTCAAAAATCCTAAAATTATTCCTAATTCATACAATATACACATACAGGAGTGATTTTGGAGGTCAACATAGTGAAAATTATGCTCAAGCCTAACTAAGTAAAGAACATGAGGGACATGTGAAGGGAGTGAAGTGATGAATGGTTTTATAATACCTTGTTTAAGTTTTTTTTTAAATAATAGACATAACCAAACACCATAAAATAAGTAGATAAGAGCCCAAAAGCAATCATACACAATCAAACCCTACATAGTCTATTATGTGAGGAGCCTAGTTTTAAGTTTTATAACTTTTGAAGGATCTATGATTAGATTTAAAGGATAAAATTTCATGGAGGAAATCATGAATACATGGTTAATCCTATAAAAAATCAAATTGTCCTATAAAAATAGCATAAGTTCCTCCTATTTTGTCTCATATAGAGGTACTTTTCCCATACATAAACTTACAAATCATGGAAGGTAGAGATGTTTAGATGAAATAAGTGATAATAAGACCTTGAAAAGTGGTTGGGAAAGATTTAATATATCTAATACATCATGAGTAACCTTTCAAGGAATAATGAAACCAAACATGGCACTCCATATTCCTAAACTTGTAGGCAAACCTAGTAATCAAGGAGTAGGCCTAATGCCCAAACAAAGGGTCATATGCGATTCTATCCATATGTGAGAATTTAAACTAATTATAACATGTTAATGAGGTAAATATAAATATTTTTGTGTTACTAAGAAGTAAACAAAGCTTTATGAGGTCATTTTTTGACCTTGAAGTACAAACAAGCTAAAGAAAAACATTAGGCCTATATCCAAATTGAGGGCCTTTCACACTTATTACATGAGGTGAAATTTATAATATATTTGGATATGTTTATGAGGTCATATATGATGTTTAAAATGTCTTGGAATGCATAGGAATCACAAGAAAACCATTTTTTGGGCAAAAATCTCTTAGGAATGAAAGAAAGGTGTAAAGAAAAGCTTGAATAGGTGACTTCAAGTTTTCATATCTCACCTAAGGATTTTCATGGGATTAAAAATATTTGGAGATGTTAATAGGGTTCCTGAAGATCTTTCTTGTAAATTTTTTTTGTAGTTTGGATGTCAAAACTTTATGAATCATCCTTAAGACCAAAAATAGATCTAAAAACCTAATAAACCCTCAACCAAGACCAATTTACAAAAATGGAGTTGGATATATATTCAAATGGATCAGTTTGACCATAATATATATTGTATTTTTAATATAAATATCTCAATATCCTTCCCACTACAACTAGTTGTATGGACATGGTAAAAAATATGCTCTTTTTGACCATTTTTTGTGTTTTGTAGGTTCTAGAAGGATTTAAGAAATGAAATTTTTTTTTGAGGGAATATTTATACTTTTAATAACTCATAATATTAATTTAATTACATGAAATAACTTATAAGTTCCATAACCAGGTGATTCAACTTAGCCATTGAAATCTAGCATATTAGACAAACTAGTGAAGAAGATGGAAAAATTTAAGTGAGATCATTTTAAGGTGTCCCTAGTGTTTATAAGGAAATTTATGGTCTTTAAAATTTTCATACACTCCATCTCATGAATTTTCATGGATAAATGATTCCTTTTTGGAAGCCAAGTGTGTAGGGTGCATGAAAGGAGTTCTTTTTAGACTGCAGATGATTATTTCTCCTTTCTAGTTGATTCTAGAAGACCATGCATGAAACCAATGCATGGAGAGGAATTTATGATGTACCTACCATAAATTAAAATCATAATAATTTGCATTTATTAGTTATGGTATTTTCAAATAAAGTCAATCATAAAGGTAGTTTTTCTGTGCAAAATGGGAAGTTTTATACCACTTTTCATGAAGTTTGTGACTTAGATGGACACTTTTAGCTCTTGAAATTTCATGGTTCATAAAATACCATCCAAAAATTAAAAATTAAATCTTTTTATCAGATTTACAACTATCCTTTTGACCCTTTGACTTCTCTCTTCTTCTCTCTCTCACAAGTTCTATAAGAACTAGCCATTTTGGCATTGTATTGGATGTTCCACCTGAGTATGGAAAATACCTAATAATTTTTATACCTTTTGATAAATAAAATGACTAATTTTTACCTCTTCCATGAATTTTCACAGTGTGCTTTATTTTAATGTTGAATTTGCTTAGTAAAGACTATGGATTCCTTATCAAGTTGTCACATTCTCTCACCTATTTACAACTTCTTCTTACAAGGCATGTGATGTGTTATAGGAAATGTAAAGGTTTAAGGGAGTTAGTATCTTCATTAGTGCCATTAAATTCCTCTTTTCTATTCCTCCTAGCTTTGCACATTCATCCATAAATCCATAATGTAATATTGATATAATAAGACATAGGCTGGAGAGTGTATGTTTAGTTATCCTTTGATTTCAAGTGTAATATGCATAAGGTTAGATGTAATAAATATATTTGGTGTATCACATACCTTAGGTTAGTTTTTTTTTAGTTGTCTCTCTCCCTTTTCATTCCTAAAAGTTAGTAGTATATGCAATCCTAAGTGGTACATCAAGGGAACTATCCCTATCTAGAGACTCACCTCCTTCCTTAGGCTGCCCACAAGCCTAGAGGTGATTCCATTGTGCCACTTGGATGAGGAGAGATTTTTCATCCCATAAAAGGGTTAAAATCCAAGTGACATTAGTTTTTAGCACACCTGGTGAGACTTTTGTTTCAAAAGTTAGAGGATTTTTGGTGTTGTCCTTTAACGCATCATCCTTTAGAGGCATTTATCTAAGCATCAATGGTGACTCAAAAGCTATATCAATTGGTCAAGAAACCCAAGTGATATTTTTAATATTTTTGGTAACATGTTATTTTGTGGTTTCATTTCCTAATTAATTTTCATAGTTGACCTTGGTGCTGAGTACAATTTCACATAAGTTGGTGAGACCTTCCAAGCTTATGGCATTCCCTATCAATATTAACAAGTTCTTAACCAACCCTATCAAAAAGTGTATTATCCCCAATATGGTTATTTTCAGCCTAAATATGATCATATCCAGCCCATACATGATTCTTAGTAGTCATATAGGCATCTTTTTCCATGTCTTACTCCTAATTAACCTAGACACTCCTCAAGCCAACCCATTTCCACCTTCAAGAAGACACTCTTGGACTATGAGAGATATATGTTAGAGATTGATACTCTTAGGGGATGTGGCCAAAATATTCTGAATCATTATATCCATCAAGTGAGAAATGCATTAGAGTTATTCAAGAGGGGGTGGGCAGCTATTAAGAGAGTCGATTGACAAAGGCTCACAAGTGAGATGTTAGATGTGAGTGGTTTAGTATCTTCATTAGAGGATAGGCTATAATTTAATGAAATCCATCCTCACCAAACCTATCAGTCTTCTTTTCTACTTATATAAAGTTTCTATCAATCCTACATGGTTCCCACTCATGAACCCAATTAACCTTATCAAGGCCATCCTTTTCCAAATCACGTAGAGGAAAGATTTGAGAACAATAACTTTATTTTTAAAGCAAAACTTGATAGGAAAATTGAGTTGGAAAATAATCATATGCAATAGTCCATGTTGGTATAAAAATAAGTGGATTTCAAACCCTCATTACCCTGTCACATTGTATCCCCACCGACTCAAAAAGAGACATCTAATCCTAATATCCCAAGTTAGAATAGGATAGTGGAGTCATCGGGAAAAAAAAAGGAGAAAAGTCTTGAAAAAAAATGTGAAATCAAAGATAATCTTCATCTTATACAAACACCTCACACCCTTCCTCAAAAAGAGAACTCAAATCCTAAGATCCTAAGTTAGAGAAAAATAGTAGAGTCATGGGGCAAGAAAGAAGATAAAAGAATTATCAAAGAGTGAAATAAAGAATAGAGTTGATCCTTTACAAGTCCCTCCCATGCTTCCTCAAAAAGCTTATTATTTTCCATGGGAACCATCATGTACACCTCAAACTTATGATGATTCTTATGAGCTTCAAGAAAGACTTTTCCAAGAGGATCTATTCAAGAAAATTGAAGAGTTAGAGTCAAAGATGAAGTTACTAAGTCAAGGTGTGATGGAAGGGTTAGACCAATAAGAAGATTCTATGCCTAAACACACCCCATTTCACCTCCTTCAAGAGAGTTCCCAAGTTAATTAAAATGTGAATGAAATAGATGTCAAGTGGAAGAAAGAAATTCAAGTTGTCTCACCCCAAGATCTGCATTCCTTTCCTCAAGAGCTCTAAAAAAAATCTCTTAGTTTTCATTCTTAGTTAGATTTTTAACTCTATGTTCCACCTCCACCAACTAGTTCTTTTTGTCCTAATTCCATCACCATTTGAATTTATGGACCTATATTGTGGGAACCAAAATATGATTATCTAGTTGAGTAAAATTTGAAATTCTTTCTTGAAGAAAATACAAATCCTTGGCAACCTTATTGGGATAAGTCACTAGATTTTGAGATGCCTAGTATTAGCATCACTAGAAATGAGATGGAAGATCTTGTAACCCTTGAGAATCAAAGTCATGATATGGTAGTCGAGATGTAAATTAAGATCCTTCAAGAGGTCCTAAGTGATGAAGAAGAGTTGAGTTCTTGTGTTGAATATCCTTGTTTGGTTGATGATGAAGAATACTTTCCTTGTGTTGAAGAGCTTATATTGAGAGAAACAAATGAAGAATAGAAAGTAAAATTCATGGCTAATAAATAAGACCTCATGAGTGATTATGAGGAAGAAATTACCATATGTAATCCATTTTATTAACAAAAAGATAATCCATAAGATCTTATCTCCATATTTGAGGGTATGCGTATTCATGAAGCTAACTCTAATGCATACATTCATGAGGAGGATTACATCCATGAAGAAGGTGGCCAGGACTTGAAGAAATAACTACATGAGGAATAATCCATGCTTGATCATGAGGTATGGATGACCATTCCAATATTGAATAGGAAATGGCTCTAAATAAATAAGAGTACAAGGATGATTAGCATCTATAAATAGAGCTCTTTCAAGAGCTTGAAGATCTTTTCCAAGTTTAAGGTCAAGTGTATGATAATGTGAAGGAAGAATTTTCCATGTAAGATAATGATCAAGATTGGATAGACTTTTCAAAGCTCCTTGATGAGCTAGAAGATCTTGTAGTTGAGAAGAAGCCTAATATTGTTGAGAGCACCATGGAAGACAAGAAAGTATGCCTTGCTCAATCATCATTTGAAGTTGAAATTAAAGATTGCATGACAAGGCTGCAGATGTTTGGATGCAAGAAGAATACTTATACATTAAAGACTTGTTTCAATATGGTCTACTTGAGAGAATGCCAATTGAAGTGACAAAGACAAGTCTGATCCACAAAACATCCAATTTAAGGAGAATCATGATTTGTACCATGTTCTATCTCATGAAGAAGATGATGTTTCAAACTTTCCCTTTGATATAGGAGGGAGGTATTCTAATTTTTAGTTGTACATAATATGTTGTTATTTTATTCCCCTAAGTGCCTTGAGCACATGTGTGTGTCTTGTGTGTTTGATTTCTTTATTGTGTGTGTCCTTTGCATTGTTTGGTTGAGGTAGTATTAGTGTCTTGTATTGATCAAAGGTTTTTGATCAATGGTCAAAGGTTTTATTGTTTGTCATAGTCCTTAGCATACTACCCCTATGATACACCATTTTGTTGACTATATTTGACTTTTAAGTCAAATTGGGCCCCCTAGTAAAAAACATGACTTTTTAGGTCTATAAGGGGATATAATATATTGTAATTAGATGTTTTATAGTTTAATTTATGTTAACTAATTTTATATTATCTTTGTTCAATTATTTTTTGTCTTTATATCATTTTTGGGTCATTTAAGGGGTCAAAAAAGTGCATTTCATGCTTTGTATAGTTTTTTTGAGAAATTTGAAAGTATGAAAATGTGGTGTCATGCCCCATATGTAATTATAAGTCTTTGATAACTGAAAATACTAAAAATATGGTAGTTTGTTTAGAGAAATGATAGTTTTCTTGGTAAAAAAGAGAAAATAGCACTTGTAAGGCCTCCTTAGGAAGTCTGCCACTTGAAAAAGGTTTAAATATGACTATTCATCTTCCTAAGTCTAAATAAAACTTTTGGTTTTATTTGGATATGTCATTTATTTCTCAAAATTGTTTTACTTCCTTTTCACTTTTCTAGACAAACAAAAGTGACTTGCAGGTTTGTACTTGGTACGATCAACACAAGGGGTTTTAGAAAGAATGCTTCTGGGAGATTGTTGTAAACTAATAGACCTTAATTTTCATATCAATAAATTTTATAATGATAAAATTTTCTTTATGAACCATTCATTTTAATATAATTTTGTAAATCCACCTATCAATCTATGCACCCTTCAAGTTTTTCCTTGGTTTGAAGAAGTCCATACAATCTGGCTACTAAGATTTATTCTAGAGGATGTTGAATAAATTTTATCATGTTATCCATGATTGGTTTCATCTTTAAACTTTGTTTGATAAGTCTAATAGCTCACTTTGCAAGAAGGTACCTCCAACAGTAGTTTCAATCATTTCCCCACTTGCAAAAGTTTGAATCACATGCAGAGGCTTCATATGAATGAAAATTATGTTTTCCATGATAAAATTCCATGAAGGTCATGTCCTTATTTTTTTGGTCTTACATCCCCATAGTTTGATCAAAACCCATGCCTCTACCATGTTAAACCAGTCATTGAACACTCTATTTGCTCTATTTTATGTGTATGCAAGTTATTTTCATGTGATAAGGATGTGTTGAAACTAGTTTTAGAGTTTCCTTAGCACAAATAATGCATTTGAAGATTTTAATCATGAATTAAAGTTATTTTAGTGTCTTTTATCAACTTATATTGCTTCATTCTACACTTATTGCCCATGTACAACTCATAATCACCTATAAGGCCTTTGATGATGTCATACTCAAGTATTAGAATGGTGATGAGTGTTACAACCTATTGGTATGGATATAAATATGCATTGGGATTCTTTATGAGAACATATAAAGTGTTCACAAAGATAAATAATTTTAGACTTTCAAGTCCACTACAATGCTTGTGGTAAGAAAGCCCATCTATAGGTATATCACAAAGTTTTGATTACTTTTATATGGAGATTTGAATCATGAAGGAAGATTTATTTGGATTTATACTAGGTAAATTGAACATTTCATACCTACATGAAGTATTTTATATACAAATATAAGTTAATCCATGATCAAAAGGGTAAGAGACTGAGTTTAGGAAAATAGTCCCTAAAAAGGGCAAATAGAGGTCCATGTGGTTTTGGAAAACCTCTTATGACATACCTCCCAAGACTTTTCATTCATCCTAATAAGTTTGCCTTGTACCCTCTATGATAAGTTTTAGGGGTAGAAATCAAATGGATATTAGGTTTTTAGAGATCCAAATTTTCCAAATCATGACTAAAGTCCTTCAATGATGTCTACAGGCCTGAGAGGTAAAAGAGACCCTTCATTCAAAATTGCAAATCCTAAAAGCATATCCGCATGGTTAAATGTTTATAGTTAATAAGTGGAATGTTCATAGTATATAAAGTCATAAAAATAAGATTTAAGTGATGTCATACTCCTTAAAATATCTAATAGTTCATACACTAAGCCAATGCTAACCTACAACATGGTAGGGTATTGTTTCAAGTTTGATACCTAGCTATTGTTTTGAGACCATTAAGTTGAGTGTAGGATCAAGAAATTTTGTTGCGACCAAAATAATTTAGAGGGAGTGTTTTAAGTACTATAACCCAATTATCAAGAACCTAATGACACCTAAAGAGGTCACCAAAGCAACATCTCAGTTAGAACTAAAGAGAGATTACTTATGAATCTAGAGTGCATGGGAAGATCGATGGTAGGTTGGAATGATGCTACAATAAAGTGACCAATTTTATGAGGATTATGAAAAACTTCATGAACTAAAAAATAATTTAAATAAGGCTTGCTAAAATATCATAAACCTTATAGACACACCTACAATAGGGGTTGAAAAGGGGACATCTCAACTAAAAGTCCATAAAGTTGAGAAACAAGGCTTGCATGTGGTGTTTGATAAAATGGGAGTGAAAAGTGAGTTGGAATACCTACATCATAGTTTGAATAGTACCACTAGATATTAAGGCACCATGATCAAGGCCCAAATGGGAGAAACACACCTATAATAGGGCCTATAAGCAAAATAGTCTTAGTTTGACTAGCCACCTCAAATTTGATGCCAAGGTAATGTTTTAAGGATTCCCAAGGAGAGTAGTAGTTTAAACATGTACTTGAAGACTTATAGGGATTAATGGAGATCCTTAAAAATCCTAACATTAGGCATAAATCATATAATATACAACTACAATTGTGATTTCGGAGTTTAACACAATCAATGTTATGCTCAACCCTAACTAAGAAAAGAACATTAAGGACATGTAAAGTGTAATGAAATTACTTCAACAATAAAGTAGAATAGAAGAAATAGATCCAAATATGACTAAAATATATCATAATATATGATAATAGATAATCCACTTCAAGGGGTAAACCTCCACAAGTTTTAATAAGATTAGAATTCACAATATGATGATAAACAATTACCCACTACCTCCCATATATAGTCTATCTAGGCCATGGTTACTCCATAGGCTGACCTACTAACCAAATGAATTCATAGAGAAATGTGATATAACATCAAAAAGGGATAAGTAAGCCATAAGTCAACTATTAATATCCTAATACATGTGATAGGTTAGGGGCATAGCATGCCCTTCCCCTTCAAACCAACATTGTCCTCAATGTTGAACAACTCTGGATGTTGTTGTAGAAAATATTCACCTTCCCAAGGTGTATGTTCACTGCTCAGGTTCTTCTACTTGATCAGATATTCCCTAATCTATCTAGTTATCAACCTCTTCATACATGTTTGGAGGATCTTCTCTGGTTCTAAAATGACTCATCCTTCTTAATCTAGTTTTGGGATCTCTGTTTGGGCTAAAACTTTTTGTCCATTGACCTTCTTCAAATAGGAAACATGAAATATTGGGTGTATACGAGATGAATGAGGTAACTTGAGCTTGTAAGCCATACTTCCAATTTTTTTTAGAACCTAATAAGGGCCATAATACTTAGGAGCAATTTTTTTGTCCTTTTTATGTTGCTTTAAGGACATCTACGTGTAAGGCTATAAATGTAAAAATACCCAATCAACCACCTCAAAATTTTGCTCATTATGGTGTTGATTTTATTGTTGCTTCATCATGTTTTGTGCCAAGGATAAATTCTCTCTTGAACTTGCCAAAACATCTTTTTAATGTTGATTTTACTACTCCACATCTCAAACCTTGGTTTGCACCTTTAATGAAGAAGTGATGGAAGGTGGATGGTAACCATATAGTGATAGAAATGGAGACATTTTACAAGAGGTATGGAAAGATGTGTTATACCACCATTCTGCAAGTGGTATCCATTTGTTAACCACTTCTATTTATCCATTAGATTGGGGGTGTTAAGATGACCTATGAGCTAGATGAGTACCCAAATAGGAAAATAGTTCAGTCCAAAAATTACTAGTGAAAATAAGATCATGATCACCTACAATTATTTTGGGTTCCATGTAATTTTAGAAATGCCTCCAAAAAAATAGATGCTACTGTACTTGCTAAAAATGTGTGTGAGAGAGCATAAAAATGGGCATATTTTTTAAGCCTATCCATAATGACCAAGATAAAATTCTTACCTTTAGAACAAGGTAACCCTGTGATGAAATCCATGGAAACCTCCTCCCACCTTTGACTAGGAATTGCTAACAGTTGTAACAGACTCGAGGTCTTAACTATCTCACCTTTATTCTACTGGCATATCAAGCATTCTACGAAAAAAAATTTACATATCCCTTAAGTCCTTCCTAAAATAATTCTTTCCTAATTTTGTGATAAGTTTTCAAGAACCCTGAGTGTCCCCCAATTGGATATGCATGCAACTCCACAAGAATTTTATGCTTAAGCTCTAAATATTTACACAAGTATAACCTCTCCTTATACCATAGGACATTACCTTTCCTTTAAAAATTTTTAGAGGCTAAATTACCTTGTTGGAGATTTTGAATCAGAACCTATGTATCCTTGTCTTTCTCCCATTCTAACTTGGTTTCATCCATCCAATCTGCTTGCAACATGGACAATCCACAAAGTAATGCTTTTGTGGATGTATCTTGTCTGGATAGTGCATCTGCTACTACATTATAATTACCTTTATTGTAGATGATTTCAAAATCATAACCCAACATTTTGGTTACCCACTTTTGTTGTTCTTCAGATGATAATATTTGCTCTAAAAATTATTTGAGACTATCATGATTTGTTTTCACCTTAAAGTGTCTACCCATTAGATAGGGCCTCTATTGTTTAACTGTATGAAGAATAGCCATCATTTCTTTCTTATAGATAGGTTTTTATACATTCTTATCTTTTAATTGATGACTCTCAAATGAAATGGGTCTTCCTTCTTGCATTAGTACTACTCCCAACCTAGATCTAGAAGCATCACATTCAACAGTGAATGCCTTTGAGAAGTTTGGAGTAGCCAAAACTGGAGTGGTGTACATAGCTAATTTTAGTTTCTCAAATGCTTTGGTGGTGGAATCATTCCAATGGAAGGGATCTTTCTTTATCAATGAAGTTAGTAGAGTCACTATGATGCCATAACCTTTCACAAATATTTAGTAGTAACCTGTTAGTCCTAGGAACCCTTAGAGGTTTTTAAGAGTTTTTGGCATGGGTCATTCCATCATATCTTTGATCTTTTGGGGATCAACTTTGACACCTTCATGGGAAACAATGTGACCTAGGTATTCTACCTCCTATACTCTAAAATCACATTTGTATGGATTCACATAAAGCTGATGCTTCTTCAAAATTATCAACACCTATTTCACATGTTGCAGATGTGCTTCCCATGTCTAACTATAAATCAATATTTCATCAAAGAAAACCAACATAAACTTCCTTAAAAAAGGCCTAAAAATAGTGTTCATCAAGCTATGAAAAGTAGATGGTGCATTTGTAAGACCAAAGGGCATTACTAAGAAATCATAATGTCCCTCATACATTCTAAAAGCAATTTTATGAACATATTCATCCTTGATTCTACTTTGATGGTACACTAAGAGAAGATCCAATTTTGTGAAATAATTAGCACCATGCAACTCATCAAGTAAATCATCAATTACTAGAATATGAAACTTATATTTTATGGTGTACTTGTTGAGTTCCCTATAATCTGGCACATCCTCCTTGTGTCATCTTTCTTCCACACCATGACCACTGGTGATGAATATGCACTTTGATTGTGCTTGATGATCCCTACCTCTAGAATCTCATGGACCATCTTTTCAATTTCAGTCTTTTGTGCATATGGATATCTATATGGTATGATATTTAGTGGTTAACTCCCTAGAAGTAGTTGAATGGCATGATCATGTTATCTTTTTGGTGGTAGTCCTTTTGGCATGGCCCCAAAAATAGATGGGTGGTCATCAAGAATCATCAGTAGATTAGGATGTGTAGATGCCTATGTGGGTTGAACTTCTATGGAACATAATCATGAAATAATTCCCTCTACCCCCTTTTTTAGCATCTTGGTCATTTGATGTGAACTAATCAATTATGGAGATTTTGCCTATAATCCACGTAGTTCAATTTTCCTACCTTTAGAATGAAAGTGCATGCGTAGTTCCTGGAAGTTCATCTTAGAGGTACCCAAGGTTGTGAGCCATTGGACTCACAAAATAATGTCTATTCTACCCATGGGAATAACAAACATAGGAAAATATAGATTGTACTCACCCATATCAAGATTAATATTATAGCATTTACCTAAACATTTAATTATGCCACCATCTACAATCATGACCTAAAATTCTAGTGCTAGGTAGATGAAACAATTCAATTGAGTGGCCAACTTATGGTTGATGAAGTTGTGTGCTCCCTGAATCAATCAACACTATCACCTTCTATTTCTTGAGGAAACCCACCACCTTAATAATTTTTGGAGTGTTAATACCTGTAAGTGCATGACAAGAGATTATAGGTTTTTAATCTTTAGGTACCTCCTCTATCTCTTCCTCAAAATCATTGGAGGCATCATCTTCTTCTTCATCTTCATTAGATCCCTCAATGTAGAATAACTTCTTCTCAGTGCATCTATGTCCTTTTCTCCACTTCTTGTCACAACTAAAACATAATCCTTTTGCACGCTTCTATTTAATTTATTGAGGGGTCAATCTGGTAGGTAAAGGAAATATTGGTGTCAATATGTTATGATCTTTGAAGTGAGTGAATGGCTGCTTCTTGTTGGCTATTAGTTTAACCTCAACACTATGTGCCATGATAATAGAATTATAAATCTTAAGTGGATTAAACATGCATACCTCATGTTGAATGTGGTCCCTGAGTCCACCCAAAAATAGGTCATTCAAGTTCTCCTTACAAATTGTCTCCACACGTAAGGATAGGTTCTGAAAATGATGAATATAATCCTTGATGGAGCTAGTCCATCACAATTTTTCTAGTTGGCTGAAGTAATTATCTATCACACTATTTCCATAGTGTAATTGCATCATCTCTGTAAAAATTGACTAGGTAACACTGAGAGTCATGTTTTTATTTTGAGCACACAACCATTGATACCAAATGAATTGATCAGGTTTAAGATACAAGGATGCCATGGCAACCTTCTATCCACCTGGGATCTGATGTAAATTGAAAAAATTCTCCATTTTATTGATATAATTGAGTGGATCTTTTCCATCAAATTTGTAAAAATCCAACATTGGTAATAGGTACTTCTATGGCAATATAGTTGGATTTGAAGTAGACTGGTTGGGAGAACCACCCTAGTGAGGTTATGCAATAGAGATATCTGGATGATTTGATTAATTATTTTTCAAATCCATCATGATATCTACCAAACTATCTTGTACGGATTTCATATTAGATTGTAAGCCTTGCACCTCACTTTGAATGCCTTGCACACTATAGTCAAGTTGGCTCACTTTGTGATCCATGTCAGAGAACCATGGTATAAAGGATCTAGTACATCCCCATTCTGACTCTATCTCTTCCTTGTTAGGATTTTTACCTATAGTTTCAGCACTCTTTCCTTGGCCTCGAGTTTGTGGACCTGCAATAAAAGGGTTTTATGATGTCGACCTTGATTGGTAATTTTGACCCAACTTTGACCAAGCAATTTTGGACTTATGTCAGCTTCAAATCAACACATACAAAGAACATACCCTATCCAAATTTTTATAATATTTACAAAAATGTAAATAACTTAAAAAAGTTCTTTGAATTGTGCACTATAGAGTAATTTTATGAAAAACCCTAAAATGGTGATAACTTTTGAAAAATATATCCAAATAAGCTGAAATTGTAATGGACTCTTAACTTAATAATTTCTCACCTCTAGTAAAAAAATTGTATATAAATTCATAACCTTTTTTTATATATAGCCAAATTTTAAAAATTAGGGTTTCACCCAAAAGAGTGCCCAAATCACAGCTTTGATACCACTTGTAATGAAATTACTTCAAAAGTAAAGTATAATAGTAGAAATAGATCCAAATATGACTGAAATATATTAGAATATATGATAATAGACAAGCCACTTTGAGGGGACAACCTCCACAAGTTTCAATAACAGCAAAATTCACAATATGATGATAAATAATTACCCACTACCTCTTATATATAGTCTATCTAGGCCATGGTTACTCCATAGGCCAACCTACTAACCAAATGAATGCATAGAGAAATGTGATATAGCATCAAAGAGGGATAAATAAGCCACAAGTCAGCTATTCCTATCCTAATACATGTGATAGGCTAGGGGCATATCATAAAGGGAGTGAAGTAATGAATGGTTTCATAATACCTTAGTTAATGTTTTTTTGGAGAATAGGCATACCCAAACATCACAAAATAATCATATAAGAGTTCAAAGCAAGCATACATAGTCAAACCCTACACAGTTTGTTATGTGAGAAGCTTAGTTTTAAGTTTTTTAACTTTTAAAGGATCTATGCTTAGAGTTAAAGGCTAAAATTTTATGGAGGAAATAATTAAGATAAGTTTCAAATTTTTATTTAAAAATAGGGAAGTTACCCCTATTTTGTCTCAAATAGGGGGCACTTTTCCTATACACAAACTTGCAAATCATGAAAGGTAGAGATGGTTAGATGAAATAGGAGATAAGATAACCTTGAAAAGTGGTCTAGAAATATTGAATATAGATAATAAATCATGATTAAAATTTCAAGGAAGAATGAAACCAAACATGGCACTCCATATTCCTAAACTTTTAGGCAAACCTAGTAAGCAAGGAGTAGGCCTAATGCCCAAATGAAGGGTCATATGCACTTCTAGCCCTAGGTGAGCATTTAAACTGATTGGAACATGTTCATGAGGTCAATATAAATGTGTTTGAGCTATTTATAAGTATGTAAAGCTTCAATAGGTCATTTTTGACCTTGAAGTACAAACAAGATATAAGAACAACATTAGGCCTATGTCCAAATTGAGGGCCTTTCACACTTATTGAATGTGGTGAACTTTATAATCTATTGGGATATGTTTATGAGGTCATATATGATGTATAAAATCTCTTGTAATGCATAAGAATCATAATAAAACCATTTTTGGGAAAAAATCTCTTAGGCATGTAGGAAAGCTGCAAGGAAGAGATTGAATATGTGACTTCAAGTGTTCATATCTCACTTGAGGATTTTAATGGGAGTCCAATAAATTTTGAGATGTTATTAGGGTTATTTTAGATCATTCTTGGAGAATATGTTTGGATGTTGGACATGAAAAATTTATGAACCAACCTTAAGACCAAAAATAGGTCTAAAACCCTACTAAACCCTTAGCCAAGATCAATTTATGAAAATTGAGTTGTATAGATATTAAAATGTACCAATTTTACCATAATAAATATTGTATGATGAATATAAATCTCTTAGGATCCCTCCTATGCCAACTAGTTGTATGAAATTGTATGGGCATGGTGAAAAATAGGATAAATTTTACTATTTTTGTTTTTTGTAGGTTATATAAGGATTTAAGAGATGAAAAAAAGTTTGAAGGTAATATTGAGACTTTTAATAACTACTAATAATTTTTCATGCCCTGAAATAACTTCTAAGTGCCCTAACTAGGTGATTCAACTTAGCCAGTCAAATTTGACATATTGGATAAGATAGTGAAGAAGATGGAAAACTTCAAGTGAGCTCATTTTAAGGTGTCCCTAATGATTATAATTAAATGGAGGGTTTTTATAATTGTCATCCACTCCCTCCCATATATTTTCATGGATAAATGATGCCTTTTTGGAAGCTAAGTGTGCCGAGTATATAAAAGGAGTTCTTTTTGGACTACAGATGATGATTGCTCATTTTAAATTGATTTTAGAAGACCATGCATGAAAAAAATTCATAGAGAGACATTTATGATTTCCCTAAACTAAATTTATATCATTATACTTGGTCTTGATCAGTTATGGGATGTTTAAATAGAGGCAATCTTGAAGGCAGTTTCCCTATGCAAAATGGTGAGTTTTATACCACTTTTCATGAAGTTTGTGACTTGGATGGACACTTGTAGCTCATAAACTTAAATTTTTAGTCTCATAAAATAAATAAATTCATAAATAACTACTTGGATTATCTTGATATGTGTTCTTATGACCCTTGGACTTCTCTCTTCTCTCTTTCATAAGTTTATAAGAACTAGCCATTTTGGCATTGTATTGGATGCTCCACCTGAGTATGGTGAAGCCATAATCATTTTTATACCTTTTTATAAATAAAATTAGTAATTTTTACCTCTTTCATGATTTTTAATAGTGTGTTTTACTTGAATGTTGAATTTTATTAGTGAAGACAATGGATTCCTTAGCAAGTTATCACATTTTCTCACCTATTTGTAGCTTCTTCTTGTAGGGAATACGATGTGTTATAGGAAATGTCAAAGTTTAATTGAGTTATTATCTTAATTATTTCCATTAAATTCCTATTTTCTATTCTTCCTAGATTTGCACATTCATCTATAACCCCATAATGTAACATTGATGCAAGAAGACATATATTAGAGAGTGTATGTTCAATTATCCTTTGATTTTAAGTTTAATATGAATAAGGCTAGATGTCATAAACATATTTGGTGTATAACCTCCCTTATTTTAATTTTATTTAAGTTATTTATCTCTATTTTCACCCCCAAAGTTAGTATTATATGCAATCCTAAGTGGTACATCAAGGGAGCTAGCCTTATCTAGAGACTCACCTCATTCCTTAGGCTGCTCACAAGCCTAGAGGTGATTCCATTGTGACACTTGGATGAGGAGATATTTTTAATATCCTCAAAGGGTGAAAATACAAGTGATAATAATACCATTCATAAAATTTAATCCATCACTTCCAATAATATTTTGGAGCATGCCCCCCCCTCTAAACAACACTCTTAATCCTACATCTTCCCAACCAAATAAAATTAATGTCCACAACCCATTATCTTTATTATATATTTAAAATAATCTTCCAAGGCCTATATAATGAGATATTAACCCCACTCATCCTATGAAATCATGGTATGGTCTAGACAATTTTTTTAGGTTTCATGCAAGTTGGGGCCACTCTAATGAGACTTGTAGACAATTGTGTAATCTAGATATGGATTTTCTTCTTGATTTTTTTATATATCATGAATCACTCATTCATAAGTGATAAAAAGCATATGAAATAGCCTTTGAATATCAAAAAACACAAAAAAATAATAATCAAGATTTAAACCAAGCTAATGCTCACCTCACTATATACAAAAATCCTCTTCATAATCATCAAGATAGCAATGACAAGCCTATTCCTTCCACAAATAATTTTGATAGTCTTATAGAACTTATAAATGAAGAAAATATGGTAAATATGACTAATATGTGAAGGGTAGTTACTTTTATTTATTCTAATCTAACACACACACACACCAAACCCCTCAGCCATTTTGAGTCATCCAAGACTCTCCCCCATATCATCTCATGGAGTTGGGGTAAGAGGAGATTATATATTTTAAAGAACCACTTAAAACATCTCAAATAAATAATACCTCTCACACTATCTCTACCATTTCTCCAACATCTACACACATTGATAACATTACTCAACCTTCCAATAGTATTTTTTCAAATCAATCATAATAAATACCTAAATCAGCTATCCCACCATCTAAAGGTAATCAAACTATTTGTCCTCAAACTAAACCAACTACATCTTACCAACACAAGTTTTACTTCACTTTTAATCCTCCTTCCCAATATCTACTACAACATTATGCACCTCTATCTAGTAATCCCCCCATGGGTTATGATGAATGGGACCCCATTACATAAATTTCTCATCTCCCACCTCAAATACCTTTTCTTGAACTAATGTGAACTTTTCCCAATCATCACAACCATCTAATTCAATTATTATTTGAAATGAACACCCCTCATCCTCCCCTAGTAGGACATGAAGCTACCTTATCTAGGTCTGAAGATATTATACTAAAATAATGTGAAGATATATCCATACATGTTGATGAGATAATGGACACTTCTCTTTCCCTTAATTTTCCTATCACTTCCATGATTCTAGATGAGAGTTTGATTTTCATAGATGATCCTCCACTATTTATTAGTATCCAATTTGGTGACATCCCAGTTAAATGTGATTTGATTGATGAGGTTTTAGGTACTTGTATTTCCTCCCTTAATTTCATTAAAAATCTTGGATATTCTGAGAGTAATCTCAAGTATACATAGAATACATGTCAAGGTTATGATAGAAGACAAATGCCTCATTTAGGTTATGTGTGGCTTCCTATTACCATCCCTCTTATCATTGTTTGATAACTTTTCCCTCTCTTATAACAGCTTACTTGGAAATCATTGCAATCATCATATGATGGCCATCACCTCATCTACCTACAAATTCATCAAATCCCCCCATAATGGTATTATTAAAATATTCAAAAAGACACAAACACTTTGAATTTTGAATAATTCCAAGATCATGGTGTCTTTAAAATTCCTACCCTTGAATCCTTTCCTAGTATCCCATTTAGGGAATCTCAACATTTCAATATTCCTACAAATTCTACTTGAGATTATCATGGTCACCCTAAACTCATTAGGAAAATACCAACTAACTTCCACAATTTTTATGATGATCAGCTGAATGAGATCAACCTTAAGATTAAAAAATTTGGATCTATCCTCTCATCTCATCACTTAGCTTCTACCATATTTGAAGCCATGCTCCCATTAGCCTCCTATCAATGACATACTTGAGGTCTTAACCAAGACTAAGCATTATATTCATCATGATACTTCTAAAAAAGAGATCATACCTATTTTTAACATCAACTTGCATACACTTGATTATGATGATGGTTATGCTTTTGATGATTTATTTCTAAGAAGACATGTCTAGGCTATCTATGTCAAGATTCTTTAATGTCATCCTTATTTATTTTAGTCTTTATTTTAATCTAATTATTTTCCTTATTTCAAATAGCCTAATTCTAGTATTCTTCCTATTTTTTATAAGGTAGAGATGGAATGATCACATGGTACACCTCCAATTTTAGCAGATCCTCTTAGAAGCATTCTCATGGATTATGCCATGACCAATACTTATTGTTTTGATAGATACCAAGATCCTTCTAGTTTACTTCCCCTATAAATTTTATCTACTAATCTTAAGCCTTCAGTGCATCTTGAGCCTAGTTTGGACCCTACTCTCACTCTACCTTTAGTTGAGCCTTATCCTATATCTGATTTAACTTTATCTTCAGACAATCCCAACCCAATCTCTACACCAGCCCTACCTTACATTGGTGATGGCCTTATTCATTTATCATATCTTGATCCCATTCTTGCCTAACTCTCTGATTAACCATATTGTGATATTCATAAAGTTACAAATTATTAGACTAGAGATTGCCAGTTATATCAACCTTCTTAGGATTTTACTTCTACCTATTCTCTTAGTAGACCCCAAAGTTTACTAACAAGCATATATATTTTTTCCATGGCACATATAATAATTATTCCACTCATTATCAAAAGATTAGGAAATATATTGACACATTGCATTCTACCCTTTCTCATCCCAAAGACAAGGTTATACCTCTTCCCAAGTTATTACTTGGGTATATACTTAAATATGGGGAGGGATATTATATTTGGCACCAATGTGGTACCCATCATACCAATCATCATCATATTCTCCAACAACACTTTCATGATCACATTATGATGATTAATTTACCCACTATTCCTCCTTCCATAGGTTGCACATGTAACAAGGATCCTCTTTCTTCACGTGTGGTTTCTTACTCACCAATGGTTCCTTATCCACTAGTGGTGACACCTCCTCATCCTCTAAATGCCATTCCTATTCTAACATATATTCCCCTCCTTGAGTATTTTATGCACATGAGCTACCATGAACATGATCCTTAAGTTATGCCTACATTTTATATTGAGGAGATTTGGAAAGAGGTATTTTCATAGATTTCCATAAGGATAAATGAGACTCTAGATGTTGTTAGGATCCAAATTCATAGAGATATTTTAGATGTCATGGATAACATTTGTGGAAAAATTTATCAGTATTTGTGAACACGACATGACATTCCTTCACTTTATTCGTAATTATGATTTTTGATTGGATTTGTGATCCACTTTTATATATATTATATCATTTTAATATGTGTCAAATATGGTTTCACCTATCTATGTCACATGGATCTTTATATTATGCATTATGCATTATGTGTTGTATATGGTTTCATTTTCTTTCATATTTTATTATGGATTCTTTTCATTCTTTCCATGATTGCACACTTATTTTTATGATCTCATTTATTTCATGGCTATATTTATATTTCCTAATGATTATTTGTTACCTTATCTCAATAACTCGAATAATTATTATTGTGACTTGGTTATACAAACCTTTATCCCTTTAATAATATTTATTTACCATGTGATCAGTTAGAAAACAAGACATCTCATTGTAATCATTTTTTATTGATCTAATTTAGATATCCTTTTATTCCCTTCTCTCCTTTTATATACTAAACATACATACGATTGAAAATTAAGATAACACACTGGTGCATAGGTAAGCCTAAGTGCTTGTTAGTCATATCTTTGGATACCTAGCTTCCTTTAACTAAAGTCTAAAGCTCATTCCATTAGAAATATTGTCATTGATGTCAAAGGTCTAGTAGTATTGGTGATAAAGGTCCCATATCATTTTATTTCTAAAGGTGTTTTTAATGTTCATATCTTTGCTAAAGTGTGTTAATATTATTTAAATATTAATGGATATATTATTGGTTGAATAAAGACAAAAAAGGGCCCATGAGGAATTCAAAGAGTCACCAGATAAAGACAAAAGAGAGAAAGGGTGATTTTCCTCATGAAGGGTCACCATAAGGAATTCAAAGAGTCACCACTAAATACAAAAGATGGAAAGGATGCTTTTCCCCATGAAGGGTCACCATGTGAATTTTCAAATGAAATAATTTAAAGGGTTAGGAAAGTTTGTCACAATTTTTCATGTGAATTGAAAGGTCTCAAAGGGTGAATGCCAAAGGTCATTTGGAAAGATATAAAAGGAGGCTTGGGAAGCCATTTATAATATGCAAGTGTATGGTTTTTAAATGTTTTATATAGCTTAGAAGAGAAGAGGAGATAATATAAAGAGATATAGTAGTGTTCTATCATTTGTTGAGAAAGCAACATTGAGAGATATTTGTGTTTTCTACATAAGAGGGGTTAGTGCTCCTATGGGTGGGTGCTCACAAATCATTTATATGTTGGTGCTCAACAAAGGGGTTGGTGCTCCTACAAGTTAGTGCTTGCAAACTTTTTAAACTTGATTTGGTGTTCATTTACATACTTGAGATAGTTTTTCATGGTTTTTCCCACATTGGGTTTCCATGTAAAAATTTGGTCTCTCTCTCTCTCTCTCATGTGGTACATGTTATTATTTTATTTTTATTGCATATCTCAAATGTATGATTAATTTATTAAATAAAAATAATTTTATTAAGTAAAATATTTAAAAGATATATGATATACTGATTCACTCCCCTCTCAGTATATCTTGTGTTTAACAATTGGTATCATAGCAGGTTCTTTTAGAAAGAGTTTAATAGCTTGAAGATAGATCAGTGAAAGAACAATGGAAAGAGTAAATGAAATATTGTATACAAATAAGGATCCTTTGTCTGATGGGATAAATTATGCCTTTTGGAACATAAGGATGAGGACTTACTTGATGGACCTCAAATTTGACATTTGGCAATCAGTGATAAATGAATATGAAGAGCCATAGACACCTATAACTATTCCTATGGATAAAAAGGCAAGTGAAAATAATGATAAAGATTTAAATGTTATTTTATATGGTTTATGTGAATAATAATTTGTTAAAGTTATGCAATGCAAATTTGTTCATGAGACTTGGGTAAAACTCCAGAATATTTACAAAGGTGATGGAAAAGTTCAATGAGGTAAGATCCATACTTTTAGGAGATAGTTTGAGAGTATAAAAATAGAAGAGGAAGAAAATATAACAAGTTATATTTTTTGGGCTGATCAAATAGTAAATCAAATCCAAAGCCTTGGAGAAAAATTAGAAGATTCAATGGTGGTACAAAAGGTTTTGATATCTCTACCATTGAGATATGATGCAAAGGTATACAAAATTGAAGAAATGAAGGATTTAGCAAAGTTAAAGATGGATGAACTACATGGTATTCTTAAAATATATGAGATGTAGATAGAACAAGAGAAAACCTCAAAGAGGGAATCTACTTTCAAAATATCTATGAAAGACAAGGCTAAGATTCAATAATCAAGTGATAGCTCTAGTGATGAAGAATATGACAATGAATCCCTATTCATCCACAAGCCTAAAAATAGTGCAAGTAAATATCAAGGAAAGTTTCCATTTAAATGTTTTAAAAGTAATAAGATTGGACATTTTGTAGCTAAGTGCTTAGATAAGAATAATGGTGACAACGAAGAAGGAAATCTTACATACAAGAAAAACTCCAAAGGTAAATACAAGAAGAGATTCAAGAAGAAAAGTTTATTTTCTAAAGATATTAGCTTATTAAAAAATAGTAGAGTCAGTGGTTTAGATGAAGAAGAGATTCTATTCATGACCATACATGAAGATGCCTCCACAAGTAAATGTATAAATGATCAAGAAGAAAAACATGATGAAAGTGAGGATGAAGCTGAGGTAAATCTAGAAGGAGAGATCATTTGTGCCTTAGAATAATTAAAATCTCTTAAGAATAAGAGTCAAAGATTGAATCTCCAAATAGAGAAAAATGAAAAGGAGTCAAAATAAATAATTGAATATCTACAAGCACACATTGAAGAAGCCAAAAAGACTGAAGAAGATCTAACATCAAAATTGTAAAAGATAAGTAAAGAATGTGAAAGGTAAATTTTTGAAATTTCATTTTTAAAAGAATATATTGAGAAAACAAATAAATCAACTAATGATTCAAAATTTAATAATAACACTAACATATTGAATAAGATATTATAAATTCAAAGATTAGTGTCAGATAAGATAGATATCAGATTTGAAAAAGAGAAAGGGGAGGCCACTACTTCCATAGAACCTCAAGAAAAGGTTGACACAGAAAAATAAAAGAGCTATGTTGAAGCCCTTATAAAAGAGAAAAGAAAAAAGGAAGAAGTTAAGAATGTATAGGCCAACTCAAATAAAGAAAGATTGAGAGAATAAAGCTACAAAAGACCACTAGGTCAAAGATACATAAACTAGAATAGGATTAGTAAATATTAATAGCATGCTTATTATTTTTATTGTAATGGTTATGGTCATAATAAAATAGACTATAGAAAAAGAGCTAATAATTTTTAGAAATAAAGAGAAGGGAACTCATGTAGAGTCAAGCAGAAGCTACAACTCTTTTACTCCTATATCAGGCTTTAACAAAGATGCCATAGTATGTTACAAGTGTAAGAATTTTAAACACATAGCCCAACATTATAGAAGCATGTTTGAGTCAGTCAAGAAGGACCAAGGCTTTAAGGCTCTATTCATCAAGAAGAGAGTTCAGATAGATTCATGGTAGAAGAAACAACTTGAAGAGTCTATGTTAGTCCAAATATCTTTTCATGCAATAAATGAAGAATAACCATGGTTCATCAACAATATATATTTGAGAGACATGATAGGAGATAAGAGAAAGTTCATAACTCTAAATAAGATCAATGTTGGCACAGTGAAATTCAGAGATAATACCACTACCAAGATAGCCAAATAAGGTACACTAACTTTGGATAATGGTAGAACTAAGATTGAGAATGTATTTTATGTAGAAGGTCTTAAGAATAATATATTTAGTGTAAGTCAAATTATGATCAGGGATACACATTAAATTTTTATGTAGAAAGTTGTGAAATTAGAAGAAAAGATTTAGATGTGTTGATTGCAGATGCTTAGAGGATAGATAATAATTTATATATGTTATCAGCTATTAAAGGTCAAAAATGTTATTTGAGTCAAGTTGAGGAATGTTGGTTATGGAAAATGATAATGGGACACATAAATTTTGACAATCTTGTCAACATCAGCAAGAAGTAACTAGTTATAGATCTTCCAAAGATTAAAAATCCCCCCAACATAATTTGTAAACCATATCAGCATGGGACGCAAGCTAGAAGATGGTTCAAGAAAAATGAATACTTGACTACTCAGATGTTAGAGTTTGTTCACACTAACTTGTGTGGACCTACCAGAACTTAAAGTACTGAAGGTGAGAAATAATTCATGTTGCTTATTGATTATTTTACACATATGACTTGGGTGATGTTTTTGAAGACAAAATCAAAAGCTTTCAACCACTTCAAAACATTCAAGGATTTAGTTGAGAATGAAATTGGTTTGAAGATTAAGTGCCTGAGATTAGATCAAGAAGGAGAATTCATGTTAGATAAGTTTATTGAGTATTGTTAAGACTATGGGATAAAGAGACATTATTTAACAACCAAAACTCCACATCAAAATGGAGTAGTTGAGTAGAAAAATAGAATAGTTCAGGAGATGGTGAGGACAATGCTAAATGAATCCAATATACTAGACAAATATTGGAGAGAGGTAGTAGGCATAATAGTGTATATCTAGAATAGAGCATTGTTGAGAGTTAATAGTGACAAGAATACCTATGAGTTATGGAAAGGTAGACCAACTACTATTGATTATTTCAAAGTTTTTGATAACATATGCTTCATAAAGAGAAATAATGAAAAATTGAATAAGTTTGAATCCAGAGTAGATGAAGGTATATTTATTGTATAATCTAGCAAAATTAATTCTTACAAATTTTATAATAAAATAAATAAGAAGATATTTGAAAGTACAAGTGTCAAGATAGATGAAGATGTAACACAAAGAGCTAATGATCCAGTAGACATTGCTAAAATCATTGAAGAATATTTTGAAGAATCAAATGAAGATGAGTGAAAGGACACCAAAACCCCATCCAAATATGTCTAAAAAAATCATAATGAAATTGACATCATCAAGAACATAAATAAAGGAGTTTGCACCAGAAGAATGAGTATAAGTGAATCTGAGCAAGTTAATTTTTCTTTGTTATCCAAAATTCAGCCTAGAACTTTTTTAGAAGCTAGACATGATGGGCATTAGGTTAAAGCAATGGATGAATAATTAAATTAGATAGAAAAAAATGATAATTGGGAATTAGTTCCTAGATCAAAAGATCAAAATGTGATAGGAAAAAATGGGTATACAAAAATAAATTAAATGTAGATGATGAAGTTACCAAGAATAAAGCAAGGTTAGTATGTAAAATATATGCTCATATTGAGGGTATATATTTTGAAAAAACTTTTCCACCAGTGGTGAGGCTAGAGGCTATCAAGATGTTTCTTGCATATGTAGTGTTTAATAATTTCAAAGTGTTTTAGATGGATGTTGAGTCTACTTTCCTGAACAAGAAGCTAGAAGAAGAGGTCTAAATTGAGTAACCTGAGGGATTTCTTCTCTCAAATGACATTAGATATGTGAGAAGATTGAGGAAAGAATTATATGGATTAAAAAAAGCTCATAAATCTTGGTATGGGAGGATTGATAGGTACCTGCAAGATTAAGGCTTCAAGAGAGGTTTTGTTGATAGAAATCTCTACATCAAAATAGAAGGTGAGAACCAGTTGATTATTGTGGTATATGTTGATGACATAATATTTGGAGGTAATAGTGAAAAGATGATAAAATAATTTTCTAATAATGTATATAAAAAAATTGAGATGTCTATGCTTGAAAAATTGACATTTTTATTAGGATTGCAAATATCTTAGTTAGATAAAGGTATTTTCATATCTCAAAGCAAATATTCCAAGGAAATATTGAAAATTTTTGGTTTTTAGTATTGTGCACTAGTTATAACACCAATGGGTACAGGGAACAAGGTGAGTAAGGATGAATATTCACTTAATGTAGATCAGTCCTTTAATAGATCTATGATTAGTAGTCTTTTATATCTGATAGCATTAAGGCTAGACATCATGCATGTAGTAGGCATGGTCATGAGATATTAGGTACTCCCGAAGGAGATTCATGTTTAGTTGGTGAAGATAATATTTAGATATGTCAAGGAAACATTGGATTAAAAAATTTTATACCTCATAGGTAGATATTTCACTTTGGTTGCATATAAAGATTCAGATTATGTAGGCTATTTAGATGATAGGAAGAGTACAAGTGGAGGAGATTTCTTTCTCGGTGATAGCTTAGTATATTGGCTAATAAAAAAGTAAAACTTAGTATCACTTTCTACAGATGAAGCAAAATATATTACATCAGTGTTGTGTTGTATTCATGTGCTTTAGATGAAGAAAATTTTAGAAGACATCAAGTTAAAATATGATGAACCTATCTCTATTTAATATAACAATAAAAGTGATGTTAATATTTCTAAGAATCCAATGATGCATTCAAGGACACAAAATATTCTTATCAGATATCACTTTTTTAGAGAGAAAGTTGTAGATCAATAGGTTAAGTTAGAATATATTAGTACCATAGAATATATTGTAGATATCTTCATAAAGGTAATACCAAAGGACACATTTGAGTATCTATGAGAAAAGTTGGGAGTAATTTCTCTTACTTCCTACCATTAAGGATCAACATTAGTTAAGGGGGAGCTATGTGTTATCTATAGGATAAACCCTTTGCCATTAATTTCAATGGGGGAGAAGTATAGGAACATGTTTAGAAAATAAGATACTACAGTAAGGGGGAGTTACTATATGTTTTCAATTGGTAGTATGTGTAGGTCTTAGTTTTAGGTTGGCATGCGTAGTATAGGTTTTAGTATGTGATAGTTTCAGTTTGAGGTTACCATCAATGACAAATGGGGAGATTATTGGAAACATTGTCATTGATGTCAAAGGTCTAGCAGTATTGGTGACAAAGGCCCTACATCATTTTATGTCTAATGGTATTTTAAATGTTCATATCTTGGATTAAATGTGTTAATATTATTTAAATATTAATGGATATATTTTTGGTTGCATAAAGGTAAAAGAGGGTCCATGATAAATTCATAGAGTCACCAAATAAAGATGAAAGAGAGAAAGGGTAGTTTTCCCTATGAAAGGTCACCATGAGGAATTTAAAGAGTCACCACTAAAGACAAAAGAGGGAAATGACACTTTTTACCATGAAGGGTCACCATGTGACTTTTCAAATGAAATAATTCAAAGGGTCATGCAATTTTGGAACCATTTTTCATGTGAATTGAAAGGTCTCAAAGGGTGAATGCCAAAGGTCATTTAAAAAGATATAAAAGGAGGTTTGGGAAGCCATTTATAATATGCAAGTGTATGGTTTGTAATTATTTATATAGTTTAGAAGATAATAGGAGAGAAAAGAAAGAGATATAGTAGTGTTATATCATTTGTTGAGAAAGAAACATTGAGAGATACTTGTGTTTTCTACATAAGAGGGGTTGGTGCTCCTATGGGTGGGTGCTCACAAATCATTGCTATGTTGGTGCTCAACAAAGGGGTTGGTGCTCCTGCAAGTTGGTGCTTGAAAACTATTTAAACTTGATTTGGTGCTCATTTGCATACTCGAGATAGTTCTCCATGGTTTTTCCCACATTGGGTTTCCACGTAAAAATATGGTCTCTCTCTCTCTCTCTCTCTCTCTCTCTCTCTCTCTCTCTCTCTCTGTCTGTCTCTCTCTCTCTCTCTCTCTCTCTCTCTCTCTCTCTCTCTCTCTCTCTCTCTCTCTCTCTCTCTCTCTCTCTCTCTCTCTCTCTCTCTCTCGTGTGGTAAATCTTACTATTTCAATTTTATTGCATATCTTGAATGTATGATTAAGTGGTTAAATAAAACTAATTTGATTAAGGAAAATATCAAAAATATATATTATATACTAATTCACCCACACTCTTAGTATATCCCATGCTTAACACATTTGTGTGTATCAGTCCCAAAACTCATGTTAGTTATTCCAAATCCTTATGGAGGAGGAATCATAAAATCCATAAAATATTAAATCCTAATCATTTAAGAAAAAGGAAATGATAAAAAAGGTAACATAAAATTTTTAAAATTTAAATCACATTAAAAGACGTGATCCATAGAACTTATCCTTTTTCTAATTAAAGATCAAACTCCATAATTGGCTTCATGATAGAGTCAAGGTCCATTAGGGTGTAGTAGCCCAATATATTAGGAAAGGATAATAAAATAAATATATTTCAAGCTACCTAATTTCTCACACAATTATGCAATATTCACTGTAGATCGATGACTCTATAAGAGGTCATAAGAAATGGGGAACCTGTTATGGGAAGGTAGGTCCATTTTTATTTTCTTATTAATATAACCAACATGAGTTGATCTTATTATTTCACCTATTTTCCTATATAACTTTGTGATTTTTTTGAATGGGTATCCTTTGTATTTTGATGGCCAATAGACTCTTAGTGTCTTTCTTGTGTACCTAGAATGCCTCATTTTTCCTAAGATCTTTTCATAAATGCATATGTCATGTTTTTTACATTCCCTCTATCATTTAAAAAATTATTAATATTTAGTCATAAGAAATATTATTTTTTTAACTGATCATGCCCCCTAGGGTTTCCCTTAATGAGTTTTAGTGAAATATCATGGATAGGACTAGGCCTTCCTCATAAATTACCACTTTACAACCATATTTTATAATCATTCCCATAGTTGTTTCCACCTCATAGATGTTCCCTTTGTGAGTTTTAGTATAATACCATGGATAGGACCATACCCTCCTCATAAAATATTCTAATACCCAAGTCACAATGAAATTACATGTGTCAAATTTGAGATAAGTAGTGTCTTATTATGAGTTACATGCCATTGACATACTTCCCATCTTGATTTAGTATGTTATATTATTAATTTATTAATATTTCACTTTTATCTTATTATTTTTTGATTACATGTATGCTTACATCCATTTATTAATTTTTTGAAACTTATCATCTTGAATTAGTGTGATCAATTTAATTTCATTTTACATTTTTGTCCTTTTTTGTACTCCCCAATGTGATTTAGTATGATTGTTTGAATTAATATCATGTTTTATACAAAATACAAAATAAAATAGCTCCAACTCTAAGGCTAGGCTCTATCATGTCTATCCTATGGCCTAGATACACTACCCATAGATACCTACAACTATCCCCTATGAATAATGCATTGTAAAGAGATAGTCCAAATTATCAATACAATAATCTATCCTTGTAGATTGGCCACCTAGGCCTGCACCTATCTTAGATGGATGGTGGTCATGATATGCATGACTCTCTATTATACTAAGTCATGCAAGGCTTGTGCCTCTCCTATTCCAACCCTTTTTAGTGGATATATCCCACCACAGTGTTCCAATAGCTACCTCACAACCTCTCCCACCAATCTAAACCATCCTACCTAGGATAGGGTAGATGGAACCATAGGATCATCTAAAATGGTAGGGTCACATGGTGTTATAATCCCATAAAAAATGTCATGGTGTGTAGCCATAACCAAGGTTTCCCATTTGATCTCCTCTATCACAAGATCTATAAAATTGAAACTAGATAGGTAATATAACTAGTATCCTATATTGAAAACTTAAATCAAAATAAAAACATTTCTCACTAGTGCTGGTGTCACTGATCATAGTCTCCCCATCTTCTCTCCTACAAAGCACTTCCTCTATCAACTAGATTTACACCAACACAAACCCATGAGTCACCATTTAAGCCTACCATAATCCTCTCTTCAAGGATGCCTCTATGGACCAACTATGTCATGTAACAACTATTAGGTCCCCTTATGTAATAAATTATGTTTGTATGTCCTCACACCGATGGTTCCTCCATATTTAATGAGGACAATATGGTCATTTTTTCCTCTATTTTGGTTCTTAATGTGCCCTCACATCCACATCTATTTCCTCTCCCCTTGTTGGATCCACTATCATCAGCTATCATGCTTGACCAATCCATGATTTAACATGTTAAGGCTAAATCCTTGGTATCTCCATAAGTACCCCTCTACCTTCCCTCCCTCTCTTTTATATATCATGTAATGCCCAATAAATATGCACTACTAGAGGGGATTCTAGATGGGGGAGTCTAAAATGTCTTAATAAGCATGTCACTAGATTCAACTTCACCCATAAAGTGTAGTGGCCCATGATATGTACCCATATTAACCTTGTCATAATAGTAGACCAACTAGGCCATATAGTAACTATGTGCATATATGGATGTCACAAGATCTCCCCTCATGTGATCATTTGTAGTACTAGCACATGGGGCATGACCTATGCTACATGGTCCTATATACATTACAAGAATAGAGGTAGACTATCATCGACCATATGGGGAAACCCAACTAGATAATACACGGGGAACCTCTCATATATCCATTCAATCAACAAAATCATAGGTTACATGATATTCTTCCCTCTAGACAACATTTAATACATATCATGCATGAAATGGACCTAGATGACAACCCAAAAATCATAGAGTGTTACCTGATCGAATATGGGCTAGCATAAGGCTATCACATACAACAATACCTTACCCTCTAAGTTTTGACATAATAATCATGCTATCATAAGTCCTATCACCACCTTTTAGATGTCCATAATGGATGAAATATAAATGTCAAAAAAGCTCACCCTTAATCTAGGGTTAAACTTATTTGATCATTTAGCCCACTGTAGTTCTCATCTCTCATCCTCATCCTCTGATGTATCAGTAATCATCGATGTACCACCTATCAAAGGTCCAAGAAATGCATAGACATCCTCCAGAGTGATACCCACCTCAATGGTTTCCCCATCCACCTCTTATCTAATAGTGTTGGTCAACTATTCCCATGCTCGTAGGAATATGAAAATGAAATCAAGACTCAAATAAATCTATCTCAACTCCATGATGTCGTCAAAACCCTGTTGATCATAGTCATTGATGTTTAGTTGTCATTGATGTTAAAGAGAGCATGTTTTTACTAATGTATTAATGATAAATTGATCAAATTGATGGTTTGGAGATATATAGAACATTTGCATGTCTATACAAATAAAGAAAAATATGTGATGAATCCATATATGTCTTGGTGAAATTATGGTGTATCATATGCTCATTTGGTATGAGAAACATGCATCTTATACCTTAATAGAAGCTAGACCATCACTGCATGTCATGCAGATATATATGAACCAACAAGTTTGTGCATTTAATTTAGGCACTTAGAAATTAAATTGAGGTCAAAGGATTTATGGAGATATTGTATATAGTACCAAGAATGTACCCTAAATATTTAGACTCTTGAAGTATTTTCTAGCTCAATTTTATTAAACCTTTAAATTTACTCTTGTAGACTATGATGGATAAGAGACTATCAAGTTTAAATCTATTGAAGTATAAGGTCACTAGTCAATATATCTAATGGTGAGAATTCATGATACACATCTTGATCTAATGTTGTCCTTGAAGTCAAATTATCAAAGGTAATAGAATTTTCTACATCACCAGATCAATGAATGGTCATGGTAGAGTGATCATGCGAGTCAAATAAGCATACATCACACAACTAAAAGCAAATGAATCCATCAAACAAGAATATTACATAAAGAGAGTCTCCATGAGAGTTATGCAAATGATAAAAGATCAAAATAACATTATGAGGATGCAAAATCAAGATCAAAATACATAAAACAATAGCTCTTTATCTCACTAAATACTAGTAGACTGAATGAATAATTTAAAAAGAGAGAGGTATTTATAGGTTGGAGAGATAGTGAAATCCCACATTCTAGTGAATGTGGTACTAATCCTCTTAAATAGCCTCTAGATCCCTAATCAAGCTAATGTGTCCATGTAGCCAAAACCCATAGGAAAAAGGCCTACACCAACACCCCCCATAAGCATAGCTTAGGTAAGTGATGATATAAAAAAGAAAAAAATGGGTCCTAGAAACAAGGCCTGATGAGGTGCCCATGTACAATGTAATCTCTCATAAAGTAGAGAAAAGGAGAAAAACTAGTGGGAAAAAACTCCCTCCCAAAAGAGACAAAATTAGAAGAAAGGACTAAAATACCCCCTAGAATAAGATGCTAAAATAATCAACACTCCAAGTACATAGTGATGATCCCCAATATCCTAAAAAACATGAAATAAGTGTGTCCACACAAAAGAGAGAGAATGTGAATGCAAAATTTCATATGGTGAATGTTGTAAGAGGTCCCTCTATAATAAATGTTGTCTCTTCCTTTTGAAATAAAGAAACCTTGAGTTGTCATACTGCTAAATTCCCACTCAAGTGGAATGCATATAGGAATCATGATGTAGATCTCTAAAAAATGCTAAAATATCTCCCTAGTAGTGCTGGAATGTGCCAAAGTGTGATCAGATATCATAGGACTAACTATAGAAAATGGAAATGAAGAAGCATGCAATGGAGAGAGAACAACTAGAGAAGAAGATAGACATGGAACATTCATTGAAAGAATGTCCATATGAAGAGGAGAGCAATGCTCAACAACTATCAAAAGTAAAGATAGTAATGTAGATGAAGCACTTAGATTTTTAAGATGAACATCCTCGAGAACATGTGAGTCATTGATACTCTCAATGTGTGTACTCATACTATAAATAGTAGACTCCTTTGAAGTGCAAGTCTGTGAAGGCTCTAAAAGAGTAACAATCTGCATAGGAATAGATGAAGAATCTGTAATGAGACAACTAAGGTCTGAAAAAATCTTGTCCTATAGTGGGGGCTTAATAGAAAGAAGAAAAATATCCAACATGGATATGTCATCACAAGAAACAAAAGCAAGAGGTAAGAGTATAACTATCTCAGAAGAGATGATGGGTAGTGGAGGAAGAGGTGTGACATGAGTCTTAACTGGATCTCTAAAAAGACTTTGAAGAGTGCTCAAAATAATAGAGGGACACTCTGTGTCCTCTACATGGTGGTGTAAATCCCATGAAACATGAAATAAGTGACCATAAACATAATCACAAGAGTTGACCCAGTCATTATATTAACCTGGGTCAATAGGAGTAGGAATCTATCCATATAAGAATGGAATAAGTTCATATTCCTTGAGTAAATGTTCCATATAAGCATGCCATGATGCATAGTTATCCTTCCCAATAAGGATAACTGAAGATGAAAAAACACTCCTCAATAGGTATCTCTTAAGTGGAGTCAACATGACCATAACTAAGAGTAATAGTGCATGCTTTATAGATGAACTTTGGACTATGTAAAAAATGAGTCCAATCAAGTGAGAAAAATATGTGCACAAGTGACAATGTATGCTTAGATGGACACAGGTAATAGTTATAAAAACTAAATGTATGCATGAAATAATATAGGGCCCATAATAAAATTGCCTAGGAAAATTAATAGTGACCCTCGTATGTTTGCAATAACAAATCATCCTCAATGTGAGTACATCAAACTTAACTGACAATATGTCCAAATAGGTATGGGTAAATAGTGCACAAAAGGAAATATATGCTCAAATGGATGTTAGGCCCTACCAAAAATGCATCTAGAAATACAAGAGCAATATGTATAAGTAGTCACTAAATGGGCATAAGTAGGAGGATGTCAGACTCTACTAATAATGTGTCTGTGTGAACTAGTCAAGTAGCCCCCTCAAATTTTGGCACTTTATAATTTATTGTATTATATAATAAAAATGGGCTATATATGTGGGAAATTTAAAAATACACAATTTTTCAAAATATGGCACTCAAGTTTGAGCTACCATTTGTCAAATATTAATAAAATGATTTCTCATAAATAGCCTATTTTTAATAAAAATTGAACTAAATGATTAAAATAGTACCCTTGAGCGAGGTGAAAGGTGCCTTACAACCACTAATTGGAATCATCACTAAACCACATACCTCTTGAAGCCAACTAAAGTCAATAAAACTTTGCCTAGTTACCCCTATGTGTACTTTGCTAAGAAAGCCTTTTGAAAGGGGTTTTAATTAAAAAATTGTGCAAAGCTATTTTAAATGGAAAAAAACATGCTTTAAATTTTTTAATTCCTTTTAGGGCATAGTTTAGGTTTTATGTTAACTTTGTAAATGAGCTTTAGAATTTAAGTTGGGCACTGCCACTATTGGAGTTTGGAGGCTTAGAGACCACCATTGTAAGGAGATTACAGGCCTGAAAGAAATAATGGTACCATTAGAGAGAAGAGTAGATCTGCAAGTAGAGATGAAACCAGGTTCTTTCAAGGCAAAAACTTCCCCTATTGCATTAATTTTTTCTCAACCAAACTACCCTTTCCTAAGCTCCAACATAGTAGACCCAGATTGGGATCTCTGAAATAGATCTCTCGAGAGAAAAAGATGCTACAGATTAGATATTGATGCTAGAAATATGAATCCATAGAGAAATGAAATTCCTTTAGCAGTCTCACCACATGGAATGCTCTCCTTAGAAGCTCTAACATACCCAACAATGGTGTTCCACCCTCAAACGTAGCACTAAAGAACACTATATTATTTCAACATTGTAGATTTGGAGGTGAATGATGGCATGTGTAAATAGTCAGTTTTGGCAAAAATCCCTATAAGCAATCACATAGGAAAACTATACAAATGGAATGTAGGGTTTTTTAGGCTCTGATTCTTTTTCCAATGACAAGACCATAGAATGACTGTAATAGATCTCCACATGCTGATGGAAATAATGATAGAGAATAAGCAGATCTTATTATGAGAGTGTTAAGCTTCCAAAATTATAATGCCTCTATAAAATAAATGATGCCAAAGTTTAAATTCAATTTAGAAGTCAATGACTTTAGATTTAAAATGGAAAAAAAAACTAGTCAACATAGGTTTAACTCCTCCAACATAGATCCTTTAAAAACCACTTCCAACATCAAGTGTGGTGGAAAATAGCCCTAGATCACATATATTTGGTAGATGATGCCAAAAAAAGTAATCTACTACTCCACGCTACCACACCAATGCTGGTCTAAATGCCAATTCTATTGCTTAAACTCTCCAAACTCTAGGCAGATTTGAAACCAAACTCATGCAACCAATGCAAAAATTCAACATACCAATAACATCTTGGATTTTTTTGCATAAAAGACTCCTACAATTTTTTTATCGCTTAGGTAACCAAGGGATTTTAACAAATCTTGAGGTTTTTGAGATTTTTTCAAAAAAATAACCCCAAAATTTAATAAACCCAATAAAAAATTGCCCAGAATAAACTCTGTATTTCAATAAAACTTAACAACAATAAACCTAGATAATAAAATACTAGATTGGTGCTCTAATACCATAATAGAATTTTCCAAGGTCATCGAATTAACAAATGTTCATGGTGGAGTGATCATGAGGGTCAAACAAGCATACATTACACAACTGAAAAAAATTGAAACCATCAAATGAGAATATTACACAAAGAGAGTCTCCATGAGAGTAGTGAAAATGATACAAGATCAAAATAGAATTTTGAGGATGCAAAATTAAGACCAGAAAACATAGAGGAATAATAACTCTCTGACTCACTGAATACTAACTGATTGAATGAATAATGTAAAGGGAGAGAGGTATTCATAGGTTAGAGAGATAGTGAATGCCCACATTCCAATGAATGTGGTACTAATCCTCCTAAATAGCCTTTAGAGCCCTAAGTAAGATAATGCATTTGTGTAGCTAAAACCCATAGGTAAAAGGCCTACACCAATAAAAGGTACCTATAATTAAACATGCTAGTGATAAGTGTCTCTATCTCATTAATCTGATATAAGATCAATGGTTCATGGGCATTTGTACTGATAGAGATTGATGGTGCAGGTTGAGTTAAAGAGTCAAATGTGTAGAAAGAACATAGATCTTCCAAGTGGCAAGATCATGGGTGCTTTGATCTAAGATCAATGGTGAACATTTTAAGATAAATATCAAGCTACTTAAAAGAGATTAAAAATGCATATTTATCCATAGTTTCCAAGAAGCATGAGATGAGGTTAAGGTGCTCGATGTTTAACATTTGCTCAGTGACCATTGGAATTTAAATATTCAAATTCACAAGGGAAAACTAATTCATAATTTTTGAGCTATAAATTTTGATCCAAGATGAATTTATTGATGTAGTAAAAAGCAAATTTATAGAGGACTCCAAGGTGTATATAAAGAGTCTAGTTATAAGGTTTGAATAATTATACAATCAAAGTTATGGACTTAAAAGTTGACTATTTATTTGTTTATGGTGTTACTATGTATAGAATAATGTTTGAGAAATTTGTGCTTTAGCAGAAGAGTGTTTTAGTAGGAGAAATCACATGAAAATGTCATATGGGTCATATGGAGTGGACCCAAGCATTTGAAATTGACTATATGTTCTCAATTTTATTAATGAAGTACTAAATAGGTGAATAGGTCTCCATGAGACCTATAAGAGCTACTAAGGCCTAATTAAAAGGCATAACTACTTAAGTGTGACCCATAGATCCTATGGTCAACTTGGGATAATGTATTTGAGCTATGTATTAGCATGATAGATGTCTTAAGGGTTAAGGTAAGTCTTATGGCTGACCTATAAGTTGATATACATGAAGACTCTATAAATAATTGAGACCAAGGCAATGGTCTTATGAATTAAATGTGTATGTGTTGAGAGAGAAAAAGATAGAGATGAAGGAAAGAGATTAAAGGGAGTGTGATTAGTAGATGGACTAAAGTACAGAGAAGATAAAAGATGAGCAAAGAAGATTGGATATATCCAAAAAAGGTGTTTGTATGCATTGCTTGTATGAGCAAGTTTGAGGGTGTGTGATGAGTTGTTTTGAGAGAGATAGAAGGGTGAATAAGAGTGAAAGTAAGAGAAGCCCATCATCAAGTGTAGAAGACATCAAATCAAAGGTAGAGATTAAATTTAGGTAGTTGAGTGGGTTCTTGGTTGTCGAGGGGGTTGGTTCCTCCTTATGAGATAAGTGTCTCACTAAATTAAGGGATGGGTGTTCCTTGATCAGTTGGTGCTAGTATAAATTTGGATCTTGTTATTATAGGATTGTAGTCCATTTTATAGATTCTAGTGGGTTTTATTCCCTAGGAGGGTTTCCCATTTAGATATTGTATGTGTGATCTTGATTATCTTTTTTTTTCATTGCTATAAATTATGTGTATACTTCATGAATAATAATGTCATTTGGTTAAGATTTTGAAAGGATTGGAAATGAATTTTGGATTATCTAGGATCATTGGTTCATCCCCCTCTTAGTGATTGTACCTCTAACAATTGATATCAAAGCATGACCTTCATTGCAAGTTTAACCACTTGAAGGTGATCATAGGTACAATGAAGGACAAAGAGGTTGAGACTTTTCTTCAAGGTAAACTAATATGTGATTTATCAAAAATAAAATGTTCAAGGGAAAAATATAGATGTCTATAAGAAAATTTTAAAATATTGAATAACATGATAGGGAGTAAAAATTTAGACTTGACTTCCTCTATATGTCATGATATGCTTGCAAGTATTGATAGTGTGAAGACACAAATATGAATAACAAAAGCAATAGTCAAAATTTTTAGGTTATGGTTGATAAAAATTTCAATCAAATAATGGATCAATTGGAAGGTAAAGTTATGACTTATATTAATGCTCTTTTATCTAAAGATAAGAAAAAATCTAGTTGTACAAAAAAATCTATGGATGAGATGTCTTGGGGTATTGATGATCAAACAAAAGGGGTGATTAACATGAATAGATATAGTTATGTTTTCAATAGACACTATTATACTTTTAATGAATATGGTCATAGACCTAAGAACTATACTTACTCTCCAAGGAGAAGAAATGAGGTTATATGTTATAAATGCAATCGATAGGGACATAAAGCCAAGTATTGCAAAAGGGACTTTTGGAAAAAATACTTTCAACTTATTGACACCATAAAATGGTTTAAGAAAGAAAAAACCAAGATTAAAAGAAATAAAGAGTAGGACTCAAAGGAATAATCCATGTTTGTACAAACTACCTTCCATACTCAAGAGGATGAAAACAAGAAATAGTACATAAACAGTGGATGCTCAAGTCATATGATAGGAGATAAAAGTAAGTTTATTTCTCTCAAGAAACACAATTCAAGTTTAGTAAGGTTTGGTGACAAAAACTCTACTAACATACTTAGGAAAGACTCTATAAGTTTGGATAATGATTATACTAGAACTAAAAATGTTATGTATTTAAAAGGTTTGAAACTCAATCTCGTAAGTGTTAGCCAAATGTGTAAACAAGGAATTTTTTTGACTTTTCATGACAAAGGGTGTGAAGTGAGAAGTTAAAAATCTATAAAATTAGTTGCAAACATTTACAAGGTAGATAATAAATTGTATGTGTTCCATGAATCCAATAAAGAAAAGTGTTTCATGAATCAATTAAAGGAAAGATGGCTTTGGCATAAAAGACTTGGAGATCTAAAATTTGATAATTTATAAAGGATTAGTTCAAAAGGACTAGTGAGGAATATGCCTAAAATAACTAAGATTCTTCATACTCTCTGTAAAGCATGCCTTCATGGAAATCAAGTCAAAATAAGATATAAATATAAGGATCATTCTCTGACAGTACCATTGGAGTTGATCCACGTAGACCTTTGTGGACCCATGAGAACTCAAGGAATTAAAGGTAATAGCTACTTTATGTTATTAATTGATGACATCACTTGAATGACTTGTATATTTTTTATTAAAGAGAAATAAAAAACTTTTGTAAAATTTAAATCATTTAAAACTCTTGTTGAAAATGAAAAAGGATCAAGAATCAAGTGTGTAAGATCAAACAGAGGAGGTGAATTTTGGTCTTATGAGTTTGATGGATTTTTTGAGGGACAAGGAATTATAAGACCATACTCTACTACTAGGACACCCCAACAAAATGGGGTAGTTAGGAGGAAAAACAGAACTATCCTAGAGATGACTAGAACCATGCTTCAAGATTCCAAACTTTCAGATGGTTTTTAGGAAGAGGTTGCCAATACTTTTGTTTATTTATTAAATAAATTCCAAGTTAGATAAAATGGTGAGAAGACTCCATATAAGCTATGGAAAAATAGAACAGCTAATGTCAAACAATTTAGATTGTTTGGGAGCAATTATTTTATAATGAGGAATGAAGAAAATCTTGGAAATTTTGACTCAGGATCTGATGAAGGCATATTCTTGGGTTATTCCTCCATATGTTCTACTTATAGATGTTTCAATAAGAGACTCCAAAAAGTTATTTAAAGCTCTAATATGAGATTTGAAGAGGTAAGTGACATGAAGAAGACTAATGTGTAGATAATTGACACTACTAAGGATGTTATTTCAAATAATGAAACCATACTTGATCGATCAGATGATGAAGAGGAATAAGTAAGACAAGATACAAAAGCCCCTTATAGGAGAATAAAAAAGGATCATCTAGTTTCCCAAGTTATTGGATATGTGAATGCTAGTTTCCAGACTAGGAGGAGAAGGTTGATCAATCATAATCAATAAGACACTGCTTTGTTATCTAATATTGAGCCCAAAGCTTTCTTAGAATTTAGCAAAGATGAAAATTAGAAATTTTCCATAAAGGAGGAAATTGATCAAATATTAAAAAATGAAACATGAGATTTGGTTCCTAGGCCAAAAGACAAAATAATGATAGGAATCAAGCGGGTTTTTAGAAACAAGATGAATGAAAAAGGAGAGGTCACAAGAAATAATTCTAAACTAGTGTGTAAATGATATGCTCAAATTGAAGGGATAAAATTTGATGAGACATTTGCTCCTATAACAAGAATGGAAGCAATGAGACTCTTTGTATCATATGAAAGCTTCAAATGTTTCAAAGTTTATGAAATAGATGTGAAATCTATATTTTTGGATGGCAACTTAGATGATTTTTTTTATATTGATCCACTTGAAGGTTTTTTAATGACAAGTAATTAGGACTATGTTTACAAACTAAATAAGGCTTTTTATGGTCTTAAACAAGCTCCTAAAGCTTGGTATGATAGATTAAATAAGTATTTATTGAGCCAAGGCTTCAAAAGAGGGATATTTGATAGTAATTTATATATCAAGATAGATGACACTCATCAGTTACTGGTAGTCATCTATGTTGATGGCATAATATTTGGTTCTGATAATGACAACATGAGTAGAGAGTTTGTAGATGCTATGAAGACTAAGTTTGAAATGTCAATGTTGGGATAAATTTCTTTCTTATTAAGATTATAAATTAACCAATTTAATTAATGGATATTCATTTCATAGGCAAAATACATTGACGATATGCTAAGAAAGTTTGACATGTTGGATTGTAAGCCAATGAGTACTCCAATGATCACTGGATGCAAGTTAAGTAAACAAGATGACTCACCAAAAGTTGATCAAAATATATATAGATACATGATTTGAAGTATGTTATAATCTACTACTTATAGGCCTACTATCATGCAAGTAATGGTCATTGTAGAAAGGTTTCAAGATAATCCTAGAGAATCTCACTTTAAAGAAGTCAAAAGGATCTTAATATATCTGAAGAACATGATAGAGTATGGTTTATGGTACCCCAGGAGTAAACAATTTACTCTAAAGACATACATTGATGCAAAATGGGTATGATGTGTAGATGATAGGAGGAGTAATAGTGGTGTTGTCTTCTTCATGGGTGAATGCTTGGTGTCTTGGCTTAGTAAGAAACAAGCTTATGTATCTCTATCAACTATGGAAGCCAAGTCTATAGCTACTACTTCCTATTGTACTCATGTAATGTGGATGAAATAAATCTTATAATATTATAAGGTAAGACAAAATGGACCTTGTCCTATATAATGTCCCCAATTTGGAGGTTGAGTAATTTAATCAAATTAATTGATTAAGTTGTCCAAAATAATTTTTTCTCATAAGGATGACTAATTGATTATTTTAATTAAATTAAAAGAAGAATTAAATTAATTATTATTAAGGTTATCATAATAAAAAATATTAAAATGGTGACCTTATATTTAATTAATTTAATAAAGTAACTTGAATAAAATATTATATCATAAAAAAAGTCACTAAAGTAAAATAATATTATTCTCTAGAAACTTCTTGAAGGTTCCACTTCCACTTGAAAAAAAGGTATAAAAAAAGGATAAGCCAAGATTCTAATCATCCAAGATATTTGATACTTGATTTATTATGTTGTGGAGAAGCCTAGGGTTTCTAAAAAATATTCAATTGGTCATTGGGAATTTTCACTCCCATTAATTCACATAACTGAGGTAGTGAAACTATCTACTGAATGGTTACAGATTGGAGAGGATATTTTAGTCCTTTTATTTGAGCCAAAATTGTGGCCTTCATCTAAGATTAAAATTTATGCTTAAATTGGAGAAGAAATATAAAGAATACAAAGGTTTGATGTATATCTACTAGCAGATTATAAAGGCATTGAGGATTCATTGTGAAATATATTTGTTGTTGGCTACTATAGTAAACACTACAATGATCACTATAGTAAATGATACAGTAATTGTAGAAATGTGAAAGGAATAATAAAATTATTGAGGTTCAATTTGAAGGCATTTTGTGGCTTAAAATATTCATATTCATTGTGGGAAAAATCATGGGCTTTAGAGGCACATTGGTATCCATCGATTGGCATATTAGGCCTCACATATTTATAGATTGGGAGATTAATACTCATTGGTTTCTCCTATGACCTTGGGAGATCCATTCCTAAGAATGGGATAATGATATTTGATGCATATTAAGAGGTGTATAAGGTGTGAATATTTTATTATCTACAACTTCACGTCTGAAACAGGGGCTACTACCTTTGGGCATCAATTTGCATCAAGTAGGTATCATTTCAAGATATAAGGCTGCTTACTCTTCATCAATTTGGAGGGACATATATCCAGGTTCCTTATAACTCATTTCATTACATTTTAATATTGTTTTTAGATCACAATCACATTATGCTAGGTCCTTAAGGTGCTACCATACTCGGTTGCATTCTTGGATGCCAAGAGTCTTGGATATGCATATTTCTATCAGCATTATAATGGACATCAAATTTCAATAAAGGAGAAATAAGTTATGGGTCATAATATTAAGAGTTAATCATTACATATAAAATAGAAATATTAGAGGTTGGATACAAAATGTTTGATGAATTATCAAGTAGTTACTTTCATATCAGCTTATATAGTTTGCATGTTAAGTGTTTGACTAAATTTCAAGTAACTATAGTTATCATTCTTAGTCATATATATGCATTTGAAAACTATAAAAAGACTTGCATATCATCTTGGTTACTTTTTTAGTCATTTTTGAATTCATTCACAAGCTTCTAAACATCATTGAAATCAAAAAAAACCAAGGACAATTCAAACTACAAACAATATTAGCATATATCAGTTGGCACACCAAGTTTTTGGCAAAATTCCCAAGGCAAAAATTGAAGTGTTTTTGAGTTTGATTGAGTAAGGATCTTTATAGTGGTATCAAAGCCTTGATCCTACCATCCTAGAGGATTAAAGGTTTCATATGCAGCCACAAAAGAGAGGTTCTCACATGTATTACACTTTTAGAAGAGCTAAACAAGAGGAAAATAAATTTGAGGACATCCATTAGAAATAATGGGTGATAGGGAAGGAGAAGTTCCACCAAGAAATAAAGGTAGAAATGGGGAAAAAAATGAAGAAAGGGAAGCAATAGAGACTTTTAGACATATAACATTGGGGTAGCAGTGGGTTGTAGATGCTTTGAGGGAATTTACTAAAATGATACAACAAATGAACCCACAAGTAAGACAAAACCAAGTTTTGGATAATGACAGGAGCATTTTTGGGACTTCTAGAGCTCATAGAACTGCCACTCATACCATTGATAGGCCTACACATCCTACTTTTTTGAGGAATGAACCTAAAGAGTATAGTGCTAAAGAAAAAAGAGAGGAAGGGTTTGATAATAGTGGCATGGTAGTGAATGATGAGTGGGAATTATTGAAACCGCAAGTTAGAGAGTGAATAAGATTTTACAGGTTCATAAGTCAAAGAAGAGAACACTACATATCAATGTAGGACCAAAGACAAGAAATATAAACAAGGAATTAAAACAAGCCACCAATAAACTCACATTGCCTATATTTCACATCATAGGCTTGGGTTCATAAGTTAGACACTTTCTTGAACCTTTGACCTATGGAAGATGTAGATGTAATCAAGTATGCCACCTTACACTTAGAGGGAGCAACTCATGATTGGTGGTACCATGGGATGGTCACATTAAAACATAATTGCATCACCTCTTACCATGAGTTTGTTGACAAGTTAGTTGAGCACTTTGATAAGAAAGATCCTAAATAATACTTTGGAGACTTGGCTCAAATCAAGTAGATTGGGAGTTTGGAAGCTTACATAGGTGAATTTCAAAAGCTATCAGTTATGGTTCCCAACATATTAGAAGGGAGATTGGTCATGTTTTTTTATTGAGGGCTTATTGGAGCCAATGAGAGGATGGTTAAAAGCATTTGATCCCCCTTCACTTTAGGAGGCTATGAAGAAGGATAGGAGTATGGAGTTCATAGCCCCAAAAAGAAAGATTTCACATAAGGATATTCCTTCTACCAAAAATGAGAACCCTCAATAAATTATTGATAATAAAAAGAAATTAGTAACAATGGTGAATGAGGAGTCACACGAGGAGTTAGGAAAAATAAATTGTCATATTGGTACAAGGAACCATATAATAAGGATCATGACTACCCTTTGAGACCCAAGGGTAGGGAAAATCATATAATGTGGGAACATTATGAGGACTCTAATTATAATAACGCAGATCAACATGATACTATAGGGGTTGATTAGGATGAGAAGGTAACTACTGATGGGAATTTGGATCCTTTGGAATTTCTTGATAATATATAGGATGAGACTACATTTAGATTCAGAGGAACAATCAATGGATAGCATTTCATTAACATGCTTGACATGGGAGAAACACATAACTTTATTGATGAGGATTTTATGGCTAGATGTAGACTTTAGGTTGAGGATTTTGATGGATTTAGAGTCTGAGTTGATAATGGGTATATCCTCACATTCACTAGATAGATTAATAAGATCACATTATTGTTGAATGGTTATGAGTTATAGGTGTATTTCTATGTGGTCAACATGGGTGAGATTGACATAGTGTTGGGCATGAAATGGCTCTAAGACTTAGAAAAATTTACCCTTAATGTACCTAAAATGGAAATGAAAGTTGAGGTTGATAATAGGAAATATGTATTGAGGGGAATTATAGATGGGAGCTTGCATTATATCTCTTTTTGTGGGAGCATGGACAAGAAGAGAAGGAAAGAGATGGTTCAAGAGGAGTGTGAGATGATCCAAAATCCATTATTAAAGACAGATGCTACATGGTCATATGATAATCCACTATTTGAGTTAGATGTTGATCATGCTCTTGACTCTAGTCCTAAGATGAGCATTGATTGTAGTGTTTGGGATCCTTCCCATGCATCGGGGTTTCAAATAAGACTCATAGAGGAGATTCTAAGGGTGTATATGGTGAAGAGTGCATACAAATTTACATTTGATCCTCATGTATGTGATTTATTATGGATGCACAGTTTAGTAGCACATGTGATGGATAACTTACTTTACATAAAATTTGGAAGCAAATATGGTTGGAATTTTTAGTTGCTTCCTTTTGAGGATCATATTCCTGTGGCACCTAATGGTGAGATTGATTTGGGTAGGTAAGTTTAGTTAGTTGTTCAGATGTAGGTGTTATAGGATTTGGTTGATGATATCAAAGACATTACATAGTTCTACCTGTGGGACCTAGGTGGAGTGATCTTACAAAGGGTTTTCTCTTGGTAGTTGAGATTTCTTGGGGAAAAGCAATTTTAGGAGGGGTGGACTATAATGTCCCCAATTTGGATGCTAAGTAATTTAATTAAATTAATTGATTAAGTTATCCAAAATAATAATTTCTCATAAGGATGGCTAATTTATTATTTTAATTAAATTAAAAGAGGAATTAAATTAATTATTTGTAAGGTTGTCATAATAAAAAATGTTAAAAGGGTGACCTTATATTTAATTAATTTAATCAAGTGACTTGAATAAAATATTAAATCATAAAAAAAGTCACTAAAGTAAAATAATATTATTTTAATATTACTCTCTAGAAGCTTCTTAAAGGTTCCACTTCCACTTGAAGAAAAGGTATAAGAAGAGGATAAACCAAGCTTCTAATCATCCAATATATTTGATACTTGAATTTTTATGTTGTGGATAATCCTAGGGTTTTTTTAGAATATTTCATTGTTCATTGGGAATGTTCACTCCCATTGATTTGCATAACTGAGGTAGTGAAACTATCTACTGAAGGGTTATAGATTAGAGAGGATATTACAGTCCTTTCATTTGAGCCAAAATTATGGGATTCATCTAGAGTCTAATTTGTGCTTAAATTGGATAATAAATACAAATAATACAAGGGTTTGATGCATATCTACTTGGAAATTATAAAGTCATTGAGGATTCATTATGGAAAATATTTGTTGATGGTTACTATGGTACCTTCTATAGTAAATGCTATAGTAAATAATACAGTAATTAGAGCAATGTGACAGGAATAAGCAAATTATTGAATTCCAATTTGAAGGCATTTTGTGGCTTAAAATATTCATATTCATTGTGGGAAAAAATCATGGGGTTTAGAGGCACATTGGTAGCCATTAATTGGCATATCAGGCCTCACATATTTGTAGATTAGGAGCTTAATACTCATCAATTTCTTCTATGACCTTGGGTGTTCCATTCATAAGGATGGGATAATGATTTTTGATGCATATTGGGAGGTGTATAAGGTGTGAAAATTTTATTATCATCAACTTCAGGTCTTAAATAGGGGCTACTACCTTTGGGCATCAATTTGGCATTAAGGAGGCATCATTTCAAGATATAAGGTTGCCAACTCTTCATCAATTTGGAGGGATCTATGTATAGGTTCCTTATAGTTCATTTCATTGCATTTTAATATTGTTTTTAGATCATAATAACATTGTGTTAGGCCCTTAAGGCACTGCCATACTTAGTTGCATTCTTAGATGCCAATAGTCTTGGCTATGTATATTTATATCAACATTGTAATGGACATCATATTTAAATAAAGGATAAATAAGTTATGGGTCAGAATATTAAGAGTTATAATTTCATATCAAATATAAATATTAGAGGTTGGCTAAATTTTTTTTGATGAATTGTCAAGTAGTTACTTTCATATCAGCATTTATAGTTTGCATGCTAAGTGTTTGAATAAATGTCAAGTAACTGTAGTTATCATTCTAAGTAATTTATATGCATTTGAAAAATGAAAAAAGACTTGAATATTATCTTGGTTACTTTTTTATTCATCTTCATTCATTCACAAGCTTCTAAACATCATTGGCATCATAAAAAACTAAGGACAATTCAAACTGGAAACAATATCAACATATATCAGCTGGCATACCAAGTGTTTGGTGAAATTCCCAAGTCAAAAATTGAAGTGTTTTTGAGTATGATTGAATAAGGATCTTTAAATCCTATCTATTGTGACAATACTATTGAAATTAGTATCTTTAAGAATTTTGTTATGAACTCAAAAACCAATCACATTCCTATTAGATCTCATTTCTTATGAGAATAAGTAAGTAATCAAATTGTTAAATTGTAATATGTGTATATAAAAGAACAACTTGTATAAATTATGACTAAAACATTGATAAAATCCACATTTAAGTATTTAAGACAAAGCTTGGGAGTCATTTCCTTGTCTATGAATTATTAAAAGGTAATTTGAGTAGGAGAATATGTTGTCATCATGAAGAAGGTATTAGAGTTTTATATATGATAAGTTGTGTATGCCATGATTCCATGAGAGTGATTTGAAAAGGTTATAAACCATGATTTCTTGTAGAGGATAAAGGGAAACTATTTTGTTTCTATGAGATCTATATTATTTGAAGTGTTGTTGGCATATCTAGTTCATTGAGAAGACTTATTAAAGATGATCTTTTTCAGATAGAGCATGGAGTTAAGGGGAGCTAACTCAAATAGTTTGAGAGACTTGAAGAGATGTGTATAATGTTACAGGGATATTTATAAGCTTTGTGATCAATTTATCAAGTCCAAGGATTAGAGAAATATAAGTTCAAATTTTTGCATGTCAAAGGGGGAATAGTTGTTTCATATGCTTGAAAGTATGTATCCTGAGCTTCTTAAATAGTATTTGAATGCATACATAATGTTGAATAATGTTTTTTGGCATGTTTAGGAAGAGAACCTTTGTAATTAATGTCAAAGGGGGAGAAACATCAAAATTAAGAAGTTTAAATGAGTATGAAGTCATTCTGAGGGTGTTTTACCATCAATGACAAAGGGGGATATTGTTGAGCATAGTCATTGATGTTTGGTTGTAATTAATGTCAAATAGATCATTTTGTACTAATTAATTAATGATAAAGTTATCATATTAATGTTTTGGAAAGATATAGCACACTTTTAAGTCTATAAGGAAAAAAAGATATGAGGCATCCATAGATGTCTTGGTGAAGTTCTGGTGTGTCATTTAGTCATTTTGAATTAGAAACACACATATTCTATCTTAAGAGAAACTAAACCATCACTACACGTCATGCAGATATATATAAACTAGAAAGTTTGTGCACTTAATTTAGGAACTCAAAAAGTCAACTGAGGTCAAATTTTTTCATGGAGATATTGTCTATAGTGCCAATAATGTACCTTAAAAATTTGGACTCTTGAAGTGTTTTCTAGCTCAAGTTATAAACCTTAAAAGTTACTCTTGTAGACTGTGATGGGCCAGAGACCATCAAGTTTAAATTTGTTGAAATCTAAGGTCACTAGTTAGTAGATCTAATAGTGAGCATTCATCATCTAGATCTTGATCCAATAGTGCATGTGAATTCAAATTGTTAAAGGTACCTATGATTAAACATGCTAGTGACAAGTGTCTCTATCTTGTTGATCTAACAGAAGATCAATGATTTATGGCTGTTTGTAATGATAGAGATCGATGGTGCAAGTCAAATCAAATAGCCAAATGTGTAGAAGACACATAGAGCTACCAAGTGGCATAATCATGCCAGATTTGATCTAAGATCAATGGTGAATGTTTTAAGATAAAGATTGAGATACTCAAAGGAGATAAATGGTGTGTATTTTTCCACAGTTTATAGGAATCATGAGATGAGGCTAAGGTGATTGATGTTTAACATTTGCTCAGTGACCATAGGAATTTGAATATTTAAATTCATGAGGGAAAAATAGTGTACAATTTTTAAGCTATAACATTTTATCCAAGATGAATTTCTTGATGAAATAAAAAGGAAAGTTATATAGGACTCAAAGGTGCATCTAGAGAATCTTGTTAAAAGGTTTGAATGTTTATATAGTCAAATTTATGGAGCTTTAAAGTTGACTATTTGTTCATTCATGGTGTTAATATGTAAAAAATAATGTTTGAGTAATTTATGTTTTAGAAGAAGAGTGTTTTGGTGGGAACAATCACATCAATATGTCATAAGGGTCATATGTAGTGGACCTAGGTATTTAAAATTGATCGTTTGTTCTTAATTTTCTCAATGAAGTGCTAAATTTGTGAATATGTATTCATGAGACCTATGAGAGCTACTAAGGCCTAATTGAAAGGCATAGCTACTTAAGTATGATCCATAGATGACATGGTTGACTTTTGACATGTATTTGAGCTATGTATTAGCATGATAGATATCTTAAGGGTTAAGGCAAGTTTTATGGCCAACCTAGAAGTTGATATGCATGAAGACTCTATAAATAGTGGAGACCAAGGAAATGGTTTTAAGACTTGAATATGCATGTGTTGAGAGAGCAAAAGATAGAGATGAAGGAAAGAGATTAGAGGGAGTGTACTCAATGGATGGATTGAAGTATAGAGTAGATAGAAGATGAGTGAAAAAGCTTAGAGATATCCAAAAGAGGTATTTGGATGCAATGCTTGTATGAACAAGGTTTAGGATGTGTGATGAGTTATTCAAGAGAGATAAAAGGTGAAGAATAGTACAAGTCAGAGAAGTACATCATTAAATAAAGAAGACATTAGATCAAAGGTGGAGATTAGATAAAGGTAGCTGATTGGGTGCTTGGTTACCTAGGGGGTTGGTTCCTCCTTATGGGATGGGTGTCTCACTAAATTAAGGGATAAGTGTTCCTTGATTAGTTGGTGCTAGTCTAAATTTGGATCTTGTTATTATAGGATTGTAGTCCATTTTTCAAGTTCTAGTGGGTTTTATTCCCCAAGAAGGTTTACCATGTAGATCTTGTATTATGTGTGTGATTTTGCTTATCTTTCTTATTCATTATTCTAAATGATGTGCATTCTTCATGAATGATAATGTTATTTGGTTAAAAGTGTGAAAGGATTGGAATTAATGTTTGGGTTATCTAGCATTACTGATTCACCCCCTTTCTTAGTGATTATACCTTTAACATACTTAAGGTGACCAGGTGAGATTTATCCACATCCATCAAATCATCTAGTAAATTTGGTATCCATGATGCATCTACCAGGTGCTATTATGTCTATCATATCTAAAAAATATCAAACAATAAAGAATGTATCATACCTCCAAGTCATAAATAATCACAATACATTCTTAAAAATTCATAAATTAAATACTTCATTAGCTAGTTTGATTTAATTTCTTATGTTTTCTAATTTTTATACATAATTAGCCCATTTGATACTAAATCAGCCCTTTACCCATCTTATTACACACAATCAAACCATTTGATATTAAATTAGCCTTTGTTATTTTTAACTAAATGATCTCATTTGATACAAAATCAACCCTTATTCAGTTCTAAAATACTACATCAAGCCTATGGTGCACAATCAACCCTCTTTAACAAACTGTATTGGCCACTTACTACCAACTACATCAGCCAAAAGGTACATAGTCATATTTTCATTACAAACTACATCAGCCCTCTGGTACACAATTGGCCCTCTTTTAAAAACTATATCAACCACTTACTACCAGCTACATCATCCATAAAGTACATAGTCAAACATCTCTTTATTTCAAATTACATTAGTCCACTTCTACATAGTCATCCACCTTTAGCAATACTATGTAGGCCCAATGCTATGCAATCATCCCCCGATTTTCTACTCAACTTATGAACTGAGTCGACTAGATTAACCCTATTCTTTCCCTATAGTGATTTTTTAACATTTACCATAAATGCATTAGGAATTTATTGGTCTAATTTCTTCCTACCCAGTACCCCATTTTACCCCCAGTCTACCTAAAAATTTCCTAGGGTCAATTTTGGTGTCTATATTTTGCCTACCAATAAATTTTCTATATTTAGCTCAATTTTAAATAAGATTACTCAAAAAAATTGAATTTCTTGTTTGCTTACCTATGTTGCACTTAATGTGGCTACCAAGCATCTTCCCCATCTCAACTAACATCTCCTCACCATGATTGCTCTCTTGTCTCACACTAGGTCTCTTAGAGTTCTATTTTCTCATAATAGCAAAAATAACAAATGAATTATTTTTCACCCTATTATCTTTACTATTCAAATTGATTTACCTATCAAATATTTACCTCTAGATTCCATTTTATGACCATATCTTTGTTTCTACTAGATATTTTTCTAAATTGTAAGATGTTCTAGAATCTTGACATCATAGAGAATCTTTTCATATATTATATGTATATTTTGTAATTTTTTTGATTTTTTTCTCTTTTTCACTAACATATATAGGTTTGCCTAATGTTCCCCTCATTAAACACCTTCACATTTATTTCAATTCATTTATTATCTAAAACACTAAGGTAAGTAAGGTTATGTGTTTCTCAATTTTATCCTTTCATTTATCTTAATTGCTTCTTACTATAATTTATTCAGCTTTAGCATTGTGTGTTGCTAATTTTTTTTCCTGAAGCACCATCCTCTATTACACCAACATGAAACATGATGATATTTGAGTGGGGTATATATACACATATTATTTTTAAAATTCATCAATTACTAATGCTTTCTCTCTTTTAGAAAATTTTTGAGTCTCAATCTCTTTGATTGCACGCCTTAAAAGGTACACTGAGAAAGGGGTGGAAAGACCATTAGTGCTTTGTAGGATTATTGTCTCCTATACCACCAATTTAGATCTAAAAAATCTTATCCCATGTATTTACATAAGAGTTTACTCCTCTATTTCACACCCTTCCAAGCATTCACCACCTTCATTAGCCCCTTCCTAATCCTAAAACCCTTTTTGATAGTTTGTATTACATTATCTGCCCCATCGACCTTGTATATGTTGACCAAATTTGAATTTTAGTTAAATTGGGTAAACCCCTACATATTGAAACTTTTTAAAGGTTTGAATATGTGATATAGGGTCTCATATGTGTTTAAACATCTCATATATCCTTGTTATAGCCTTGGTGTAAGCCTATCTTCCTTATACTTGCCTAGTCAACCCAAGTTAACTTTAGTCAACTCTAGTAAAACATTGTCAAAGGATAAAATTATTATATAAATTTCATAATATGGTCATTTAAGTGTTTTAAAGTGTTCCTAAGTCATAAATTTATCTATTGTCATGCTTAATATGCAAAAAAATGCGTTTTAGTCACATTTTTGGCTCATTAAATGACTTGTACGGATTCGTCAAAGGATAATATTTATCACCAAGAAAGATTATAATGTGTATGAGGTTAGAATATGTTATTAATTGGTTAGAGGAATTAAATAAGTAGTTTAATGCACAAAAATAAGGAGATTTCCTTAAAATTAGGCCCTTAATGGCACTTGTATAGACTTGGGAATTCCATCTTCAATTGAAAATGTGGGCCTAGTGTTTCTTGAGCTCCCTAAGGTCTATCCCACACCTAGTGTGTAAATATTAATTTATAAAGATCAAATTTTGAATTTTCTCCTTCTTTCTTGCCTTTACAAGACAAGAAGAGTCAACTTTAAATACTTGGTACAGTCCATATAGATAGAGTTAAGAGGAATGCTATTGGGATTTGAAATGGGTCTTAGTGAGATTCAAATGAATGGTAAGAATTTTGAGTTTCATGACTCTTCCTTTATGAACCATTGCTAAGAAGCCAAGAAATTTTTTATGCTCTTACATATATGAAGGGTCCTTGTTTGAGCTTATTTTATAATATTTTACTTTGACTTGATAGATTGTTTATTTTTAGGTATTTCTCAAGGTTGTCTAAGACCTCTCCATAGTTTGTTCATTTTATTTTGGATTTTTGAGGTCTCAAAGATTCAAGAAGCCTCTTCTAAGCTTGTTTGTGCTTGAAAACTATTTCCTTTTACACCTATAGGTGTCTTCAAGATTGGGAGAAGATGTTTTGATGATGTTTCAAGTTTTTTCTTGATAAAGTTCATATGTTTGAGTATAGACAACACATTTGAGTGGCTTGTAAGCCTTTTACCTTGCATATTCTTGCTCCTTCCATGTCTTTTCTTGCATAACATAGCTCAAGACACTCACCTATAGGCCATGATGATATCATTATAATGTTTGGAGACATGTACTTGTGATCCAATTGATTAACATTGTCTAAGATACATTAACATGCCTAAAATAGCCTCTCCTAGGCTTGTTTTGGTTGCATATCACCCTCACTACCTTACACTTAGAAGTATACACCTACAGTTGTCTCAGATAGAGATACAAAGGTTTGTATGGAGGTAATTGATAGGGTTAAGTCCTCATGAGGTTTATGAAGCAAGTTGATAGCTTGGGAAACATGTTTGATACCTTTGGTATCCCACTAGGTGTGGAAGAACTATTCTAAATAGTCAATCTATGTTTTGGTCTCTTGTCTCTAAAAATTACAAATAAAGGGCTAAGGGGTCGTTAAAAACTCTTATGACATGTCTCCTAACACTTTTCATTCATTCCAATGACCTTACCTTATTTTATCTAGAATTAATAAACACTATGCCAAGTTTTAAGGAAAAGAGATTAGTGGAGGATAGTGTTTGAGAGCCTCAATTTTTTTTCTAAACACACTAAATTCATTCAATGTCATCTACAAGCTTGAGTCAAATAATGACCTTTTCTTCCATTCAAGTAGAAACTGAATTTCTCTCCATGGTTAGTGGTTTCAAAGTTTGAAAAGTTTCATATGAGTCTAATTTTCATCATATGAAGTGATATACACTATTTTTAACCTCCTTTTTCATATAATAATCATACATAGGACTAGAAAGTTGGACTTATAGCTAGGTGGGCAGCCAGTGAGGTAGTTTTGATGCTTAGTGATGTCAAAAGGGAAATTCAATGTAAAGTAAAAACAAGAACATGCATTATTGTGAGCTCAAGGTGATCACCAAACATCATAATAAAGGTCTTAACATGGAAATCAATACCTATAGGTCTAAGATGCACCTATAGGTAGGGTCTTGAGGGGAAATATGTCTCAGTCTAAGGAAAACATAGTTTAAACATCCTTTGAACATATAAGATAACTCAAGATGAGTTTAATGTGATATATAAGGTGGTGTGATAAAAATTTGATTGAATTAATCCTTTTCACATCATGATAAACCTTAGATGATTCAAGGTATCCTACAAAAAGATCCAATTAAGCAAACATAGTCATATTCAAGGAAAGTCCCAGTTTATAAGGAAGGTAGTGTTTAGAATGTGAGAAATGCAAGATAATGAAATAAGTGAGGCAAAATCAAGAATAAAGGGATATTTAGGAGATGGAGGAGAATTTTAAAATCACCATTGATGTCTAAACATGTAACATGTCCTATAGGTAGGGGTGAATAGGGGTATCACAGTCAGCCATGACAAACCTAGTCTTGTAGGCTCAAGTGCATAAAAGAGTGTGTCAGAGGTTGGAAAAGAAAATGGAGAGAGAAATAATGTTAATAATCATAAAAATAACATAACAGTACTCTCACCAGTACAAACATATCCAAGATAAGGCACTTTCAAGTGCAAATATGATAAATGTTTCAAAACCCTATAGATAATCTACCTAGGCAAGGTTTATTTGAGAAATTGAGGAGGTTAAAGATCTAAAACTTAGATTTAGGTGATATTTTTTTATACAGATCAACCCTACCTATTTTATTTCCCTCTCAAATGTATAATTTTGATGAGAAGATAGGGGAAGTGCCACCTATTTTGTCTCAAACAAGGGTCACTCCTCTAGGCTCATAAGCAAGCAATCTTGAGAGATGGGATAAAATAGTTGAAATAGAAGCAAAGAAAACCATGTATTATGGTTTATAAAGTTATAAAATACATATTTAATCTTATAAATCCAAGTTATAAAGGGTGATGGTTAGCAAGGTGGTCTAGACACCAAGAGTTACAAATAGACCCTTTGGTCCTTCAAAGAACCTAGAACCAAGTTGAGGTCCATTTTCATTCCCATATCTTGGAAGGATATATAGTTGACCAAGACACATTTAGGGTAATGAGATAGAAATTTTTGAAATTTTGAGATGCAAATAATCCATCAAGGAAGGTCATTTGAGCTTTAGGTTGCAAGCAAACTTGTGGAACAAGGTTTAAGCTTAAGGTAAAAGAGAGGTCAATTACATTTATAACATAATATGACCATTCCAATTATTTGAGACATGTTTTTGGATTATGATAGATATTTTGAGGCTACTAAGATGCATGGGAGGTTACTAAGAGGCCATTGTTTTGGCTTGAAGGTACTGAAACCCTTCAAGATACATAGAAAAAACCTGAGTGGCCAGATTGAAATGATCAGAACTTCCATGAGGATTTGCATGGAGAATTAAGGTGTTTGGGGAAGATATAGAGGGTCTATAATAAGCCCTTGGTGGCATTGGTTTAGATTCACAATGTGCCATTTCTTTGAATAAATGATAAGACCTAGAATGACTCTAAACTCTCACAAAACCCTCTCTAAGGACCTGATTGGGAAGATATTGTAAACGGAACATCCAAATGACACAAGTTGGCCATTAAATTTATTTACGGTGATTCATAACTCTTCAGGTCTCCTCCCCATGTAATTGAGTTGTACTACACCTATACAGATGGTGTACAATAGGGTTTTATTTAATAGATTTGTGTGTTTTTTAGGTATGGAGAATTTTTAGATAATGCAATCACCTTTAGGGTAAACATTGGGAATTTTTCCAGGTCCCCATTCTAATTTATTGAGCTATCTAGTCTCTTATGTGTGTCTACTATCTTTTTCATCTCAGCCAGTCTAGTGAGCAGATAATGAACACTTAGTAAAAATGATGAAAAATCTAATTAGGGAGCCTTTTAAAGCTTGATTGATGAACCTAATGACATGGAAATTCTTTATATGTGTCATTAATCATTTTTCATGGATTATATTAAATAATTGGAAGCATTTGTTGTGCCAAGTGTGAGAGATGCATGATAGGGAGTTATTTGTAACTACTAGGAGTGATTGCTCATGGCTAAAAGAATATGAATGATTTGAGACCACTCAAATGCATGTGAAGGATTTTTATTAACCCCTAACCCTTATATCAATCATTATACTTGACCTTATTTAGTGGTGAGGTAGTCTGATGAAGGCAAATCATGAGGATAAATTTATATGCATGAGAGAGCATCTATGCCACATATAGAGGAGTTAGATGAGTTTGAGAGACATTTATCCTTGTTTTAATTGTAAGACATATCTCATTATTTATTTCATGCTATTTTAAATAATTCTTATTACTTTAAAAGTGTCTTAGTGACTCTTGAGCTTCACCTTCTCTCTTTTCTCTCATATTTGCTATATATACTAGCCTTTTTGGTTGTTGTAGGGATCTTTCCACCTGAGTATGGTGAAGCCCTACTAAATTTTTACCTTGAAATAATAAAAAATGTTATTTTTACCCCATTCATGACTTCATTAATTGTATGGTGTTTAGTATTTTACAAGTGTATTTTGCCTACCTTGACATGTTATCCTTCCTAGTGCCTTGTGCAATTTAAAAGCTCTCTTTTGTAGGTCAACAAGAAGTGTCTAATGTGGATTTAGGTATAGTGAGCAGTATATTTATTAGTGTGTATATAAGACTTATTTTCTATGTCCTCCTAACCTAGACTCTCTTTAATACCCCATTCTTAAAACATTGATGTAGAAGAAGAGATTTCAAGTTGATAGATGAAGTGTATGTGTAGTTTTCATTTTGGTTCCAAGTGCATTGCAAGTGGTGTGAGTAGACCATCTATTTGGTGCATCACATACTTATCTAGGTTTATTTTATGATTCTTAACCATTTTACACATAAATTAAAGTGTGTTTATGGTGTGTGGAAGTGGTACATCAAGAGAACTAGCCCTAACCTAGAGACTCACCTCAAATTTGGGTCACCCAGAGCCCTGAAGTGTTTCCATTATTCCACTTAAATGAATAGAGATAAATCATCTCCTCAAGGGGTTAAATTTCAAGTGAAAATAGTATTAAAATTGATAAAATAAAATTATGAGTCTAGGTTGGCTCTAGATGACCCAGTCTGAGACTTAACTTATTTTTAGAAAATAAAGATACAAAGTAAATTGGGCCAACATTATCAACTAAAGTTATATAAAGGTTTAGGGTTAGATTTAGCTATATATACACATCCATTTATACCAATTATTAGGAAGAGAATAATAATATTAGATTTTGCATCTTCTTATCCACCATTCTACTTGAGGAACATAACTTAGGGTTTCAATACTTCTTTTGGAGATATATATCTTGTCTTGTGGATAATTTTTTTAGATGCATAAAGAAGTTGTGTAGCCTAGAGCTGACTTATCCTTGTTGTCCTTACATACCATAATAACCTCTTAAAAAACACCTTGGCCAAGGGATAGATTGAGGCTCAATGGGTTTGTATTCATAAGTAAGTATTCCTAACTTTGCTCCTTCTTTGTAAGAGTAGAAAGATTAAAATTTGTACTTTTCTTCCATGCATTAAGATTTCTTATACATTGACATGAGTATAGATCTCCTATGCATGTTTTTTTTTTGTTTATTTCCCTCACTTTATACCATAAGATTTGGTGAGAATTATATTACATTTTTAATTTACTTATCATTTAATTAGTGAATATGAAAACATAGGATCTATCTAGGGTTATTGCATGGTGTTGGTTGAATAGAGGCTTTGTAACCCTCTCTAGTGATGTTATTGTGGTAATGGATACATTAGTTAGGTATAGTGAATCCATCTTGGTCACAACCCTAAATATCTAATGTATCAATAATTAGAAGTGTAAGTAGGATTTATATTCTCTAAGATAGGATTGATTAATAGATCAATTACATTTCCATTTGCATACATCTTTAACTTCCTACTTATCCTTTTAATCTACCTAAGCCTTAGTAATTTTCCTTGATTCTTATTTATTGTTTTACATAGCCCATACTTCCTATTATTTATTTGTCATTTTTTATTTGACTCTCTTATTTTGAGCCTCTACTTAGTCAATTTTATTATTTTTATCTTCTTTTCTTCATCTCTTTATTTTTGAGCCTTTACTTCTTTGACTTTATTTATGTGCTCTTCCTCCATAGCCTATTATTTTTGCTGCTCTTCTTCCTCCACAACCTTATTATTTTCCTCTCACTTACTCTTCTTCTTTTCTTCCTTCTCCTTCCTCGTATCCTCCTTTACACTTGTGATGGATCCTATTGTTCTTGCATAGTTTCATGTTATGGTTCTAACTATGGTAATCTAGTTTCTTTAGGTGTATCCACAGGGGTAGATGAATATAATAATGTAACTCACTTAGAATATTTTTAAGAAGATGATTCCAAGATAGTACCCTACCATGTAGCCATCTTATTTTTGGAAGTTAGAGGTGGAATGACATTATTACTTTGCCTCTTTATATCTTGTGCCTATAGTTGGGGTTGTGCTTTTTATGATTTTTGCACACCAGTTTCTTAGAATGGTTTTGAAAAATACATCATTCTATCCTTAATCATTGGAGAGGGTTGAGCTATAACATATGCATGAGGTTTATGTAAAAAAGGTAGTGTTGGGATTTTTTATGCTGATAGTTATACTTACTACACAATAGATGATCTTTTAGCTAGATCTTCTTGAAATAATTGGGCCTAAAACTATTGTCTAGATGCTTCTTCACCTATGATATCAATAATGATAGAAGGAAGAAGTTGGGTGATGTCTACCCATAAATCTTACCTTACCTAATTCTACCCCTAGAAGGTGCACACTATTTTCAAAAATAAGAATTATTTCTCCTTCTCCTATTTGTAAACATCATTATCAATGTTTGAAAGCATGGACTATAAAAATTTTGACTATCCAACTTTGAGATCCATTGAGTCAAATTTATCTATCATCTATGGAATGAGTTTATTGTTGATCCATGACTTTATGTGCCACTCCTCTTTTTCAATAGTGATGGTGAAGCTCATCATGCTAATGTATTCCTCTTTCCCATAGTCACTTGTGTTAGATCTGTTGTTGGTTGTAGTTTTGCTTATGATTGTGGTTGTACTTATGATTACACTAGGTTATATGCATTTAGGGGCATGAAACATAAATATTACATTGATATGGATGTGATGGATTTCTTCATAAAAAATTATACCTATGCATCCAAAATGGAGATGAATAACAATAGTGGCATTGTTATTGCTTTAAGAAACTTGTTCACCTTGATTTATGTACCATTGTGCAATTTGGTCACTAACACATGTTGACCCATATACTACATCATGTGTTGGGGTACCCTTGGGTATGAATTGATCATGGATTATATTTATAGACATAATTTATTGAACCTTTCTATTTTCTCATAATATTTCCCTATTTTTATCCACGAAATGTTGGTGAATATAGTAATAGGCCAAAAATCTACAACAATATTGACTGGGCCTTCTGGTGATTTCCATTATATGAAGTAGTGTCTGAGTAACAAAAATTGGTATTGGAATTATTGTGAAATACCAAAAAGTATCTTCTCTATGTTCATCATGAGCTAAGAATATAAAAATTTAGGCTAATTAAAATCTTCATGGAGGCGTATCATTTGACATGAAATGTCTACCACTCCTTTTATTTCTTACTTCATTTTTTACTAAAATATTTTAGCAATGCATTTAGTAAGAATATGAATCAAAGTATTATCCAAATAATTAATGGGGACTCCCCTACCCACCCTTGTAGTATATTTCTCTTTGGTGTTAGAATGTACTGGTGAATCTATGGATTTATATGATAGGAAAGATTTATCATAATCTAGCATCCCTATTTCTCTCACCATAGTATCATGGGTGATGAATTATGATAACATCTTATGACAAGTGAATTTTTACTTCATTGTACCTACTTATCAAGGTAAAAATTAACTCATTCAATTGGCCAAAATTAGGTATTTTGATGAATCATTTGGCATCTAAACCTCACACTGAATGTTGAAGTGTTAATACCCCTACCTATTTGTTTCTTGAGGGTCTTGGGAAAATAAAATATCTTTGGATGCATCAATGAAATAAAAGGAATATGCATCATGATATTTGGTTTGCTTTAGGCCTAATTGAATATTCATTTCCTCTTTTTAAGCATCTATAAGTAGGATCAATAGTTGTGATCTATCTATGGTTGTTATTATGGCCTACATTGAACACTTTCTTCACTTGGTCCAGCTCTCGTGTGAAATCTATGCACATAAATTTATTTTAGATGCATATCACAAAGTTCACTTGGTTTAATAGTATGTAATCTCATTTTATTGTCCACATCCTTTATTATATAACATTTACCACCCAAAACCATCAAGCCAATGATTTTAAATGCTCTGAGCAAGTTGTGCATGAGTGTATCTTCAACATTTATATCAAATAAATATTGTTTGATATGATAATTAATCTTATTCATCTAGGTTTTTTATCCAACCATTGGAAGATAGGTGATGCGATGCACTATCCCTTTATTTATCTATAATTTTTATGGGTTATACTATCATTCTACCATATGATTTACTTTGGGAAAGATGCAATCTCCCAAGTGCATTGTCTTTAACAGTTATAAATGACCACTCACCATCCTTTCATTATACCTATCTTGTTATCACCACATTCTTTGACTTAATTTTCAGCCACTATGTTCTATATACTAGCTATCTTCCTTTTAGGTTGCCTCCACATATTGATCTTAGTCTGTGATGTTGACTATTCCAACTTTATTTTAATGTGTTACGATCCAAAGATCATATTATAAAAACATGATAATTCTCAAAAAACATAAAAAAAACATTAATGAAAATTCCTAACTTCATGGTGCTAATCAACACCCTATCTCATTTACAAAGATGCATGCTAGAGATTACTAGTGATAAGGCTTAAGACTACAACTATTTATATACCCTAGAAAAAAGGTTCCTTGTAAATATTTTAAAATAAATATAACTTATTATGAAAAATTATGAATAATATAGGATCCTTCCTATATGATACACAACTTTCTCAAAAATGCTTTGAATATGCTATAATAGAGTAATACTACTTACTCATGATATAATTTCTTAGATCACAAGTTATGATCATGACACATTTTTTGACTTAACTTGTTGATCTCCTATGTCCATTGTGACCTTTGTCTATTTTACTGCATCTTGACCAAATCTATCAATATTTTCTTTAGAGAGTCTTGATCACCCACCCTCATAATCATTACAATACATAGACTAGGAACAATGTAATCCATAAGCATAACTGTCTCAAAATCATAAACAAGTTGAAATGGAGTGAAGCTTATGGCATGATTGTAGTTTGTACTATATGCCCAAATAATCATATGAATGTGATCCTCCCAATCATCCCTTTGAACATTGATTATTTTTGTTAGTATTTTACCTAATAATTTATTTGAAGCTTCAGTCTCCCATTTACTTGTAGATGATAAGCCATGATCTTATGGTGTGATATCATAAACTCCTTAAGGAGAGTCTTGATTTTGATATTAAGGAAAATATTACCTCTATCACTATACAACTTGATTAGACATCCAAACCTTGTTATGATATTATCATACAATAATTTAGTGTCATCCATTGAACCATAGCTTGGTGTCACAATAAATTCCACCTCTTTTGTAAAATAGTCAGTTGTAGTAATGATATATCACACATGAATATGTTTTATTGGGGAGCTTATAAGTCATATAATGTCAATTCCCTGTTGTTCAAATGGTTGATCTGCTAGCATTGGGACCAATGGCATCTCATCATAATGATTGAGTTTTCCCATTCTCTATCAAACATTGCAATGTTTGGTCATCCTTCATGTATATTAAAAAAAAAAATTTCAACAAAGACCACTCTATAGTATATTCTCCTGAAAAAAAACCTATGAATCCCTATTGTGAAAGCTAAATAATTTATGATTGCTCATGTTCTAAAGCTACTCTATGTATCCAATCATACCTTCCATTTCTATACAAAAATTCATTAATGAGACTATAAGGAATGTATCATGTGACTATTTATTTTTTATCCTTTTCAACATAGTGCACAAAAAACATTCATTGCTCAAGGAAGTTTGCAATTTATTCCATGTTATCATGAATAGTAATATCCTTAAACAAGTGCATATCTAAAGATTCATCTTGTATTTACTCTAGTTATTCCCCATTTTGGAGTGTACTTAGATGATTTGGTCCTAAATTTTCTTGACTTAGCTTCACATTGATTTGGAATTTAATTATTGAAATAACATTAGCCACTTGAAAATCCATCCTCCCAACATTATCTTGTTGACTAGGTATCACAATGCTTGGTTATTTGTGTATGCACCTAAATTCAATCATCACTAATGTTACTATTAGTCTACACTAATATCATTTATCTTATTTAATTTCATCCTAATAACACCCATTCTAGTCATTTTTATATTATTCCCCTCCATTCTTTATCCACTAACGTTATTTCTACCCCACAAATCAATTAATACATCTAATCTCCATTATTCATAACTAATCCCATTTGTATAATATTTGGAGATTTAAGATTACCATAAGCCACCTACCTACCTACTCCTAGGTTTTCCTACAAACCTACCCCACTAGATTCTCTAGAACCCCCTAATCACCTATTGAATAACTCATTAATCATCATTAACCCCTCCAAATGGATTCCAGAATTCTCTAATTCTAGAATACTCTCCATCTTAGCCTCTCCTCTCTAGAAGAATCTATTCTAGAGGCTTTAAAGGAATTTTTAATTCCTTAGATAGTCATTCACCATTGATCTTATTTACCCAAATTTGAATAATGGCCAGATAATCCTCCACCATTGATCTTCTTTACCTCAATTTGAATAATGGTCATTGATTTTCCCTCTTTATTTATATTTAAACACCATCACCCCTCCATGGCCAAAATAACTAAAAAAATATATGAGATTCCATGCTATCATTCTAGTCTTAAATAAAACTAATCCATGTAATCCAAGTTAATTTATCAAGCCAAAATCATGCCAAAAATCTAATTCTACTTGTAAGTAATCTCAATCCATAATCACTTAGTCTTTTTATTATTTCAATATTTATTGGGAAAACTTAGCTTTAGGTTAAAATATTATTTTTAATGGTTAATTTTATTGTATTTTAATATAATGTTTCTCAATTTTAATGGTAGATTGTAGATTTGAGCATTTTGGTTAATTTGCATAATCAAAATATATTTGCTCAAATTTATCATTTTACATTTGGTGATCATGGTGGGAGAACCACTTCAAATTAACCATTTTTCATGTTATTTTTTTTTTGATAGCTTGAATTATTGGTTGGACAAAGAGAAAGCTCCATATTTTATCAAAATTTCACATTCAGGCAAAAGGCAGCTTTGTCTTGCAAATTGTGATATTACATTGGTGATATTGCCTAACAATCTACAACTTTACACTAATTGTACCCTCTAACCATTAGTGATTAACCTTTTTGGTAATATTTTGGAATTTTTCAATACCACATCTCTAAATAGGTAGATTTTCTATCTAAGTTGCAGGTTTGACTATTAAACTATGGTTTTGATACAATATATTTTTATAGGTAAAAAATTAGTTTCATACACATCCTCTTGCTTTCTGTAAGTTTACACTAACTCATTTTGTCTTATAAGGAGTATATTAAAAAAATTTAACCTTAATATTCATATTTTTTGTACTAAGAAAAACTTCCAATTTGTAGTCATGATATTGTTCCTAAGTTACATTTTTTCCTTTGTAAAAGGAAATTTTGACTTTTATATTAAAATAATTGATCTACACTACTAACCTTGGCTATCTAATAGTTTTTTCTATGTCTAATTGATTATCATCAATTCCCAAAAGGAGGGAGGTGTTGCCCAGGTTGATATAAAACATCCTTAAATACCCCTTTCACTACCTAGTGCAATATCACATTTTGCAAAAGGTGATTTCATCGTCCATAGTCAATTTTGAACATAGATAATTAGTTTTGATTTTGGTAGTTTAAATAGTAGATTTACTTAGATAAGACCTATTACAATCTTTATATACATCATTTTGAAAATATTCTATAAATATTTTTTTATCTTAAATAGTTTGTAATTAATTTTAAATTAGCCTTAGGACTTTATTGACTTTTTTGTAAATATCAAAATTGTATATCATAAAATGAGATATTAACAGTCATCATCGATTTTTAACATAAGTAGTCAATTTTGAAAATTTACATAATATACATTAAAAATCTAAATTATCTCATTTTGTAAACATATTTGTATCTCTACACTTTAAATATTTATATATTTACTAAAAGTATCTTATAAATATTTCAATCATTTTGAATTTTCTATATTTGTCCTAATCTATAAAATTATATATCATGATATACCATATTGATTTTGACCTATTGTATTGCTTAATAATTTGTAGTTTTGAATAATTTCATAGTTATAGTTAGCTAATAACATACAAAATTGCATATTAGGTAGTTGTAGTACTGCCTAGTAGTTATAGTATTGCTTAATAATTTGTAGTTTTGCATAACTTTGTGTGACTGTGTATAAGCAGTTTTGCCTATTCTAGAATTGATTTTGAAATCTAACTCTGTGTGATTGTGTATAAGTGATTTTTCCTTCTATAGTTTAATTTTTCATTTATTTTTTCCTTAAAAATTATCCCATTTTGAGTGCATTTTTAGATCATTTTCAATGATCTTTGAGACATTTCGAGGGTTTTAAAAGTTCAAATTTATGTTTGGATTTAGGGGCACTACCCCTCAACCCCACACACTAGGGGTTCTTCCCTTAAACCCATAAGGGGAAATTTCCCTTAACCTTTCAAGGGACATTGCCTCTTGACCCCATTGGGGGATGCCATCCCTAGACCCCTTCATCATGGGCCCTCATCTAAAGAAGTTATAGAGAAAAATCATGATTTTTTAGTGGTTTTTATTGAGGAATATTATAATAAAATTCTATTTCTTGTAGGGTTTAATCTAATAAAAATTTTAACTTGCTAACATCTTCTCTTACAGGTCATTTTTTTTCTAATGTATTATCTTGTAGGTTTCCCCTCAAGATTGCCAATTAAAACTACTAATTGCTTGATTTATAGATCACCTATCAATGATATTTGGAGATTTTGTAATGGGTCATCATCCTATAGCCTCACTTTCAAAGCCATTATATGGTGAAGTCATCAAGTTACACACCTAAAATTAGTTTATTAGTGATAGATTTGTGGTTTGCTTGATTCAATGAGTGTTGTGGTAAACCAGTCCTGATTATCAGCCAAGATAGCCTCTTACCCTAAGAGGATCCTTCTTGAAAAAGTTATCAGATAATTAAAAATACATGAAATAAACTATGAAAATTAGCAATTATAATGGTTGTATTACAAAATTGTTGGCCTCTTCAAGGAAGTAACCTCCTTTGAGAAAACTCAATACAATAAATTCATGAATTCCTTCATGGGACTCAACACTTAATTTTATACTAAGTCTAATCTAAGAAACTACTACTTCCTATGAATGTGGGATAAAACAAAATTCTCATGGGATGACTTACAAAGCATATGTGTCCATAGAAATTATTATACTAATAAAGTAAAGAGAAGGGATAGCATGGGTTCTTAACATCCCCTCCCTCTTAGAAAAATATTTGTACTCAAAGCTTCAAATGTGGGAATTGGTGTTGAATCTAAAATAGTGTTTCCCATGTAGCATCCTATTAATTCATTCCATGCCACTAAATTAAAACCTCTATGATGGAGTGGGAGTGAAGTTGGTGTGTGTGCCTATCTAGGATTATTTTCAACTCAAGAAGGATGGATCCCTCATTATCAAGGTTTGGTGAAATAGTTTGCACTCTGATATTTATGCCAATAATGTTTTTTAGGCAATAGACATGAAATATTAGGTGAATTCAAGAAGAAGGTGGGAGAGCCAACTTATAAGCAGCTGACCCAATCTTCTGGAGAACCATATAAGGTATATAAAACTTGGGATCTAGATTATGATACCCTTTGAATTTTAGGGAAGATTGTTTATATGGTTATAGGTGAAGAAAAACCATATAACCAATTTGAAAAGTATGCTCAAAATGGTGATGATCAACTTGTTGTTTCATTTGATTTTATGCCATATGAAGATTATCCCACATGGTGCTGAGGATCTAATCTTAGGTTTGAATAATCATGCCAATTACTTAAACTGATGAACTATTAGGGGTATACAAAAGGAAAATTGGTAGTGCCTAAACATAGATTGCTTCATATGGAGTCATTTTAGTTGAGGTGTGGTAGGAGGTATTGTACCAACATTTATCAAAGGAAAGCCACTTTTCCCACTGATGTTGTTGTTCTAAGGTAAACCAATGAAGGAAAGTTTCCAAGCAATTATAGGTAATTTTAGTCTAGCCATCCATTTATGGATAATACCTAAAACTCATCTTCAATTTGGTGTTGATGCATCAAAATAGTTCTATCCAAAAATGGCTAGTGAAGGTTACATCATGATTTGAGATAATGGATGAAGGAATGCCATGAAGATGAATAATCTAGTCCAAGAAAATTTATGCAACTATAGAGTCAATAAAGGGGTGGCTAAGGGAAAAAAATGACTATATTTGGAGAGGTGAACAACCACCAAAAATATCACTATTTTCCCTCTATATTTAGGGAGCCCCTTGATGAAATCCATATAAATATCTATCCAAATCTTGGTAGGGATGGGCAAAGGGTTCAATCAACCTAGGGATGAGTGTGGTTTCACCCTTGTTACATTGGTAGGTATCACATTATACCACCATCTATTGAATTGCCTTTTTCATTCCCTTTCAAAAGAAGTTGTGTCATGTCCACTTAGAATTTATGTCATGCCCTATAGATAGAGAAGCATGGAGTTTATAGAATATAGCCTACTAAAGATCTTTGATTTGGGGAAGCACAATATGACCCTTTTATCATAAAGAAGTACCATCCTAATAATAATGTGGTATGGCAAAGGGGTTAGTGGACAACTATTGAATGATTTGAGATAATGAGGAGTCATTGACATACCCATACTGTAAAACATCTAACCAATTCAGAATATGCATAGAAATAGCTAAAAGGGAAGCTTAGTCTATAAATGTGTGAGATAGATCATCAACCAAAATATTGTCCTTACCCTTCTTGTAAGTGATCTCATAGTCATTATTATATTGTGATGGGGTAGAAACCCATTATTTTATGAAATATTTTAGACTCTGGTGATCATTTTTGATGCAAAAATAATTCCTTAGTAGGTATGGCTGCCACTTTTATACTACATGTAAAATGACCATCATTTCCTTCTCATAAATAAAGAGTGATAAATTCTTCCCAAAAAGGGATTTGATGATGAATTTAATTGGGAATCCTTCTTGGAAGAGAAAAACACCAAGTCCATTGTTGTAAGCATCACTCTTGAAAGTGAAGTTCTTAACAAAATATGGCATAGTTAGAATAGGTGTAGTACACATAGATTGTTTCAATTATTAAAATTCACACTCAGTAGCTCATGTCCATGTAAAATAATCATTTTTCAATATAGCTATCATTAGAGCTACAATATTCCCATAGTCTTTGACAAATATGTGATAGTATCTAGTCAGCCCCAAAAAACCATAGAGGCTCTTGAGTATCTGAAAATGAGGCCAATTTGTCATGGCAACTATTTTTCTAGGATCCACCCAAACCCATTAGTATAAAAAAATATACCCAGGATACTCCACTTCATCCTAGCCAAAAGCACATTTGGACTATTTTACATAAAGATGATGGTCGGAGAGAAGTTGTAGTGTGAGCTCCAGATGTTGGAGATGCTTAGACCATATTTTACTATAGATGAGGATGTCATCAAAGAAGACCATAATGAATTTATATAGGTAAGACTAGAATATTTTATTCATCAATCCCTAAAATGTTGAAGGATCATTAGTGAGGTGAAAGGGCATGATCAAAAACTCATAGTGGCCATCATGCATGTGAAAAATATATCTTAGGGATATCATCCTCATGAAGCTAGATTTGGTGATATCTAGAGTGAAGATACAACTTAGAGAAAACATGAGCACCATAAATCTCAAAAAGAAGCTCATCAATAATATGGATTGGAAACTTATCCTTGATGGTGATGTGATTAAGCACATAGAATTCAATGCATAGGCACAATGACCCATATTTTTTTTCACAAGGAGATATGGGGAAGAATATAGGTTGGTACTAGGTTGAATAATGCCTTACTTTAGTAATTCTCAAATGAGCATCTCAATCTCAGTAGTTTGTTGAAATGGGTAGTGATAGGGCCTAATATTGGGATGAATTCTTCTAGGAAGGAACTAAATATAGTGGTCCTCTAGTTGTGAAGGTGGAAATCCCTCTAGTTTAGAAAAGACACGTGCATACCTATGCAAAATATTTTATAGATCAAAAGGAGTGGATACTATTGATGATTGCATTTCAATGGAATGGAGTTGGGAAATAATGTCATGTGAATTATTTTTAATATTATTTTACATGCAATGGGAACTAATTATGTTGAGGGATCTCAGTTTTAAGACTTTTTTCTTTGTGCTTTTGTCCATTATTTGAAAATTGCATCCAAAGTTCAATGAAATCCCATAAGATGGGTCTAAATGTGCATAACCATTGGGCTCCCAAAACAACATCACATCCACCTAAGGATAAGGAAAACATGTCAAACCACAAGTTATAATCTCTAATAGAAATATGCACATTGTGACACTTTAATGTGCCCCCATTAGCAATCATGACTTCAAAGTTAGAGCAAAGTTAGACAAAATAATTAGTCTACTTGGAGATCTGATAGTTAATGAAGTTATGATTGCTACTAGAATCAATGAGTATTATGAGAGGGAACTTATTGAATTAACCCCTAATTCATATGGTTTAAGTGGTGGTGACTCTTATTAAGGTATGGAGAGATATCTCTAGTTAGTCTTCCTAAGAAGCATGTTCCACAATCAGTGGAGCTTCTTTCAAATCATCTATTGTATCTTAAACATCTTCCCCATATTTAGTTTTAGGTAGACAGTCCACATCCAATAGGTAGAGATTTTGCTTGACACATCACTATCCTTGAGTGAATTTGTCATCATAATTATAACATAGTCCTTTTTTATCTATGGGCTCATATCTTTGCTTTAGTTAAATGCTTGATAATAGTGGTTTTGGGGGCTGGTGGTGTTTAAAATCATTATGGAGCTGTATTTTAGAATGGAGAAAAATTATATTTGAATCACTATTGAGCTATGATCTTGTCCTCTGATAATTTATCCAACCCTAGGGCTTCCATTATTGTGTTGGGCTAAAACATTTTGACCTTAGATCAAATTGCATCCTTTAGTGCATTGACAAAACAACTTCTAAAGAAATCATTAGACAATACCTCTATGTGATTGGCCAGTTTTTCAAATTCTATTTGATATTATCTCATGGTTCTTATTTGGAAAAGATTAGTGAGTGCTCCTGAGAAGTCATCAAAAACACTAGGGCCAAACCATTGAAATATGAGGGTCCCAAACTTGGTCTAGATTGAGTCATCATGAACCTTGATATACCAATGATACCATTAAAGGGATTCAAATTCAAAGTGAAAGGATGCAAGTGGAACCTTGTTGGCATTAAAATTATTATGCAAGCTAAAATATTATTCTACTTGATAGATCCATCCAGTCAAATCTACACCATGAAATCATGAAGAATGAAGCTTTGACCCACAAAAATGATTGAAAGAAGAAAATTTGGTATTAGAAGAGGACTTTGGATGTCATCTATTATTGAAGGTGGTATGTTGAAGACTGAGGCTAAGAATTTTTTCATCAAGATATTTGATGTGTGTCTTGAGGGAGGCAATTTCATCCTCTATGTTTTTTGCTCATATTTAGGTTACTACCATGACCCAAATAAGATATATTTTTTACATTGGGTAGGAAAACTAGATTTAATACATGTTTAGGAGGAACATTTTTTATTTGGGTGAATTCAGAAGGGGTAAAGGTAATTTTACTAATTTTTTTTCATAATGGGAGTATGATTGAAGAAGGCTAGGTAAATTTTAAGAGTGAAAATGGAAAAACTAGAAAATTTATTAAAGAGGGACAAAGGATCAAAAAAGGGAGATGAACATTGTGGAATTTTTTTGAGGCAAATAGAGAAAAATAAAAGTTATGGCAAAACCTAAAAAATAGGTAAATTGAGATTTGTCAAAATTAGGAGTGGAATCAGGATATGGGACCTCAAGGAAGAAAATGTTGGGAATAGAATTTCAGGTGTTCAAATAAAATTTGGAGGATCAATGGGGCTATAAATGGATGAATATGGTAAAAAAATGATTCTTTTTCCTAATTTTTCTTTTCTTTCTATCTGTAAGTATTTTGAGAATCTTTTAAGAGTTTGTGGATAGTTTTCTAAAACTGATAGAATAAATATTTATTAGTTTCTAATATTTTTCAATTATCTGGCTGTAAGTCCTATAACAATCTATAGATACTCCATTGATTAATTTTTTTAGTCTGCTAGAAATATTTTAAAACTGATAGAAATGGGCTCCAAGTTTCAATGGTTGTCTAAGGGTTTAAATATATCACTCTGGCCACCAATGCCATATAAGTGAGTACTATTATCTAGAAACTTTTTGACCATAGTTTTACCTCTCATTGATAGCTCTTGGTTTTCCTCATAGATGGGAATTATTCAATCAAGAAGGGGTCATTGCCCATTTCACTGATAGGTCCTCTCAATAAGCCAACTACTTTAGGGTACCTGTGGTACTCCTCATAATGAGTTTTAAGGCTTTCACCCAAGAACTTCCCATGTTTATGTAGTAAGATTTTTACCCTAATATGAAAAAGATTATTGTGATATAGAGAATTACTTTTTGAAAAATTAATTAAATATATTATGCACTAGAACAAAGTTAAGACTTTCTAAAATAAAAAAAATTTGCCCTAGAAAGTGCTTTGATACTAGATGAGAGGATACTTCTTGAACAAGTTAGCAAATAATTGAAAATACATGAAATAAACTATGAAAATTAGCATTATATTAACTAAAATGAGCAAAACTAAATTACAATGGTTGAATTATAGAATCATTGTCCTCTTCGAGGGGGAAACCTCCTTTGAGAAAGATCAATACAATAAATTTGTGGATGCCTTCATTGGCCTCAACACTTACTTTTATACTAAGTCTAATCTAAGAAACTACTACTTCCCATGAATGTGGGATAAAAAAATGCTCACAAGATGACTTATAAAGCATATGTGTCCATAGTAATTATTATACTAAAAAAGTAAAGAGAAGCATTAGAATGGGTTCCTAACATACCCAAGACTATATACACCTATCTAGGTGTTTTTCATCATCTTTTATATCCTTGTACATCCTTGACCACATCTTCTTGAGCATATTTTCTTTGTAAATTTGTGCATATGCTTTTAAGCTTATCTTATCTTATCCTAGTCTCGTCTCATTTATATAACACTAATCATACCCAATCCCTTACCTTAGTTAATTATTTTCATCCCTCCATCACATATTATCATAGACCAACCTCATATTCTTCACTTAGCCTTAACATTAATCAACCCTAGTATCATCTTTATCACTTAATCCACCTTGTTTATAACCAATCTTGGTCACATCCTAGTCCTTTCATCACCATATTCCCACATCATCTTTCCTTGTCTTAATCATCCTTAGAGTCTTGGTCCAAAATTTATTAACAACCACAAAACTTACCTTAATTGACACCTTGTCACTTTGTTTGACATTATCTAACCTAATCACCTTGTCCATTATTTTATCCCTTAAAACCTAGTCTAGTCATAGTCTTTACCTTGTCATTGCATTTACTATACTAGCCATCTCATCAAGCTTATAGTCATACATTAGTCCTAATCCACATTGAAAAATATTCTTTCCATATTAGGGTCCTCATCACTAGCTAGCTTGTGTCTAATCAAGTTTGAGTCATAATCATAATCTTATCAACCTATTTATCAAATCACCTCATCTAATTTGAGTTGATTATTTTGGTATTAAGATAGTATTAATTCAATCCATCCCAAATCTAAATTATTCTAACCCTTCTCAAATCTTAGAGCTTTTCATATCTCATCTAGTCAAATCCAATCTAAATAATCAAAGTCTAGCTCACATCCTAAATTGGTAAACTTAAATATTGTTTTATCCCATACAATATATCATACCATTTAGTCAAACTTGTAATTTCAATAAAAATACCCTTTGCCCAAATTTATTCCACACATCCCATATTCATCCCTCAATCTTTCCATTCAATCCCTTGCACCTAATGATTGGGGATGATGAACCACATTGTATGTACTTTATCCCATCCTTATCCATGGCATCCAAGAAAAATTTAGTCAATACCCTGATTGAGTAATGTTTCATTATCAATAGGGATGTAATGATTTCATGCCTCTTTAAGTTTATCACTCCACATCTGATAGAATTAGACCCTATCCATCCAACATTACCTCTATTCTACACCCATCCATATGAGTCCCATTCAAATACTCCATCCATCATTGATATCCAGTTGTCTACCACTTTTATACTATCAAAGGGAATCCAATCCTAGCCACCTCATCTACTATTAGTCTAACCACCCAGTCACATCAACAACCATTTTATCTAAAGTCCAATGCTTTCACATCAAAGTCATGAAGTTAAGATATTAATCCTCTTCTTATATCATTAGAATCCCTCTTCCACTAGATTTTTATCAATGACATGATGGTCTATCCACCCATATGATATCTTAATCCCACTAAGCCTAATCCCTCTTAGTATAAATCTAACCAATACTATGTATATCACTGAACCTAGGAGCATACCATTAATCAATGTCATAATTTCTAAAATTATGTCTAGGACCTTATTGACCTTGGTGATATAAAAATTGAGAATGAATAAGATGAGTCTACATCCCTAGGTGAACAAGAAGAGGAATGCCAATATTCCATTCCTAATCATGATCAAGCCCTTCCCTCTCCAAACCAAGGTCAAGACAACATATCTATCTTCCATGGTACCCCCATCTTGGATAAATCCTCCATTGAAGATGAGTCCATTTCCTATGAGTCTATTCATCCCTTACTTCATGAGTCCTTTCATGGTCCTATCCTTAATTAATCTATTATCTCTCCATCATCTTCCTATCAACCATCATTTCAAAGCCATGTTGAGAGGTCACTTGTGGATAAAGAATCCTCTACTATTAGCATCACATATTATATATCAAAGTTAGCATTAGAGTTGATACAAGTATGGTCTACATCAAGATCATGTTCAATACTAGTATATGAATCACATTCCTAATAAGAAATATCATCCCTCATAGACATTACAATAGATGAATAATATGCCTCCCCTTTTGAATATACCTCCAATTTAGATGATAATCAATCACCAGACATATCTTCTGATCATAATTAGGATGATGAATTCATAAATTTTTTTTTACAAGATTTATCTATCAAATATTGTCAAAGTGAATTTGATCCTACCTTGGATATGTGCCTTACAACTAGTCTTAGTGATCCTTTTGTTGATCTTGAGGATATTTTATTTGATGTCAAAATGGGTTCTTCTAGTAACCCCTATGAAGACCATGTTACCCCATCACCTCTTATTGACCTCATCCTACTATCTCCACCACCTTCATCCCTCAAAGACCCATTTTTTCCTTTCGATGATCACTTAATCACTTCCATTTATAAGGATGAACATGAACATACATCATTAGACCCTTCCCTAAGCAACATAATATGTGCCAAAACTACAAAGGTCCAAGACCATATTCAAAAATATCCAATCACCATTGATCTAACAAGTCAAAATCAAGGAACATCAAATCATTGACAAAATAAAAAAGTGTCTTCCCCTAGTGAAACCATCCTTGAGGCACTATGGAACCATCAAAGTCACAATAGTCATTTATAAAGTCAAAAATCTAATTCCTCTAGTGAAGCCTAAAGTCAAGCAAAAGGATACAATTAAAATAGAATCAAGTCTAAAAATCAAAATAATGTCAAAATCAATATCAATATGGTTGATAATCCTTCAAATAATTGGATTAAATAATAATCACATAATCAAAGTATCTTGGATCTCTACAATTATTTTGTCACATGGCACTAATCAAATATGGAATGTCTAATATCTCCAATGATGTGTGTGACTGCTAGTCCTAATCCTCAAACACCCATTACACCTTTCCATTATGATCCTATAATCCAATAAAGTCCTACAATCCATCAACATTAAAATCTAATCCAATATATACCTCACATCACCTTCCTAGGCAATATTTTATATCATAGGGGTGATGAAGATACCTAACCTGAATATCTGGATGGGTTGTAATTGAGTGTCAATGAAGGTCATAAAGACACCAATACATCTAATAGTGATAACATGATCCTAGCATCACATCTCCCTAGAACAAGTGTTGGCTAAAGATCATGAAAATTTCTACATCCTATATCTCACCCACCTCTAATCAATTGATATGCTATTAAAAAGTTAAAAAACAAAAACAAACAAACAAACAAAAAAATCATTCATCCAATGGTGAAAACTAGTCTTTTAGCACCTTGGGTAAATACCATGATGAAAAAAAGTTTCTAACATCATAGTAAAATAATCTATTATATGAATTTTACCCCAACACTTGGGGGAAAATACATTTCATCAAATAATCCCATCTACATCATCCTTATCTATCTTATCCCTTGGTCCAATATTCTTATGCATCATTTGCCATAAACTTATGCACCTTATTATGTCCCTCCATTATTCCAATATTTACCATCATAAAGGAGTGGAATATGTTTTGAAAAATGTTCTATAATCATCTTGCAATATCCTCTAATGAAAATTCAAGTAACTAAACATATGGTTCTTTCACGATGTGGTCATTGGTAATCCCTAGTGCATTCTTTCTTCATCCTCATCCCCTTTTATTAATAACCCTCATCCTTTTGTCAACCCATCCATTATTAAATTCATAATTATTATTTTTACTTGGCTTGGCATTCCATTTTCTAGTAACCCCATTTGTATAGTGTACATATATATATATATATATATATATATATATATATATATATATATATATATATTTTTAAAACCTAAAAATTGAAATATGTCAAAAATCATAAAAATCATAAAATAAGGAAAAAGCCAAAAACATTATAAAATGTATTATATTATACTCAATTTCATCCATATCCATTCCATTCATCTCTCATCACTAATTAATATCCATCCATCTTGCTATTGTCTTTCATCCCCTATTTTGAACTAGGGTAAATATAGTCTATATTGAAATAGCATCGACCTAGTCTCACTTTAGCTTGATAAGTCCTAAGTCTTTTAGCTTAGATCAAACATGGTCAATACATAGATTGAATATCCCTTATGTATAATTTAAAATTTTCCCAAACATATCTTATTGACAAGCACCATTCCTTACCAATCCTAATCTGAGTCACTATTCTACTCTAAGTCACTATCCTTAATCCAAATTTGTTCAAATTAATCCAATACATCACTTGATCCATTATTCCATCAACTCTTATCAAGACCATTACATAAGATATAATGACATTGCATGCAGATACTTGTGTGTGTTACTTGTATGCTTTGTGTTCCATGTCTTTTGTCTATCTATGTTTCTTTTTAGTCTTGCATCATGTCTCCTTTTGTCTATTGGGAAATTATCAAGGATGAAATGATGATACAAAAAGTTAAAATAATGATTTTAGGTGCCCTTGATGATGTAGAGTTTGATATTTTCCCCTTTTATGTACTTTGGCATAATGTCCTCTTGGTCATCCTTATATAATGGGGCATGCTATTATCACTATATTTACATTATATTACTTACACTATGATGAAATTTATTAAAAAAATGATGGCTTGGAATACTCATCATTTCTCCTATCATCATCACCTACCTAATCATTTAATCATCATCTTTATCCCATCATCAAATTGATCCTCTTCATTCACTAATCCAATATCCAATTACATCTCCTAATACTTTTACCTTCATCAAAGTCACATATATATCTATAACTAACATGATTAATAATCTCATCATCCTAATCTTCTAATATATCATTTAGTCTAAACTACATTGGCCTAAGATAATTTATGACTATCTAAGTAGTGTTTAGTCATATGGTGTGCTTGAGGTCAGCTCAACCACACTCTCCTCTTTCCCATCATCGTATCTCTCTGTATATCTTGAATCAATACAATCCTTGATCTATAATATCAATCATTCATTAATTAGTCTATTAATCAATCATCATCCCTGTAATCATCTCCTTAATATTTTTGCCTATCACCTACACCATTGATTAGGTTTGACAAGTTATAAGATCTATATTTTCTTCCATCAATCATCCTTTATCATTAATTGGTCACTTCATCATTTAACATTTATAGTTTCCTCATAACTTTATCATCATCTCTTTCTATCTTTCAAGTGCCCTTGTTAGGCACATCATCTCTTTATCATATATCTTTCATCATATCACTTGACTTTATATTTGAGCTACACTCATCATTAATCTTATCAAATAATTATCTTATCCTAGTCTACAACTCTCCCATGCATGTTTCCTTACCTGGGAAATGCCAAAAAATTTCATTATTTTGTATCATCATGTTATGGTTTATTCCCCCTTTGGATGTGTTGACAATAATGACATAGCCACTTCCACTCCCTATGCATACATTTTTGTATGGGAATCATCACTTTATATTTGAAGTTGATTTCATCTTCTTCATCACTTATCTTGTATCTTACATCTCATCCCCTTATTTATCCATCGCATCCCACCTCTCATTTCCTCTTTTGAGTGTCCATCTATCTCATTCTTTCTCATATGTCCCCTTGAGGGGGCATCATAGTCACTAACATCATTCACTAAGATTCATCCATGAAGTGGTTTTTATTTGAAAGACCATTACTCCTTCCACTTCTTCTACTCATACTTCCCTTTCAAAGAGGGGAAAAATATATGCACATAAATTTATTTACTTCATTTATCATCACTAATGTTACTATTAGTCGACACTAATCTCATTTATCTCCTTTAACTTCATCCTAATATCACCCCTTCTAGCCATTTTTATATTATCCTCCTCCATTATTTATCTACTAACCTTACTACTACCCCAAAAATAAATTAATAAATCTAATCCCCATTATTCACTAACTAATCCCACTTATCTAATATTTGATAGTTTAAAATTACCATAACCCACCTACCTAACTGCTCATAGGTTTTCTTATAAGCCTACCCCTAAATTCTATAGAACACCCTATTCACCTATCAAATCACTCATTAATCATCATTAACCCCTCCTAATGGATTCTAGAATTCTCCAATTCTAGAATCCTTTCCATCTTATCCTCTCCTTTCTAGAAGCTTCTATTCTAGAGGCTTCCAAATAAATTTTAATTCCTTTGATAGTCCTACACCATTGATCTTCTTCACCCAAATTTAAATAATGGCTATTGATCTTCCCTCATTTATATTTAAACACCAACACCCCTCTATGGCCAAACTAACCAAAAAAATATATGTGATTCCATGCTATCATTCTAGTGTTGAATCTAACTAATCCAAGTAATCAAATTCAATCTATCAAGCCAACATCATGCCAAAAATCTGAGTCTACTTGTAATCAATCAAAATACATGATCACTTAGTATTTTTATTGTTTGAATATTGATTAGGAACACTTAGATTTAGGTTAGAACTATATTTTGAATGGTTCACTTGATTGTATTTTAATCTAATGGTTATCAATTTGGGTATTTTGGTTAATTTACATAATCAAAATCTATTTTCTCAAATTTATCATCTTAAAATTTGTAAAAATATTGAATAATATAACTAAAAAATAATGTCAAAACTTTTATAAAGTAAACACCATAGGTAAGGTCTCTCATTCTATAGTCATATATTTTTTCTCTACTGATGATATTTTCCTATTGGTAAAGTGTATGTGATGATCCAACCCACAAACTCCTGGTTGCATTAAGACAACTATTGCAATACCATAAGTATCCACATGTACATGAAATAACTTCTTCCAGCCAAGAAAAACTAAGATAGGCATTATTAATAACCTTTATTTGAGATCAATAAATGTTATTTCACATTCTAATGTGCACTTAAACTTTGTATCTTTATGCAATAAATTTTCCAATGACACATATAAGGTTTTGTATCCTTTGATGAATTTTATATAATATTTTGTATGACTTAGAAAGGTGTGAACTTATGAGAACTAGTTAGGGGTGGCATCCCCACTATTATTATAATTTTAGACTAGCCTATCAAGATGCCATCTTTGTATATTATATGGTCCAAAATAACATTAAAATGTGTGAAAAAAAGCACTTATTTATATTTAATTCAATGCACAGGGCTCAACACCATTTTATAATTAAATAATATTTGAAATATGCTATTTAAATAAATAAAATACAACCTAGTCATTGAAATATACTTCTACAAAATCATGAATGAAATCTTTAAATGAAATTACCATAACCATAGAAAAAAATGTTGGCTCATTATTAAGACCAAAGGGCATTACCTTATATACAAATGACTCCCATTTTATTTCAAAGGTTATTTTATCTTGGTCCTATTCTGTGATCAGAATTTGATGTTATCCACTAAATCTATCTATGAATGAGTACACCTCATGACCTATGACTTATTTAAGAAATTTATTTTTAAATGGTATTGGAAATAGATCATTGATGAATACATCCTTTAGTGTAAGTTAATCCCTACAAACCTTAATCTCATCAAAATTCTTTGGTTGTAAAACTATGGGACTCGCCCAATCTACCTTTTCAACTAGATATATGATCCCTGCTTCTTGCATGTGATCTAATTCAAACTTTACTTTCATCTTTATGTTGGGATTTAGTCTATATGGGAAATTTTTAATGGGTTTAGTGCATTCTTTCAATTCTATGTGAATCTCCCCCAATGATAGATCTATATCTTTCACTTTTGAGAACTTGGTGAGAAAGACATCCTAATAGTCTCTTAACAACTACAATGCCTTCAAGATTTAATTCTACCCCCAACGGTCTCCTAAAGTTTTAAGTTTAAACACAAAATCCATTCTAATATTTTCTTTGATATTTTTCATTAGTTTTTGATATACTTTGTTTGATACATTGATCAAAGCCTCAAAAAGTGTTTCATCTTCCTATTTTGTAATGTTTACATTGCAAAGTCTTTCCTCTTCAATTTTTTCTTCACTTTGGATAATTTTTGGTTTGGATTCTCATTTTGGTTCAAACAATCCTTTTAATTATAGGTTTTGATCACTATCACTAGATTATAATATCTTGTCTATAATTCTATTATAGGGATTATAAGAGATTATTCTTGTTTACTGGCCCTATAATTATGACTCACAAGATTTAAATCTTGAGATGTTTCTTGTTGTGATGGTGAATCTATCACAATGCCTAAATCTTATTCTCAACCATAACATATAAAGGTTTTTATTTTTTGTAATACATTATACACCAATGGATTATCATCTTCAAAAACAAAATTTTAAATAAAGTATTTCTATACTTGTGCCCAATGTTTGGTCTCCATCCCATGTTCCTGATGTATGTACCAAGTAGTTGGAAGTAACACTAGCATGTGACTAAAAATGTGCACCCAATACCTTGGCTCAAATCTTTGCATAGATAATATATCTACATAGTTATGAACATGAAACTGTAGACATTGGCCTTATTGAAATAGTTCCCACTCTAATTTCATAGTAAGTGGTAACTAAAACTATGTGTGAAAAACTTCACATGATTCCTCCCAGTGTAACTCTTGCTCTCTATGCACTATGCACCAAGTTAGAGTAGTTAATTTTAATACATAGCTGAGGTGATGACTCTTTGATCCATATTTGACATCTGGGGATCCAAATTCAATATAAATGTATTAATATTCTTTGTTGAAAATTATTGAGGGAATTAATGTTTAGTGGTGAACACCATGAGTATAGGCCTATCTCATGATATCCCCTAGCCTAGTTCAACATATGGGTGTTTGAGTCACCACTTATTATAGATGTTGTTTCCCAAGGTAAGACACCCTTTGGAGTAGGTTATGTATAATCCAATATTATTACATAGTAAATTTACCTCTAACTTAGTAGGAGATTGCACTGATGAAGAGGTATAACCTTCAAGTTGAAACTAAGGAATTGGAGTTTTTTATTACTAAATTATAACCTGGCTACTTTATTGTTTATACTTTTATGCTTTGCTCTAGTTGTGAGTTAAAAAACATTATTCTACAATTGGTAGAGAATTTATCTATGTATTTGTGATGAATTTGGACCAAATATTATCACTATAGGCATATAATTATTTTTATTCCTTTGGAATCATATAAGGCTTTTGCTCTGATTTACTCAAAGGGATGATAACTATCTTGTCTAAATGATGATCCTCTAGTTTATTGTACACTATATTAATAGTCATTTGAACATCATAAGCCCATTTATTACCGATCAAGGTAGGGTAATTCTCATCTATATTCATGTCAATAACTTCAAAATCATCACACAAACTTATATCAACAACTTAATATCCACATTTTCTAGGTGACCACTTGGTTTTACCCTCCCATGGTCTACAAGATTGAGGGTGACAGGACTGTAGCTCAAGTGTGGCCTACCAATAACCTCCCACATAGATCTAGGAATCATATTAACAATACTCCCAAAGTCAAATACTACATTAGGGATTTCATAACTTTTAGGATCAATGTCCATTAATAAGTTTTCATCCCATGATTTCTTGGTTCTAACATATCAGACCACCTTATTGATATGTTATTATCCATGTTGTGTGTAATACAAAAGATTATGTGAGAGATATGTAATATTTTAGGAGATATCTTCATTATGTAGAGTGATACGTTATTATCACAAATCTATCAGTGCTATCATAACACATTCTCTATTCATAATCCACACAATTTGCCCATACATCTATGTATCAATGGCTATGGCATCTCATTTTGATGCACTCTATTATTGTATGTCTTAAAGGACCTATGTAGATTGATACATCAAGCCCTTCTTAGTTGTATGATCATGATATTTTTCCCATTTCACCTTCATAATTCCTTGATCTTGAAACATTTTTAATGAAAGTGGTCCTTTATTTAAGCATTATTACTTAATAACTACTTTCATAAATGCATTTTATTTAAGCTATTATTTTATCATGTTCATATTACACACTAGTTTTTATTTTCTTTTCTTCTCCAATACTAGGCAATATTTTATTTGATGTTGTCCTTGCACTCTATAATATACCTATATCTAAGGATTAGTGGCACAATTCTGTGAAAAATTATTATACTTACCACACAAATAGATGACATTTTGTAGTTACATGCCCTACTAATCTACAGAGTTCATAGAATTCTAGCTTGAGTTTAAGACAATCATTCCTATGATGTCCTTCTTGACCACACTCTATGCACCATAAACCCAATTTAAGTTTATTATTTTCATGAATTTCATCTATAATATTCATAAAGCATATATATATGATTCTAATTTAGATCTAGTGATTGGAGCATCTCTATAATCTTCAATTTATTCCACTCATAGAGAAGATGATTGAGCATAAGTCTTCATCAAGAATTGAAAATACACAATAATAAATCTAATTCTTGATAATAGTATTTATATGAAATATTTATATTTATCCTTATAATTCATGATAAGATCAATTTTATCACATCCAAGAATCTATGATCATAGTCACACACAAATTATCAACTCTACTGTTGGATCTCCTTCACATCCTGAATAGTCTAGCTTGTGCACATTTTAATTTTAAATTATATAAGTAATTATGATTTACATTAATTGAATTTAGGACATTAAAATATATTTTAAAAAATATTAATTCCAAAGCATCACTTTCTAAATATCCTATGACCTCACACTTCTTTACATCATCAACATTTATTCCCTTACCCTACCATTTCATGTCATATGCTAACATATATTGCTCAAGTTTCATAGACCCAAAATATTGTGTTAACATAAAAAACATGCCTAGATTAAAATACATATTTTATATACTTTTAATGACTAACACTCATTGTTTCACACAAACAACTGTGACTATAGGCTATGATGTATTGGTAACTATGACTATAGGATTTTATGCACTAATTTTTATTGGTGTTTTAAAATTGAACTCAAAATCAAATCCAAAATATTTTATCCTATTATTATCTATGAAATTATTTTTATCTACATTAAGTTTTCCAAACTTATCTATAAGTAACTCAAATTATCTTCTCCCCATCTCTTCCTTTGCACGTGGTGTTTTTACTAAAATAAATTGGGCTGGGGGGATACATACTCAAGAAATTAATGATCTCTATCCTTGGATTCTTTTGAATATGGTCTTAAATATTCTATGATTTTGAACTTATGCATAACCTCTTATCATGAATATTATTTCATTAATTCAAACACTTTTCCTCTTAAGTGTGAACTACTCTTATCTTTTAACTTCTCAACTTTTATTCTACTTTCCTCTTCTTCACTTTGTTCCATCTCCTTTATACTTGAAAAGATATCTTCTTTCTCCTCAAGACCTTCTCTTTCCTACTCTACATCTACTCTACTTATTTCACCTTGAAAATCCTCTCTTTGGGATCCCATTTATTTAGCATGTTCTACCTTATTCCTACTCCCAATCATAGTTAAGTACAGATTATTTAATTTGTTCCATCTTATCTATTGTCATAGTTCTCTTTCCAATCCTAAAATCTACTTTTCACTTTGGATATTTTCATCCTCCATATTTTGGGTTAAGGTTCAAGTTTATCTACTCAAATTTGCATCATTAAATCCTACATTGCATGCATCCCTATAACACCTAAAGTATTTGCTTTATGTTGGCAGGAATAACACCATGGCCTTTGTCACAACAAACATCATAATCAAATTAGGTAGTCATTGAAGGAATTTCCTATGGATTCCCTTAACAAACTAGTCTTTCATAGCTTCAAACACTAAATAGCCTTGTATAAAAAATTTAGTGATATACCCATCAATGGTAGTCTTAGTCTAGTAGTCTACTACATAGGTTCAATTAATGTCTAGGTTTTTCAAGTTTTTTAGATTTTCCTTTGACTAAGTTATGAGTTTCATCCTCTGTGGCTAAAAATAATAGTATGCTAAATCAGAGGTCTAATTAAATTTCTTTGTTAAAATGAAACAAAGTCTATTAAAATTTGTATTAGCAAAAATGAAACGAAAAACGGAAAATGTTCTTGAGAATCATAGCTTATGATGCATTTTTTGCAAACCAAAATGATAATAGAAAATAGGTAGGAAACACAATTTATTCTCTGTTAACCTTATAAGTCATAATCATTGTAGTCTATTAAGCAGGTCGTTTAATGGAGCATTCATTCTCTAGATTGACATATATTACGTTAGCGATGCATTCACGACAAGTTTATTAATCGCCAAAAGAGCTAGGGTTAAAACATAGATAAAAAAATTAGAGAGATTAGGTACATATCCGTCTAGTCAATTCACACCAAAATATTCATAGATTTCACCATAGATACACTCCTTAATAATTTCTTTCATAGTTTTCCCTAATATTATTTCTTCCTCTTTAGCAAAATTTTGAATTCTTTCATCGATCCATCTCTCTATATCTCTTTGTCTTGAAAACCATCTCAACATGTTTCAACAAATATCCATGCTCATCACACTAGTTTTAGTAGAGGTTCTTGCAAACTCTTTAGAACATACTAATTTAGAGATAAATCATTAACATAGTAACAAAATTATACATTTTATACCATAGTCAGACTGAATATATTCATCAACTAGACACATAAATAGATGTGTAGATATACACAAGTTTATTATAATATTAATAGTCAATATAAATTCATATAACTAATATATTAAAGTAAACAATGTACTCATTGTGCATATAACATGATAAAAGATGTAGACACCTAAAACTAGCCACAACTGGCTTTTGACTAGAATTTAGACTGATTCCTACCAACCATTACAAATTAAGCTTAAGAATCAATGAAAGTCCCAAATTTTATTATGAATCAATAATCAAAGCTCATAAATATGTTGATATATACCTAATTAGGGTATTATATCATATTCAACAATAACCTCTCATAGATTCATCCCTAAGCATCCTGAAACATCATAACAGTCAATTTGGCCTATAGACCTATTAAGTGGGGCATATGAACAAATAATCAAATCTTCAAAATGCTAAAATCTTAATCATAATTAATTAAAAAACTAAACCAAATTAAATACCTAGTTTAATTATCCATGTACAATTAATGAATTACTAAAAAAGAAAAATTCAAAAATATGAAATATCCTAGCTTTTCATGATTGTCTTTTGCAAGTTGTCAAACCTTTGGAAAATATCTTAAAATATCTATTTTTGGAGACCCATGCCTATTAACTTAAAATAATAATTAATTAACAACTATTAACTCTACTAGGGTTATAATTAACTCACCTAGGTTAGGTTTAAACCCATTCCATGTTTCAACTACACCTTAACTCACCTTGGGTTGGGGTTAGTTCCTAAGCTTATAAATACAATGCCTTACCTATTGAATTTTAAGTTATTTTGGTGAAATTTTATCATGCACAAATGACTTAAAAGCTTTGAGAATATTTGTGTTATAATGCAAAAATGCCTATCAAGTAAGGTTATAATGCTAAAAGCTTAATCAATCCAAAATAATGTAAAACTATGGTGCCAAGGAGAGAAGGAACTACACAACCTCCATTGTCAAAGACTCTTTGAAGCACAAGCTGAGCAAGCCACTCAAAAATGCATTTGGAGCTCCCAAAGAAGGTAAAGAATCTATTATCTTTTACATTTTAGATATGATTTCATTTGTCTTTTTTTACTAAGCTCACCTCTAAGATATAGGCTTAGAGTGTAAGTGTTAGTACATTTATTGAAGTTTTTGTTACTAGAACTAACATGTTACAAACCTCCCTTCTTGGATTCCTATGATCACAAATGGCATGTTCAGTGGGACATAAATCATACCATATAGCAAGGAGAACAAAGTGAAACTCTTAGTTTTTTAAATGAATGCTTAATCATCTTGAAAATTTGAGTTTTTACTTTGATTTTTTGTATTTTATTTTTTAGTGTTACACAAATTTACACAGGGATCAACATCAGTTTTCCCTAATCAACATTGGTCCTATACTAACTAACATCATTCCTATATATATTACATCTATCTCTATATGTATCACCCAGAATTGACATAAGTCTCTATATGCATCACCTAGAATCGACATTGGTTTCTATGTGCATCACCCAAAACTGATATTAGTCTATGAGTACATCACCCAGAACTGACATCAGTCTCTGTGTAGAATAACAATTTGATAGGCCATATTTTAGAGCTTCATTTGGGGTCATCCAAATTTTGTTTTTGATGTTTTTTTAAAAAAATCATATTTTATCCTAATTTTTTAGAATATGCTATCAATTTACCTTCAAGTTGCATAAATATTTCAAAAAACCTCAAAAACCCCCTAACACTTTTTTTAGGACCCAAAGGCCATAAGGAGACATTTAAAATACTTCTAACTTGAAATTTTCACATTTTAAATTGGTGTTTTAATAATCTTTTTATTTAAATCATTTTGTTGTATTTCAAGATTTCAACAAAAAATGCCAAGGGTCCAAAAAATTCACATCACATTTTGTTTGGTACCTTAAAATGAAATTTAATCACTTAGTTACATGCTTTTGGGAATGTTTATTTTATTCCTTATTTGTTTGTACAAATTGATTGATGCATGTATGCTCCCCCTCCCCTTCAGGTAACTCAAGTGACCAAAAGTACTATTTATTTGCCTTGTTTCCTTATCCAAATGTGTGAAAATAATTTCATTAATTCTCTCCTCAAATCCATATGGTTTGAGTTATCTAAACGTGACCCTAATGTCTTTTCACTATTCATTTATTTTTATGCAACTTGGCTTGTGAGATGGAGTTCATCACCTCCTCATGAGTTATTTAGGGGTATGTTGACCTGGGGTTTCATATTACAACATAATACCAACCCAAATACATGGTGGGGTATATAAATTATGGCATGTATACTATGATTTCTTAGAGGATGAGTGGCTAGCCTCTCTGATCATAACAAAAACCTGAGTCAGATATGGCTAACCAAGGGATTTTACTAAGAAAAACACAAATGGATTTGATATGTAAAAAAATATACCCTTGCAAAGTAAGTTATCTTATATGAAATTAATTGACATGATTTTATCTTTTGTGTTAACCACACTTGGGATGATCTATATGTGATAAACTTATAGTTTTAGAACAACCTCACTTGCCACAAAAATATTATTGATGCAGGGCGAGTAGACCAAAGTTCCATGTCATCATACAATCTCTTGGGAGAAGAGAGGGCATAAAAACCCTAATTATTCAAGTGATTTTATTTTTATATTAACACTTAAAATCCTCCCAAGATCATGTATATAGATAGAGTTCAATAGTACTATGCAACCTTATCAATTTTAGGATCTAGCATGTTACACTTAGGTGTTTTTGTAATTTTATCCTTTATTGCTTAGTTTTTGAGTCTAAATTTATTTTTTGTTTTCCCATGTCAAAATGAGATTTTTTTACACACCACTCTATTTCTTGAGGAAGATTTATGCTATCCATTTGATGCCTTACTTGTTACCATAGTCTTTTGACAAATCTTTTTATATGTGTCACTTGATTCAAAAGGGTGATGTTACATTGCCTAATTAATTTTAGGTTTTGTACCTTAGAGTCTTAAAACCAACCATTGATTACATATTTAGTGAATGGTAACATTGTTATGCTACTTAATTCATTTCATAGACTTGTTTTCCTTGTTTCAAAAAATCCATTTATGAAACTAAGTCATGTGTGTCTTTTAAATCATTTTCTAGTGTCATTACTTCGTTCACCTTTGTCTAACTTATTTGGTTAAAGAAGCCTAGTTTATTAAGTTGAGTTTTTAATTAACTTTGACAAGTAAAAATCCAAACATTGATTGATTTCTATTTATGCCTTGTGAAATTTAGGCCTAGATATTGATCTTTCTCTTTTGGGTTGTGTAATTTAGGTTAATTCTTTGCCCAATTTGAAAACTATTATTTGGGAGAAATAGCCTATCTCTCCATATGAATTTTATTCCATGCCTTATACCAATTGACCAAGTTCTTGTCTAAAATCAAATGCCTAGTTTATGCGAAAGTGATTTAGATTTATTAAATTAAATATCTCACCTTATTTTTTAAGTCTATCTTTTATGCTTGTTTTGCCAAAAGTCCTAGCACATGGCTATTTTTATCCTATATTTTGATGTGGTGTTTGTTCAAAATACCTAAAAACTTTTGTTTATTTATATTATACTTGTTTGGAATATATTGGACCTAGAGTTTGATAATGCTATATTTTTTTTAGCCACTTGACCTTTTGTGTGTGAGATATTTGATGTTAGACATTTGTTGTTAGACTATTTTATACCAAGTTTTATCACATACCATTTTTGGAGATACAACTCCACTAGACCAAGTTCAAACCATTTTTCCTTTGGACAATATCTTTAAAAGTTTGTAGAACTCTATTCTTTTTGTAAAATGTTTATCACTAATATGGATATGTCTCGCTACAATTATAGTGGAGTCATGTATAATCTAAGTTATGATATAATAGCTACAAAAATTGACTTTTTTTGAGACCCCTATGGTGAAGAAGTGGTTTTTGAGATGGATCCATATCCTCCTTACAATCCTCAATCTAGGTAAAAAAGATAAGTTATTCAATCATAGTGTTTTGTGGTACCTTCTTCAAGTCAATTGATGTATTATGTTTGCCCTCTTACCATTCATGGTGTTTATTCTAACACCTATACCATTAACCTTCCTTTAGATAGTGTGATTTACCAAGCTCCATAATATCCAAAGATTACCATTCCATAATCTCATCCTTTGGCTTGTGAAAGTAATCAAGATTCACAATACCTTGCAATCACTATACAAGGACCTTATCCTTTAGATTGTAATAACAATAAAACTTTGTGATGCCCTACCATTTCTACACCAAGACCTCATCCTTTCACTTATGTGAGAAACCAAGATACATAATGGCCTACCATTTCTATACCAAGACCTCATCTTTTAGCTTATGCAAGCCACCAAGATTCCTAATTCCATACCATTACCATTCTATGCCATTCCATGTATGGTAACTCATCCCAAAAAAGTTGTACAATCATAAATTGATGGGTCAAAATTATTATCTTAGGCCATAAACCAACCATTGTTAATCCTATCATTATCTAACCACTAGACATTGTTCATCCATTGCTAATCATTCACCACTTTATAAAACCCATGGCAATTGTCCAACCATAATCTAGCCATCGGTACCTCTCCAACTGAGACAATTAGTAACTCTTTAATTGAGATAATCATTTAAAGACCAAGATATGTTCAAAATTGATATTTTAAAACTACTTGTAAACCAAGTCTAAGAGAACCAACCATGCTATAATGTTTTTATTAAACCAACCACTTGTGATAACTCAACCTATGATGAATCACCTTTTAATCCTGTAACTGTTGTCAAGGACTCTCACTTTGATAAGCTAATATTTTTTGAGTTACTACTTAATGATTACAACCACCTTTGGGTAAATCATTATCTTGACCATATGCCTATTTTTAAAGAGCCTCTCTTTAACAAGCTACTCTCTAAGGAGTTGTCTCTTGACTTTTTCCCATTGTTGAGGAGTCTCACTTTGACAAACCAATCTATATGGAGCCCATTATGCCATCATAGGCCATTACTTGTCCAATAGAAAATGTTCAATAAAAAATCATTATATCAGCATCCACACTAGATGAAGAATCAAAATTAGAGTCAAGTTCTATTCTTGAACCGACATCAAATTTAGTATCAAAAGTAGAATCAACATCAATCTCAATAATGGATTTAGAGTCACTTGAGTTAGAATCAACTTTAGAGTCAAAATACATTCATGGTTATTACAACATTGGTTACACATGCCTTGAAAATCAATTTGAATATATTTATGATCCTTCTATAATTTTTGAGGATAATTAATTTAGTTTCAACATAAGTTATCCTAGTATCTTTTATGAGGATCGTGCATCCTCCCACCATTTCATTACCATTTCTCATGCAATTACCACAAACCAACTTATCCATTTTATTGACCTTACACCTCCCAAAAGTGTTTATTAAGACCTAAAAATCACACCTTGTTGAATTGCATCCATGGTGACATATCAATTGAAGAGCATCAGGAAGGCCAAGAACACATTTATATAGAAGAAAAACAATCTTCTAGTGAAACATTTTTGAAGGTTCTAGGGGATAATCAAATTCAAACTCAACATATTCTAGTGAAACATTTTCAGAGATGTTAGAAGACAATAAAATTCAGAATTTAGCATTCCTTAGTGAAACATTCTCAGAGGAACTATGGGATAATTAAGACAACTTCATTGGTGAAAACCTCATTGATGTGAAAATAGCTAAGCACACCAATTATTTATTGTTTGATGGAGATATTATAAATGATTAAATCATTAAAGCTTCTAATCTAAAACATAATTAGATGGTAACTACTTTCAATCCCAAATAATAGTAAAATATGGTGGTCTTTGTAGACACCTAAATTTGGCCACCGATAACCTCCAACTAGGCTTTCAACCAATTTCCACTAAAGTGCACAATTTGGCCTAAAAACACTAAAGCACATTGAATGAGTTGAAATTGATATATTCAAGTGCCAATTTTGGCTATAGTATCTTTAAATAGGGTAATGTAATTTATGGGCCAACTAACTTTGATCAAATCATTTCAAGTCAAAATGCCAATTTTACACCTAGGTGCTCTGGATTGCTTTTTTATATCAAATTTATTATACAAGACAAATGCCTTTTTTATCTTGTGTTAAAAAAATCCTAAATGATATAATATATCCAATACATCTGACATCAACTTCTAATTCCAATCCAATCAAATTTTAGACCAATAACAAGGCATTCTAATCAATTTGAGTAACTTGTGCACAAAGTGCTTAATCATGCTTAAGAGATAATTAATATAAATCAAGGACTAATTAATAATTTCATGGAAAATTTTTGAAAACTTTTTTTTAGGAACAAATATTAAATATCTGAATCATTAGGTGACCTCATTTCTCAGGAAGACATCTTTAGGCCATAAATGCCATAAATATCAAGATTATGGGTCTCCCATGCCTCTTTATTACCTCTCATGACTCACTAATGTCCCTTATTACAAATTCATGATGAGGATAATTATGTATTTTAATTACATAATTCAATTAATCCATGACCACACATCTTAATCTTGAGATGGACGATCATGGTTGATTCTAGTCGTTCTTGAAAATCTATAAATAGAGAGGCCATGAACATCATTTTTAAGATTAATTTGTGAAAATTTACCATGTAAAATTTATTAAAAGAGCTCTCACATGCCAAAGTTATGATTCTAAAATACTAATTCAATCCAAGCCAAATCCACAAGGTGCCAAGGAGAAGAGGAGATAGCCAAGCCTCCTTTGATGAAGACTTCATGAGCATAAGCTGAGCAAGCCACTACAAAAAATTTTGGAGCATCCAAAGAAGGTGAAAGATTCTTATTTTTCTTTAATTTTTAGCTTTGATTTTCATTTATTTTTTTTATTAATCTCACCTTAGTAACTAGGCCTAGAGATCTATGCTAATTAGTGTGTTTTTATCAATTTGTTTATATTTTTGGACTAACACAATATTAATCACCTCTCTTGAGTCAAATTACTAGTTCACATAATGGCATGATTGATGGGATGGAACCCCACAAATTTGATCAAATATCACCTAAAAGTAACATACTAACCATTTTCATGTAGGGTCTTGGAGTGTGGAAGCAAAAAACATATTTTGTAGAGCTCACAGTTTTATTCTCAAGACTATGTAATTTGGATCCCAAATCAACTTAAATTAACCCAACTCATCTCAAATAAGATCCTAACTCAGCCTAACTTGACCCAACTCACCTTGACTCAGATCCTAACTCAGCCTGACATGACCCAACTCACCCTAACTCAGATCCTAACTCAGCCTAACTTGACCCAACTCACCCTAACATAGATCCCAAATCTCTCTGACTAAGATCTCAACTCAACCTAAATTGACCTAAATTTCCCTAACTTAGATCCCAACTTGGCCTAACTTAACTCAACTCACCTTGACTTAGATCCTAACTTAGCCTAACTTGACCAAACTCATCCTGACTCAGATCCCAACTCTTCCTAACTCAGATCCCAACTTGCCCCAACTTGACCCAACTCACCTTGACTTAGATCTAAACTTAGCCTAAATTGACCCAATTTTCCCCAAATTACCCTGACTTGGATCCAAACTCAGCCTAACTTGACCTAACTCAACCTGACTCAGATCCAAACTCTCCCTGACTTAGATCTCAACTTGGCCTGACTTGACCCAATTCACCTCGACTCAGATCCCAACTCAGGATAACTTGACCCAAATCACCCTAACTTGGATCCCAACCCACCCCAGCTTAACCTAATTCACCCTAACTTAGATCCCAACTCAACTTGACCTAACTCACCCTGACTCAAATCTCAACTCAGCCTGACTTGACCCAACTCACCCTGACTTAGATCCCAACTTGCCCTGACTTGACCCAACTCACCTTGACTTAGATTCTAACTCTCCTTGACTCAAATCCCAACTCAGCTTGACTTGACCCAACTCCCCTTGACTCAAATCCTAAATACCCTTGACTTGACCCAATTCCCCTTGACTCAAATCCCAATTCACCCTAACTCAAATTCCAACTCAATCCAACTTGCCTTGACTTGGATCCCAACTCACCCTGACTCAGATCCCAACTCAACCTAACTTGACCCAACTCACCCCAACTTAGATCCCAACTTACCTTGACTTAGATCCCAACTTGGCCTAACTTGAACCAACTCACACCAACATAGATCTCAACTTAGCTTGACTTGACCCAACTCACCCTGACTCAGATCCCAACTCGACTGTGTCAACCTGACAGTTTATTTTCCTATGTTAATTGTTTCATTTTTAAAAATGATTCAAATGTAAACCACTTACTAACATTTTTCTTATAAGACCAACTTGTAAAATTGCTAAAATGTGTTTGAATCATCTTTTTTATGATTTAAAATGAACTAGGAACATTATTTTGGTGCTTAATATAACATTTAGGTGTTTAAGTAGGTTCTTAGCATTAGTTTTCAAAGTTTACAATTTTAAGACCAAGGGGTCAAATAAACACCACCAAATCTTTCAATTGAACTTGAAATTGAACACACTTATCAATTTTGTTTTCATTGTTTCTATTAGCACTTTATTTTCATAAAATACAAGGATGTTGCATGTATACTCTTCCATTTGTCCCCTTTAGGGAACCCTTGGAATCAAAATAACTTTCCTTATTTGCAAATTATCTAACCCAAAACATAAAAATAACATCATCTAAAACACTCCCCAAAAAAATCACAAAAGTATTAGGTGACCTTGACAATGACCCTAAAGTCTTTCTATATTATGCTTTCTTTATTTCATGTAAACTTGGCTTATGAGGGGGACATCATTACCTCTCATGAGTTCTTTAGGGAAGCTTTGACCTAGGATTTCACCTCCTATCATTGACTTCATTTGGATTCATATTAGAGTTACACATGGGATGTAGTGGCACTTTGGACATTGCACTACACTAAGAAAATAGTAGGATGTAGTAGTTGTAGAAAGGACTAGACCTTTTTGCAATAAGCCAAGTGATACAAACCCAAAATTCATGCTTTTATTTTGCATTGTTTGACTTGAAAGTCATTATGCAATTGATTCCCCTAAAAAAATTATATACTTTTATATCTTATAAAAATCCCCACTTGACACAAAAGTATTATTGGTACAAGGTGCACCTCAAGGTCCATGTCATAGTATTGTCATTTGAGAGAAGGGGGGTATAAAAACCCTACTATATAATGCACATTTACTTTTGGATGGACACTTAAAATCCTTTCAAATGATGTATATTGATGGATTCCAACAATACCAAGAAACATTTTCAATTTAGGATCTAAGAGTGATTAATTATTTGGTTTTGTCCTAGATTAAAGTCTTATTTGGAGTCAAAACACAGTGTAAATAAATGATGCAAACCAAACACATGGTCCTCATTTTAATTTGAACAAAGAGGAATTATGTTTCCCACATGAAATAATTAGTTTTCCTTGCTCAAATTTCATCAAAATTTAGAGTCATATCATCCACTTTGGTGTATTTATGCTATGAAATTGAGTCTAGACCTTTGCTAAAGTTATTTAAGTCCTTCATTTATAATCTAAATTTGAAATTTCACCTTTATAAGTTCATAGGGTTGATGTGTTAAGTGGGTTCAAAATTTTAACTAAACTTAAGGGAAATTAGGTTCAATTTTTAATTTGGGTTGAAAGTCATTTAAGACTCATCATCATTATCACCACTTGATAGACTTAAGTCATTTCATGCTAAACACTTGAAATTTGAGTCTATACACCATAACATTTTTAGTCAAGAAATGTAATATTATGTTGTTAAATTTGTGAGAAAATATATTTACCTTAGAGAGTTTTTGAAATAAGTATTTTATCACATCTTTTAGGTAGTTTATCAATGTTACACTACCCAAAACATTTTAGATATTGTTTCATAGGCCCTCTTGCATAGAGTTCAAATTTGTTCCTACATTTTTCAAACCAATTCGAGTGTACTTTTGTGAACCTTTGTTTATCATAGTTACATCATTCACTTTTTTCTATCCTATTTGTCAAAAAAACCAAGTTTTATACCATTATTTGTGAGAAAATAAATTATCTCTAAAGTGCCTTTAGTTTCATACCTTATACCTATTTTATCAAGTCCATGTCCAAGAACAAAATGCCTAATGTTTGTTATAAGTGTTTCAAATCTATTAGATTAAAAATTTGATCTATTTTCAATTTATAACTTTTGATGCTATTTGGCCAAGAGTCCTAGCACATGCCTTGTTTGAGCTTACCTTTTGACACTGTGTTTGGCCAAAATACCTAGCAACTTTTCATTTCCTAGATTAGACTTATTTGAAACACTTTTACCTTAGAGTTTGGCATTTTGATTTTTGGTTCATGTACTTAATATTTTTTTGTAAGACGTGTAACATTAGACACTTAATATTGGCTTGTGTTATCACAAATCTTTGCATAAACCTTTTGTTCCTTTTGGCGAATATAGACCAAGTTTGAACATCATCTTTTTAGACATTATCCTTTTAGATTTTGTAGAAATCTCTTCTATTTCTATCAAAAAGCATTGACTATGGATCCCAACATGTATTCCTACACTTGTAGTGGACTCATGTACAATCTGAGGATTAGTAATGTGGTTGTGCAAGAAGAAATGGTGCAATATCCCTTTGTGGATAATATTTATTATGAGATGGATATTTATCCCTCTTATAATACTCAATTAGGGGAAAAAATCCAAGATCCATTGGTTAAATATTTATTTAATACATCACCTTATTTAGAACAAGACCAATAACAAACCGCACAATACCTAGCTAAAATAGTAATAATTGATAAACTAGTTCCTCAACAATCAAGCTCTACTAACATGCCTTTCATGTATGATCCATTTTTGTTTGCGTGTAATTTATTGGAGAACAAAGATGAGATTTTGGTTTGAGCCATAGAGGTAGGGGCCAAGTTTCCAGTAGAATTCCCTCATGATAATTTACCAAGCCTAGTAAGAATGCCCCACAACATAATTTATGATCAACAGGCTTCTTGTAGCAATCCTTTGGCTCTAGTATAAATGATGTATCAGGAATATAATATTAATAATAAAGGAAAAAACTTCATGGAAGACCATTTTAACCAAATTTAGATGGCATATCAAACCTACCTAAATTTAACAAACAATTTTAATCAGATGACCATGGTGAGCAAACCTCTTATTGACTTAGTTCCTTAAATAGGAGTTTTGATAGATTTAACTGGTTAAGACAATCATAGTTCATACTTATTCATAAAAAACACTATGGTAGACAACTTGTTTCATATGCCCATTATTGAATAAGTGTCTTCTACTTCTATGCAAAATAATGACCAAAATATAGTGGACAATGTGAAAGCAACATCTAATCCAAATAAAAGTGGTATTAATGCACAAACAACTAGTCAACAATATATGCCTATAGTTAATACCATGAGTGGACCATCATACTAGGGATTAGGAGTTTTTGCATCCCAACCTCAACCAGTTGCTTCAACAAATATGCAACCAACAGGATGAGGTAGTCAATAGGCAACCAATGTCATGCCTCAACAACCAAATATTATGAATCCTACTCCTCCTCAACAAGTGACAAGTATTTTAAAACTATGGATCTAGGAATTTGACTCAAGAGAGGATGGTTAGTATGGTGTTAGTTCCAAAATGAAAAAAATGAATGAAACACACTAACTAGCACAACATCTCTAGGCCTAGACACTAGGAATAACTTAGTTAACAAACATGAATAAAACAAACAACTAAAATACAAAATAAACCTCTTTTACCTTCCTTGGATGCTCTAAAATTCTTGTTGTAGTGGTTTTCTCGACTTGTGCTCATGAAGTCCTTGGTAATGGAAGCTTGTCTACCTCCATATCTCCTTGGAACCTTTGGGTTGTGGATTGTCTTGTATGGGAATCAATTTGGCATGGTAACCTTAATTTATTGAAGCTTTGTAATCAATTTTTAATTATAATTTTGCATAATCATGTCTTAAAATTTATGTGGTAAGGCCTCCTATTTCTAGATTTTTGAGAATGTCTAGAATCAACTTGAACCATCCATCTCAAGATTGAGATGTGTGGTTGAGGATTAATTCAATTTTTGGAATTAAATTTATAATTATCCTCATCATGAAATTGGAAGAAGGGGTAATTAAGAGGCATGGAGGGCATCATGAAAGGAATTTATGAGACATGAAGGGCATGAATCTTGATATTTGTGGCATTTATGACCTAAGAATGTCTTCCCAATAAATGAGGTCACTTGATGATGTAGATATTAAATATTCATTTCAAAAAAAAAGTACTCAACAAGTTTCCATGAAATGCTTGATTAGGCTTTTGATTTGGGTTAATGTGCTCTTAAACATGATTAATCACTTTGTGCACAAATTACCCATATTGATCAGAATGCCTTATTATTGGTCTAAAATTTGACTGGATTGGAATTGGAAGGTGATGTTAGATGTGTTAGATCTATTATCCCATTTAGGATGATATAAATATAAAATAATAAAGGCACATGTCTCATACAAGAAATTTGATAAGAAAGAACAATCCAAAGCATCTAGGTGTAAAATTGGCATTTTGACTTGGAATGACCTGATCAAAGTTAGTTGGCCCATAAATTTCATTACCCCATTTAGGGATACATTAGCCAAAATCAGCACTTGAATATCTTAGTTTCACATCATTTAGCATGTTTAGTGTTTTTAGGCCAAATTATGCATTTTAATTAAAAATTGGTCAAAATCTTGATTAGAGGTTATCATTGGCTAGATTTAGGTGTTTATAGTTTGCTTATATTTGGGAAGGCATTGCAAGATATAAGCATAGTAACGTCTTCTCAAAATATGAAAAGGTCTGGTATGCCTACAACTACAATGATGATAAACTAACTTTATGATGCCCCCTTGAGGGAATGGTTGGCACACATAGGTCAGCAAATGGTTCCTCAAAAATAAAGAAGTGAAATGAGGGGAATAAAGAAAAGAAAGATGATGAGGTGAATGCATAATGATATTGAAAAAGTAGTCAAAATCAATGAGAATGTAAGTGGGATGGTGCACAATGGTTTTCCCAAAGGTAGTTATAAACATTGTACTTTGATAGTAGTAATGTGGTATGATAACATAATGATTTTCCCAAAGGTGATTATAATCATTGATAAGATGGAGTTGCCCCAGTTAGGATAGACAAACAAGATAATAACATGCCCCTATATAGGCAAAAAAAGTAAATTGGTGACAACACAATGATTTTCCCAAAGGTAGTTATAATCATTGAGAAATACATGTGGGATGGTGTGCAATGATTTGCCCATAGGTGGTTATAATTTTTGAACCCCGATTATAGAAAACATGATAAAATTGGCTGAGGATGATGATAACTTAACATAGAGGGTAATGATGAATTATAATAACCTACTAATAGGGAGATGCACATCTAAACTAATAAAGGTTGAAATTATTTCATGGTTACTTACTTTGTTTGGGATATGATTGGGAGTTAATGATGATATTGGTGCTAAAAAGATGTTGTCATTGCTGAATAGAATTCTTGAAGCTAAGGTTTGTTATAGCATGTTTCAGTAGGCATCATGGTATAACATCATGAGGACTTGGTTGAAATATGCATAAGGACTAACTCTTGTAATCCAATACTTAATATAAAATAATGCACCAATAATAGAAACCATGATGATAATGTAAACATATAAATATGGATGGATTCGAGTATAAGTGTGGGCAAGGAATCACCCAATGAACACATATAAATTGAATCCAGGCAACAGTGCTGAAAGTAAACAAATAGGTAGACAAATAAATAAAATAAACAAATAAACAATGAAATAGAAACTCTACAAATATTATCCCTAAAAAATAGGTGACAACTTAACAAATGAACACAATGGGGGAATATAAGAAAATGAAGGGGGTGGCTGAGCTATCTCCATATGCACTAGGTAAGTGGACATTATCTACATAGTTTCATGGGTCTAATATCCAATAAAAAACTTTAGGCCAATTTTAGTTCTCTTAGGGAATGGGAAGAATGTGATAACAAAGGAAAATAAACAAAATGGATATGAGAGAAGAAGAAGAATGGTTTTGAAAAATGGCAAGTGCATGAGAGAAAAAGGCCAAAAAGTATGGGGAAACTAAATGACAAGTGATTTAATTATAACTTAATAAAGGTTCCCAGAATCCATAAGGCAAAGAAGTGGTCAATGTTTTTGTTTTTTTCTAACCATTTTTCAAATGTTTTTGACATTGTTTTGGAGTATCTCAACTCAATCGAGAATGATGAGACACTAAATGGTTCAATCTCACAAAAGGGTGAGAGTGTAGCTTAGGTTGCTCACAAAATAGTGAGAGCATGGATTAGTTTCTCATAAAATTGTAAGATCATGGTGAGGGGGTGATTGAGATAACCTCAACAAGTATTGAGTACTACCTACATAGTTCTAGAGTAGGACCTCAAGTCACTATAGTTTCACTCTTACAACGGAGGAATTTGACTAGTGTAGCAATCAATTCAAAAAAGATAAGTACAGTTGGTAAAAAGGCATAGTACAACATAGGAAGTGGAAAGTTGGTAAATTAAGGCCTAATGTTACCCTTAGTTTTCCCATAGGTTATTATAACCAAGACACAATGACATAGATCAATGGTACTAATTTTCCCAAAGGTAGTTATAATTAGTAGCAAGACTGATGGTAAGAAAGGAATAACAAAAAAATTATGCAACTTCTAAAAATTCTATCATGCTATCCTAAAATATGATCTCTATCTAAAATACTTGAACCAACTGATGAAATTGATCAGATACCTTGATGCTAAAACTGTGTAATGAATGGCAAAAACAAAGGTCAAATAGGCTAGGATTTAGAACACACTGAGTCAATAGAATGGAACTAGAAAGTGGATATGGAAAAGATGATAGATAAGAATGGTATTTTTACAAAGAAGAATAGTAATAAAGTGGCATAACTAAAATGGTCCTTACAAAAAATACACCTTATCACTTTAGCATAGTACCATATTCCCCTGTTTGGGAAGATGTTGTAAACCATATGCAAAGTAATGTCTTCTTAAATAATGAGAGATGGATTGTATGCCAAAAATAAGATGATGGTTAAAGAACAAAGCTCCAAATGGTTTTGGGAAGCATATGATGATCCCCCTTGAGGGAGTGGCCATCACATTTTTTTATGGATGGTCCCTCAAAAATAAATAAGAAGAAAGGTGGAATTAATCTATGGTTAAGATTAATCCAAATAAGAAAATGCTTGCATGCATTGATGTAAAAAGGATGCTAATTTTATCAGAGGTGGTTATAATCAAGAATAAAAGTCAAAATAATGATTTTCCCATAGGTAGTTATAATCATTAAGAGGACCTAGATTGGCTAAAGATGATTATGGCCCAATTAAGGCTAATTAGCAAGCATAACTCAAAGATATAACCTAGAATATAGATTGAAAATGAGCGAGTGTAAAGTGATAAAAGAGATGGATAGAGGAATAAGATTGATCATTAGAAATGATTTATTTGTACCTACTAATGAGGAGATGATCATCCTGAATTAAAATGATACAACTATAATGGTCAGGAAGTTATATTGATCAAGGTGGGTGGGAGGATTTACCAAAGTGTCAAGGAGAAACTTATGTAGCTCCATTAATTAGAGACTTTATTGAAGCTAATTTTTGTTATAGCATGTGATGTTAGGCATCATGATATAACACCATGAATACTTAGCCAAAATATGCATAAGGATTGACTCTCAATATCTAATAAACACTTGAAAATAATACACCAATGATAAAAACCATTATGATAATATTGACGTATAAATATGGATAGACTCAAGAATAATGTGCTCAAGGAATCACCCAATGAGCACATATAGACTGAGTCAAGGCAATAGTGCTAAAATCAAACAAACAAGTAAGTGAATAAACAAATAAACAACCTGAAATAAATAAACAAATAGAAAGCTTAAAAACAAAAACAAAATAAAGCATCCTAACAATGACAATGCCCTAGTAAGGCAGATCAAGGATAACTAACCAGGATTAGAAAGACAAATATTTTTGGATTCTTTGAAATGTTATGAATGTTTTTTTAGATTTTTTAGGTATCTTAACTTGTTAAATAATGACAAGATACCTACTCACAAAATGGTGAGAGCATTTTTCTTAGGTTTCTCATAAAATGGTGAGAGTGTTTGGCTTAGGTTGCTCATAAAATGGTGAAAGTGTATAGAAAGGAGGACTAAGGTGACCTCAACATGAATTGAGCATAACCCACATAGTCCTAAAATGACCTCAATTCATAGTAATTCCATCCACACAAAAAGTGAGGAAAAACCAACTATGTCCCAATAAGTTCTCAAATCTAGCAAATGGCTAGTCAAATGAAAATAGTAATGGCAAGGTGATGTAGCAATACATGATAAACAAGTGTTACCCCTATTTTTTCCATACATAGTTATAACTAGGATACAATAGCATAAGTAAATGATACTAATTTTCCCATAGGTAGTTATAATTAGTGGCAAGACCAGTGAAACAATGATTTGCCTAGAGGTGGTTATAATTAATCTCACATAAACAAACTTGATAGGATGAAAGATATCTTGCCAGATCAAATGTCAAACTAATTTCATAGACTATAATTATAAACATGGATTCAACTAATTTTTGAAACTTGATCAAAATACCCCCACAAAAGTTGCAAGAATAACTAAAGTAACCAAGATCAAAACAAGATTGGATATGATGAGTAAAAATAGGCTTTGGTCTAGATATGAATGGAATGACATTGCTTTAGGATAATGATGGTTTGATAATTGGGTAAAATTGTAAGAGGGTTTCCCCTAAGTGATGGGGTAAATGGTAGGAATATGCAACAATGGAAAACAGATATGTAATAATGGCAATGTCAGTGTGAAATGGTATGGTACATGTTTTTGTCCTGGGTATGGTTTTTGATTCTATTGTTCTTACTGATGGGGAGATGCATGTCCTAATCAACAAATGATACAAATAGAATACTTGATCATGTTAATTTATATCCCACACATCATCTAAATAATTACTCTATCAAGAACTAGCTATAGATTTGGATGTTGAGAATGCTTTTATGATCTTTGTTGGTCATTGATTTTGATTTCTTCAAAAATTGAGACAAGGTATCTTTATAGCATCTACAAAGGAAAGTGTAGCTATGGATGGTAAATAAGGAAAAATAATGGATGGTAGGTTTGATTGTGAAATGGATTGGTAGATGATAATGAAATGTATAATGGTGGGGAAACAAATAAATATTAGGACTTTCAGTCACACATAATGTTACTGATGTTGGATTTAACATAATTTTGGTTGTGACAAGGCCAAAGACTTATTCTCTTGATAGGACCATCATATTTTTTTGTTTTTTGGGATTGAGATTAACTACCATATGATTAGGCTATAGATTGGAAGCTATTTTGATTTGATCTTTGATTTTGTCTTCATCAAGCAATAAAAAAACTTTTATGTTCCGCTATTAATGTATCAAAGAGGTTTTCACCAATGAATTTGTCTTGATTGTCCCATAGCACCTCCAAGAAGGTTTCACTAATGAACAATAGATTTTGACTTTGATTTTATTTTAGTGCTTCCAAAAAATTTTCACTAGAAGATGCTAAGTTCTGACTTTGATTGTCCCCTAACACCTCCAAAAAGGTTTCACTAGGATAGTGTTCTTCTACTATATGAATGTGGTATTAGCCTCCTTGCTCTTCTTCAACTGCTATGTCACCATGGATGTAGTTCAAAAAAGTGTGATTCTATTGATCCTAATCGACACTTGTGGGAGATGGAATGTCAATGATATGTTTATCTTGGTTGATGGTAATGGCCTATAGAATGGGGAAAGGCTGCATAATCTTCATAGAATATACTAGGATAACTTATGTAAAAGCTAAAGCACTCATCCTCAAGAACTGTAGAAGGATCAAAAATGTATTCAAAATGATCTGTGAGGCATGCATAACCAATTTTTTATCAACCATGCACATATTCTTCTTATGAATTTGATTCTAACTCAAGGGACTTTGAGTCTAAGGTTGAGACTAATATTGATTTTGATTCTGATGCTAAATTTGATGTCACTTCAAGAATATAACCTAACTCTAACACTAATTCTTCATCTGATGGGTACTCTATTCTAATGATTTCTTGTTAATTATCTAGTATTGGATAAGTAACAACTTATAAAGGCATGATGGTCTCCACTAAGATTGGTTTATCAAAGTGAGACTTCTCTAGGATGAGAAAAATGTCAAGAGATAACTCCTCAAAGATTGTTTTGTCAATAGGTGGATCTTAGAAAATAGGCACATAATCGAGGTAATGATTTTCCTAAAGGTAGTTATAATAATTAAGAAGTGACTCGATAAAGATTAGCTCATAGTGTGATACTCTTTGATAATTGGGATAGGATCAATAAGTGATTCATCATAGGTTGACTTATCACAAGTGGTTGGATCAATAGAAACATCTTGGATTGGTTGGTTCTCTTGGCCTTGGTTTCTAATGAGTTGGAAAATACCAGTTTTGAACATAGCTTGGTCTTTAAATGATGGGATAAATTGAGTTTTGGATGGGATTGGTACTAGATGAGGAATGACTTATGATTCGATAATGGTAGGTATTAGGGAGCATGATTGATTGCATGAGCCAAAGGATAAAGTCCTAAAATGGTAATGATAGGAAATTTTAGGGCTTCATTTCTCACACAAGTCAAAGGACTAGGTCCTATAATGATGAAGGGGTGTTGTGGAGCTTGGTTACTCACATATGCCAAAGGACTAAGTCTAAAAATGGTAATGGTATTCCTTGGATATTGTAGAGCTTGATATCTCATACAATCCAAAAGATTGTTAGGGGTAGTTGATGATTGGATAATGAAAGGATGTCATGAAACTTAATTTATTGCAAAAAAAAAGCATCCAAGTCTTCCTCATAAACCATATCATCCCAATCATGAGTTGGCTCATAAGTTAGTTCTTGAATATGTTCCACATACTGATTATTGTAAAGAAGGTATGGATTCATATCCCAAACAACATCATCTATAGTCAAGTCTTCAAAGTCCTCTTCACAAGCCTCTTCATACTAATCAAGGTATCAAGTTGGATCATAAGTTGTTTTGTGACTTTGTTCCCATGAATGATTAATATGAGGTGGATATAAATCTATCTCACAAACCATATTAGCATCATTAGGATCTCGATTAAATCCATAAGAGTCATTTTATGCTACCATTCTATCGTAAGTTGGATTGTAAGTGACTCCACCATAAGTGTAGCTAGACATATCCATGTAAATGATGAAATATCTGAAAATAAAAAGGCTTAGAGTTATACAAACTCTATAAAATGATCCAAAGGATAAATGGTTCAAACTTGTTCCAACTTGGTTGAAGGGGTGGAGTTGTATCTCTAATGTGGTTTGAAAGTGGACTTGTATCTCCAAAATAGTTTTTGCTAAGACATGGCATAAAATAGTCTAACATCAAATGTCTAATGTCTAATGTCATATGCATAAAGGGTCAAGCATATGAATAAAAACTGACATGTCAAAGGTCTAGGTCAAAGTGTTCCAAACAAGGTCTAAACTAGAAAAGGGAAAAGTTGAGTTATTAGGTCTTTTGTCCAAACTCAGAGTCAAAAGCTAGGCTTAAACAAATAGGCATGTTTTAGGACTTTTGGCCAAATGACATCAAAATCTAGACTTGAAACAAAGGTTGACATGATTTTATTTAATCTAACAAGTTTGGAAATAACTTTGACATAGATCTGACACACAAAATCAAACATAAACATGATCAGTTACCATAAGACATTAGACAAAAGGCTCTTTTAAGAAAGACTGTGTTTTCCCAAATAAAGGCATAAACAATGATAATGATAGGTACTAAACAAATAAACCATCAATAGTTTTTAAATTTAGGTAATCAATTAACCAAAGTTATGCAATCCAAAAGAGAAATACCTATGTATTATCCCAATGAATTAGGGCCTAAATAGAAATAAATCAATGTTTGAATCTAAACTTGATAAAGCTAATTGAAAACTCAATGTTGAAAACTAGGATTTAACCAAACAGCCTAGACAAGATTAGACAACATGACAACATAAGATAAAGGTCCAAATGGTATACATGACATGGTTTAAAACAAATAGTTTTTGGCACAGGGTGAAACAAGTCTTGAAAAAAATAGATCAGCCTAATGGTGTAAGCATACGCAAATAATGTGGTTAATGTTATGTTTCAAAGACTTAAAAGGCTCGAAATGTTTTGACATGATTTGGGTAGCATAACGCTACCCTCCACAACTCAAATGACATACACAAATAAGTTTATAAATTTTTTCAAAGCATAAGTGTGGTGTAAAATAGCCAGCATAATGCCTCTTTAGACAAAAGAGTGACATATAGACAAATTGGTTTTGACATGGTTTATACACAAATAAACAATTTTTAGTCTAAAAAACATCAAGTAAGATAAATGACCAAAATACACTAAGTATAATCAAAAAAATCCTAAAAATGGTATGGCATGTCGGATTGAATAAACTATCAAGTTTTAAATGTCTCTAAGGGAATAAATTTCGTAGTGACTTTCATGTCAAACAATGTAAAAGACATGCATGGAAATTGGATGACTATGGCATTGGCTAGTTATAGAAAGGTCTAGTCCTTTTTACAACCACTACATCTTATTATTTGCTTAGTGTAGTGTGATGTCCAAATACCGATACATCCCATGTCTAACTCTAAAAGAGTAAGTGAAATCAATGTTAAGAGATGAAACCCTGGGATAAAGCTTCCCTAAAGAACTCGCAAGAGGTAATGACGTCCCCCTCATAATCCAAGTTTGTATAAAAAAAAGAAAGCATGAAATAGAAAGACTTTAGGGTCATTTTCAAGGTCATCCAAAATTTGATGAGTTTTTGGGGAGTGCTTTAGATGACTTTCTTTCTAAGCCTTGGACTAAGCTAGTTTTAATAGGAATGAAACTTTTGATTCCAAGGGTTCCCTAAAGGGGAAAAATGGAAGAGCATACATGTGGCATCCCTCTTTTTTCCAAACAAAAATATAACTTAAACATCTAAGTAAATAAAAAAACTTGGAAAGCTGAGTTCATTTTTAAGCCCAAATGAAAATGAGGTGGTGTTCATTTGACCCCTTGGTCTTAGTTGTAACTTTGAAAAATAATGCTAAAAGAAAATCTCACTTAAGTACCTAAATATTACTTTAAGCACCTAAAATAATGTTCCTAATTCATTTTAAGCATGCAAAAGCTGATCTAAACATGTTTTTAGAAAATGGAAAGATTGATCTTGTAACAAAAATGTTAGCATGTCCTTTAGCGTTAAAGATATTTTAGCTTTGAAATAATGAACTTTAAAAAGAGAGCTCTCAATTCAATGTTTTAAGAAAAACACAATGACTGGCGTCAGTTATATAACCAACAAAAGTTACATTTTCTAACCGATGATGGTTATCTTATCGACATTAGTTATACCAATGTGATCAATGATAGGTATCCAGGTAATTTTAGTTTTACCAACTAACATCAGTTAATTTATCCAACCAATGTCCATCTTGCTAGTCGACATCAGTTACTGTGTAAACCTATAGCAAATAAAAAATGGAAAAATAAAGTTCAAAAATCAATTTTCAAGAGTTTTAATGGTCTAAATAAATATTTTAAAGCTAAAAAAATATATTTTTCATGTGTGGGATGCATCTAATTACATCAGGTGTGACATATGTGGATTTAGGAATTTGACTCAAGAGATGATGGTTAGTATGGTGTTAGTTCCCAAATTAAAACAAAACGAAAGAAACATAATAACTAGCATAACATCTCTAGGCCTAGACATTAGGGAGAGATTAGTTAAAAAACATGAATAAAACACGCAACTAAAATTCAAAATAAACCTGTTTTACCTTCCTTGGATGCTCTAAAATGCTTGTTGTAGTGACTTGCTCGGCTTGTGTTCATGAAGTCCTTGGTAATGGAAGCTTGTCTACCTCCATCTCTCCTTGGCACCTTTGTCTTGGGCTTGGCTTGGCTTGGAATCAATATGGAATGGAAACACTAATTTCTTAAAGCTTTGTAATCAATTATGCATTATAACTTTGCATAATCATGTCTTCAAATTCATGTGGTAAGTCCTCTTATTTATATATTTTTGAGAATGTCTAGAATCAACCTAAACTGTCCATCCTAAGATTGAGATGTGTAGTTGAGGATTAGTTAAATTTTTGGAATTAAGTTTATAATTATCCTCATCATGATTTTGGAAGAAGGGGTAATTAAGAGGCATGGAGGGCATCATGAAAGGCATTGATAAGGCATGGAGAGCATGAATCTTGATATTTGTGGCATTTATGGCCTAAAGATGTCTTCCCAAGAAATAAGGTCACCTGATGATGAATATATTTAATATTCAATTCCAAAAAAAATTATTCAACAATTTTCCATGTAATTATTGATTAGGATCTTGATTTGGGTTAATTATCTCTTAAGCATGATTAAACACTTTATGCACAAATTACCCAAATTGATCAAAATGCCTTATTATTGGTCCAAAATTTGACTAGATTAAAATTGGAAGGAAATGTTAGATGCATTAGATATGTTATCCCATTTAGGATGATATAAAAAACAAATAACAAAGGCACTCATATTGTGCAAGAGATTTGATAAGAAAGAGCAATCTAAAGCACCCAGGTGCGAAATTGGCATTTTGACTCAGAATGAATTGATCAAAGTTAGCTAGCCCATAAATTGCACTACCCCATTTAGGGATACTTTGGCCAAAATCAAAACTTCAATATGTCAGTTTCACATAATTTAGCATGTTTTAGTATTTTTAGGCCAAATTGTGGATTTTAAGTGGAAATTGGCCAAAACCCTGATTGGAGGTTATTGATGGCCAAATTTAGGTGTCTATGAAAATAATAGGCACAAACTAGTGTATAGATGCAACATAGGCCAAATATATTACCACCACAATAAGGGGAAAATAATTTTCCACCTCGTCAAGTAGTGGCAAATATACCTCCTCAATCACATACTAGTGTACCAATCCAAAATCAAATGTTGACTAGCCAACAATGTGTATATATTGGTCAGTGATAGATGTTGAATATTCAACATGATTTTGATTCCCAACAAAGATTCGTGTAACAATGAGGCTCCCATATTTCTCAAGTACCTACTAGACAATAATCAGTTCAAAATGTGCCACAAGTTTAGAGATAGGGTCTTGGTGCACAAGTTCCCACTCAATAACAAGGTTTGATTAGTCAGTAGTATGTCCCTTTTAAACCATAGAAGGCATATTATAGTTATATCCCTCCATCCCAACCACAAAATACTCCAAGTCAAACCTTCATAGCCAACCCAAATGAGAATATCACACAACTAAATGTGCAATATCAAGTACATTTTAATCCACATATACATATTCCTGGTCCATTTCTTGACCAAACCAATTTACCCCAATAGATATCTCCATCATACCCTAGTCAAAGTATCCCACTTGTGACCTCCCAACCATCTACCCAAACCAATATTCTCCCTCAAACCATTGTTCCTTCTAGTTTTCTATCCCAAGAATTGTAATAGATGAAAGATGCAATTATTGCCATTTAGGCTGGGAAACATACTAAAATTTTTAAGTTGGATGATGTGTGTTTTTATCCATTCAACATGGAGTACTTGTAGATACCCTTTCCTCCAAGATATGAACCACCAAAATTTGACAAATACAAAGGGAAAGGTGATCCTAAGGCCTATTTAACCAAATTCTTTATCACATGTCGACCAATGTCATATAATGATATATACCTTTTGTTGTTGTTTCTAAGTAGCTTGGTTGGACAAGCTTGGAGTGGTTTTTAAATTTTCTCAAAAATGTAGTAGCATATTTTGATGATCTTTTTCATAAGTTTGTGCAGCACTTTTTCTATAATATCAAACATGAGATTTCATTGGTTGACTTAACACAAACAAGAAAAAGGATGTTGAGAGTTTTTTAAGTTATCTATAATGATGGAGAGCCCTTATAAGTTGATTCACCCATAGTTTACTAGATAAACAATTAGCCACTGTGTTTACTAAAAATTTGCATAGTGAGATAGCTTATCATCTAGAACTACAATGTGCACATACTTTCAAGGACATCATCGACAAAGGATTATTGTTTAAGTGATCCCTTATTAATAAAGAGATCATAAAGCTTATGTCAACTAATAAAAATCAAGGTACCAATCAAGGAAGTAGCCAAAACCAACATCCAATCCAAGTGCAAGCATCACAACCAACACAAGCCAATAACCAAGATAGACTAAAGCAATTCAAATATAATAGGAATGTTTTGGGTAATGAAGTAACAAAGTCACACCATGTCCAAATAGTGTAAATATCATATATACCACCTTTTTAGTTTACTCCTACCCAAAATCCTATCCAACTAATGCTACAAGCATAAAAACCAAGACCTATGCAATAAATGTAGTAACCTTTACCATTACAAACCCCTCCTCCTAAGAGAACTGTGCCTATGTTTGATGTCTTTAATGACCTAAGAGAGCCTACTAAGTATATATTTTACAAACTTATTTCTATTAATTTGATTAGTTGGCATATACCAAAGCATTATCTATAAGGCATTCCTTATCATGATTGACACCATGAAAATGAATTCTATAAATATCATTAGGTCAATAGGCATAATCTACAAATATATGTGAAAATCAAGAATTTGATTGAGAATATATTGGATAATGGTGAGATAAAATTGGATAATGGTTCTTCCACCTCAAATCAAACTTTTGAGATTTATCAAAACCACTTTCTCCAACATAACATACAACAACAAAATAATAATCAACAACAACAACACCAACCAGTGCAATAATAAAATCAATAGTATCAAAATCAAAGGCTAAATTAGTATAGTCAATAGAATCAACAATAAAACCCATAACATTAGAACAATGGAAAACACCAAGGTTAGAACGATAATAACCACCAAACCTACCATGTAGTTACACATGACTATAATAGGGTTGTAGGTCAATTTGTAGGGGGCAATGTTAATACCATCTCCATTAATCTTAGACCGAGCACTAATTAATAAAGACCATTGATAAACAATACCATTCAGCCAAATTTCATGGATAATCCTTTATTGACTTGGGATTGCACATAAGCAAACTAGCAAATTGAGACTCCCACTTTTGGACCACATATTGATAACTCACCCTTGCCATATGACCACATATAAGTGCACTGGAAACTAAGACTTGTATTATCTAGTCCTAAACTATTTATAACATTTGTTATCATTTATGGTCTAGCATCTAATATCGATTATGTAATCATAACTTAGAGGTCAAAAATTACTATCCTAGGTCCAACACCATCTGCCACTTTACCTATTATCCAACCAACCATTCAGCCTCAAAATAAACCATTCACCATTGACCAAGATAAGAAGTTTGATATTGTGGAACAATTATAGAAGACACCAGCACAAATTTATATTTTAGATTTGATAAGAATGTCAATGATCCACAAGAACATTTTGAATGAGTTTTTAACCCAATCCACTATTTCCAGTGACATATCCCTTGATAAATTTCAAGAATTGGTTGGACACCTAGCTCTATCCCAACAAGTCACATTTAACCAAAGTGATATGTCTTCCCTTGGACCACTCCATAATAATCCATTATACATAGAAGTTTATATAAAGCAACATATAGTGAAGTGTGTCGTTACAAATAATGGATCAGGCCTCAACATAGTATCTTTAAAGCTCATCAAGCTTCTTGGGTACATAATGGCAGATCTCTAGCTAGAAATGATAACTATCAAAGCCTATGATAATCAAGAAAGAGAATCATAAGGCACCAATAACTTATCAGTTATCATTGGGCCTTTGACCCATGATACGCTTTTCCATGTGCTTAATCTTGAGTTGTCATATAATATGCTTCTACGTAGGCCTTAGTTACATGATATTTGTATAGTCTTGTTAATGTTGTACCAATGTATCAAGTTCTCCCACTTAGGGATGGATGTGAATATTCTAGGATATTTACATCCATATGAACACTATAAATATCTTAATGTTGAGTTTCAAAGCTACAATTACAATACATCATGAATCCAAGTTCCAAGTAGGATAAAGCAAAGGCCATACTTATTGATCCTCCATAGGATTATTACATAGATCTTAATACCTTAGATTCCCTTTCCCACATGCCACCTCCTAAAGATTATAATCATTTCACCTTTTTATATAATAGCCTAGGGTAGTATGTGACCCATGATACCTTCCATATTTCTAATCTTCCTCAGAATCCAAAGACCTTTGAGAGACCTAAAAACACCCCACAAATGTCTTGGAAAAAAATAACAAAGATAAGGGACATATCATGTTTGTACTAGCATCTAGCCTAGAACCATACCCTCTTGAAGGGGATGAATCATGGTTGTATAATGACAACCAAGTTGATTTCTATAAAATTACAAATTATATTATTCCCAATAGGATCATGGAGCATCAAGATTATGAAGGAAGAGGCCTCAAATTGAATAAACAAGGAACCATTAAGCTAATTTCCATGACTAAGTATAAAAGACCCTATGGGCTTGGATTTAAACAACATAGGGGTAACCCCACATATCTTACTTGAGTTCCATTAGATGTTCACAGTGAAGTAGAGTCTGATCATAGCCTCACCTTTGATGACCTAGATGAGACTAACATATTCGATAACAATGCCATATGTAAGCTTACCCCATCATTTGTCATAACCCATTTCCATTATAATATCCCCAACTGATAGATTGGGACCAATAAGAATCCAATTTGCTTGGTTGATGAGTTTTAGAATGATGAGACATTATGTGACTTTTTAGGCCTTAGAGACAACATTTTATTTGGAGATCATAAATCATGATTCTCAATTACATTAGATCCTGAAGCCTATTTTGGAGAGCAAGTGAACACCCTTATCCAAAAATAAATAAATAAAACATTGAGGTCCCTAAATAAAAACCTCTTTGAGGTGATTTATAACTAGGGAAAAAGAAAAGATAAAGGTCAGTCTAGTGCTGAAAACATATTTTAGGCACCATTAGACAAGTGTGTTCATTCTTCTTTGAATTTAGACTAGGAGACCACCAATGATGAACTTGCCTACGTATATGAGTTTAGTTTTGTGTAATAACAAGTATTTGATAAAATTATTCAAAAAATTTTGACTATTTTTTTTACATGGATAGATCTCCCATTGGGGGACTCAGATTCATCATGCCTAGGAGATGTTGAAGAGTAAATCCTAATAGAGAACATTGATATAGTCCAACAATGCAAGTCTTTGCCTACTATCCTAGAAGATTGTTTGACACTTATAGTCAAAGATAAAATGGAGGTAAACATCATGACTCCATCGAACCTAAAATGGATAAAATTAGGTGCATCCCTCACTAAGGAGGAACATGAAGTCTTTATAGATCTATTGAGAAAAATTGTAGATATCTTTACATGGACTTATTTTGACATATCAGGTTTAGATCCCACCTTGATTTTGCACCACCTTATGGTCAATATTGATGCTAAAATAGTGAAACAAAATCTACGTAAGATGCATCCTTGCATTTTTTTCTTGGTAAATAAAGAGTTGAAAAAAATCTTAGAAGCAGGATGTATTCAGTCCATTAACTACTCAGAATGGATATCTAATATTGTACCTATTAGCAAAAAGCCTAAAGGAATCATAATCTATATTGATTTTTGAGACATAAACAAAGCTTATCCTAAGGATTAATTTCCATTTCCTAATATTTACATCATCATCAGTTCCACGGTAGGTTATGAATGCTTTCACTCATGGATGGATTTTCAAGATATAACCAGATTAGAATAACACCAGAAGACCAACATAAAACAACATTCACCACTCCATAAGGAACATTTTGTTAGTATGTAATTCCATTTGGTATTAATAATTCTGGAGCTACATATAAAATGGCCATGACTATCATATTCTATGATATGCTGCATGATATTGTTGAAAACTATGTCTATGACATATTAGGAAAATCCAAAACTAGGGCTAGCTATCCAATAGTGCTACATAGGATATTTAAAAGATTGTAGGAGTATAAATTTAGAATCAATTCAAAGAAATGTGTGTTTGGAGTAACCTCAAGAAATTTACTTGGGTTCATTATGTGTCTTATGGGAATTAAAGTTGATCCAACCAAAGTCTATGCTATAGTCAAGATGCCACCACCAACCAATTTGAAGCAACTCCATAGTTTACAGGGCAAGATCTAATCAATCTGATGCTTCATATCTTAGTTAGTAGATAATTTTCATCCATTTACACATATTTTAAATAAGGTATTTGCTTTTCATTGGGATGACCACTACCAAATATCTTTTCAACAACTCAAGGACTATTTAGTTAATCGACCTATTTTGTTACCTCTTATACCAAGAAGGTCATGCTTGTTGTATTTATCAACTACTGACAATGCCTTGGGGGCAATTTTAGATCAACATGATAATAATGGAAAAGATCATGTAGTATACTACTTCAGCCATACCTTGGTCACATATGAACACAACTATGCACCTATTGAAAAAGCTTGTCTAGCCATGGTCTTTAGAGATCAGAAATTGTGCCATTACATGTTGAGCAATAAGACCATAGTCATTTAAAAAGTACATTGACTCAAGTATCTACTATCTAAAATATCTTTACAAGGTAGAATGGCCAAATGGATCATGCTTCTTAGTGAGTTTAACAAAGAGTATGTCAATTAGAAGGCAATCAAAGGACATGTCCTTGTAGATCAACTTGCTAAAGCACCCCTTATCAACATAAAGCCACTTACATTTCATTTTCCTAATGAATCTCTAATGATCATCATTGAAACACCTCTTGGGGAGTAGCACTGGAGGCTATATTTTGATGGTTCATTTACTACACATAGATCGGGGGCAGGTCTCTTATTCATTACACCATAGGGGGATCTAATCCCTAAATCATTCAAAACTATTTTTCCTTATACAAATCTGGCTCAGTATGAAGCACTTATCATAGGAATTTGATAGGTAGTACAATTGAATATATATCATCTAAAGGTTCATGGTGATTCTTAATTAATCATCAATTAGGTCACAGACCATTTTCAGAACAAAGATGACAAGTTAGTTCCATATAAGGTTATGGTCGATACACTAAAACAATAAATTGAAAATATCCAATTTGAGCATATAAAAAGGGATATTAATTTAAATATAGATTCCATGACTACTATTAGCTCTCTGATTTGACAAATAGACAAAGTTAGAGAATATCAAATCCTTGTTGAGAATTTATTCACACCAGCTCATGAACCTTCAACCATTGCAATGATTTGTGATATTATTGGTCCTAAATATATTTTTTATTCAAACCTTTACAAATACATTCATGACTAAGTTATACCACTTAACCTATCTTTAAAGCAAACCAAAGCATTTATTCATCATTCCACTCATTATACTCTACTTGGATCTACCCTTTATCACCATTTTTTTTATGGAACTCTACTTCATTATTTAACATTAGTAGAGTCTACACTAGAATTAATAGAATTTCATGAAGGATTATGTGGAGCTCATTATAGTAGGGCAGTCCTATCCAAAAAGCTCTTGTGTATTGGTTATTATAGGCCCATGATGGATGCAAACGTAGCTGCATATGTAAAGAAGTGTGACAAATAAAAATGACATGCTAATCTGATTTATGCCCATCATAAAATTTGAAACCAATGTTGATACCATGTCCATTTGATACATGGGGAATTGAACTCATTGGGAAGATTAACCCCACTTCATCTGATGACCATAAACATATCTTTATTGCCACTGAGCATTTCACTAAGTGGGTTGAAGCTATACCCCTCACTTACGTGATTGGAAAGTAAACTTATAAATTTATCTTCAACCATCTCATTTACCACTATGGTATCCCCTTTAACATTATATATGATAATAGGGGATCATTAAAGAATAAATATGTAAACTAGATATGTACCAAATATAACATCACACACCATTTTTCTATAACATATTACCCTCAAGATAATGGCTAGGTTGAAGTATCAAACAAAACCATTGTAAATATTCTCAAAAATGTTTTCAATGATGTTGGTCATGATTTTCACCTATAGATATTCCCTACCCTTTAGGTATACCATACTAATCATTGTACTCCTACAAGAAGCACTCCATACTCACATTTTTATGGTATTAAAGCCATCTTTCCCATTGAGGTTGAATTACCTTCACTATGCATATCTTTCAAATATGTCCTAGATGATCATGACTATCGAGTAGCTTTCCTGTAAGATCTAGACCTACTTGATAAAAAATGCACAGATATGATAAAAAATCTTTAGGCATATCAGAATTGACTCAAAGGCCACTACAATCGATGTGTCAAATATAAAAAATTTGAACTTGGTGATCCCATTCTTAAAGAAAACCAAAAGAATACCATGACTGAGAAGAAGCATAAAGGTAAACTCAAACCAAATTGGATAGGGATTTTCATCATTACTATAAATTATGGATTAGGGGCATATAGGCTTGCCACACTAGATGGAGATTAACTTCCTAAGCTAATGAATATTATTCACCTTAGCAATACTATGCTTGAGTGATAAGATGTATTATCTTTAAAGATCATTTCAGTGGTGCTATTTTATCACTATTTTTATCTGTACAAATATCATTCCTATCCATCCTCTTATCCTTATCCATTCTATCCACTAGACATGTTCTAAAGAGTAGCCCATTTGACCTTGGTTTTTTTTAAGATTCAATATATGTAGAAATACCCTTAAGGTAGGTAAACACCATATAATACTCCTTTAGGAAGGAATAACTCCATAATGTCTCTTCAAGGGGATAAAATCCAATATCCTCTTACAATAGAAGACTCAATGCTTACTTGATATCTTTACCATGATAATCATCTCCTATATATAGACATCTATCTAACCCATGAATGGGTAACCTCCTAATCCCACTATAGTCTTACCATTACCCAATGTACTAATTCCATAAGTTACTCTATTATCCTAATATATTATACCCATATAACTAACTAAGGGGATGTGTGTCACATGTCAGCATCTCCATCAACCCATATACATTAATATATCATATCCCTAGGTACATAGCATTACTTCCCTCCTTGACATGTTTTGTCCCTAAAACATAGGAAGAAACTAAACAATGAGTGTGCTTGAAATCATTGCACACTTGTCTCTAATCTCGATCATATAACAATCCATATGTGATCTTGATAGGTGATAGTTCTCCAAGATTGTTTCTAAATTACATTATGCTCCTCTAATTTTGTTCATGATCATAATTACATTTCTTTGGTGTCCAAGCATAATTATTCCTTTTTTTATTCTATGTACCATATTTTGCTGCACTACTCTGATTCCAACCATGACCATAGTAGGTATTCTTCCATGCATAGTCATAGTTATTTCCCCATTCATTCCATGTGCCATAGTATTTCTTATTTGGATTCTTTGCATATCCATAATGATTGGAAATTTTATTTCCTATATAGATAAAATGATTTTTTTTATGACACTCCCTCACCTGGTTCCATGATTTTTTCCTCTCATGATGATGTGGGTGTCTATATACATCAACCTTTTCCTATAATTTGACCTTATCCACCTTTGCTTCTACCTCTTCCACCTTTTCCTTATTTGTCTCTTGAGTAGATGAAGTGTTCATTTGTAGTGTGTATTTATCTATATCATATGAATCTTCATCATGCTCTTCATTACCTGTTTCCATCTCATCCTCATGATCTACCTAGATTGTTATTGGTGCCTTTTTCACTATGATATCTTGTAAAGTGATCTTCTTTTTCCTATACCAAAACTTCAAAAAAAAATTCTAACATTAATATTCATTTTTCCCAAAGTCTCTAACCATGGATATCCTATAACTATATCCACATCATCCATATCTAAAGCATAAAAATATGAATGTAAAACATATTTTTCCATAATGAGCTTTAGATCTTCAAACATTGAAATATTCTTACCATCTACTTGAACCTCTTTGATATTATTTGCTTGAACATGTAGATGCTTGTACACATTCATGTTGATGAAGTTATACTTATTGGTAGGGTTTATGGATACAACAACCCTTTTATTTTGAATGCATCCATGAAATTGAAAAATTGACTCAAATTTCTTTAGAGCCAAATTATTTGAACCCTTATCATCCAATTATTCTTCTTCTTCATATTCTTCTTCTTCTTGTATTGAATCTTCTATTTCTTCTTCTTCTTTTTCTAATACTACTACTACTACTTCTTCTTCTACTGCTTCTTTTTCTACTTCTTGTTTTATAGCCCAACGATCTAAAAAGATTTGTTCCATTTCTTTCCATGAAGAAAACCTTTCTGTATAGATCAACTAATCAAACCAATGTAGTGCAGGCCCAAATAAAAAAGGAAGTAATCATCTTTGCCCAATTTTTTTTTTAAATGATTCTCCAAAAGGAGCCACCATTCTCTAGCATCAATATCATCTTCCCCTAAAATATTTTGCAGCTTCATGATCCACAAAAAAAATTAAGGTTCATGAAACCATAAAATATCAATATCTCATAAAGAACTGATCCAAAAAGTCCCAAATTTTTATTGTAGCTTCCTCTTATAATATTGTAACCTCAGTCAAAATTTTGTTAAACAATGTCACAAATTTTGATTTGTAGATTGAATTTATGAAAAACCATAAAATCACAACAATTAACTCAAAACAACTCCAAACATTCTGAAATTTTTACTATGCTTCTATTATGTCTTCTTATATATCCATTAAAATTTTCAAATAAAATTTCCTTATATTTTGGAAGATATAGCGAATTTATTATAAAACCTAAAATAGCAATAACTCTCTCAAAAATAATAAACAAAACCTCAATTTTTTTTACTGTGACTTATTGGAAATATTATCCATATCCAATAAAACAATTGTGGAAAAATTCACAACCAATAAAAAGTTATTTCTGATTCAAAAAACTAAGGTTTTGTTCCACACAAATTGCCCAAATTGAAGCTCTGATACCACTGCTAAGATTCAATATATGCAGAAATACCCTTAAGGTATGGAAATACCATATAATACTCCTTCAGGAAGGAATAAATCCACAATGTCTCTTTGAGGGGACAACCTCCAATATCCTCTTACAATAGAAGACTCAATGCTTACTTGATATCTTTACCATGATAATCATTTCCTATATATAGACATCTATCTAACCCATGGATGGGTAACCTCCTAATCCCACTATAGGCTGACCATTACCCAATGTACTAACTCCATAAGTTACTCTATTACCTTAATATATTTTACCCATATAACTAACTAAGGGGATGTGTGACACATGTCAACATCTCCATCAACCCATATACATTAATATATCATATCCCTAGGTACATAGCAGTTTTTACCATTCATTATGTATTTTCAGAACTAAAGAATTTGATTAGTTTCATTATTTATTTCAAGTACTTTAGATAGAGATCATATTTTAGAGTAGTATGATAGAAGTTTCAATAGTTGCATCCTTCTTTTTTTATTCCTCTCTTATCACCAGTATTGCTACTAATTATAATTACCTTTGGGAAAATTAGTACCATTGATCTATGATATTATGTCTTAGTTATAACTACCTATGGGAAAACTAGGAGAAACATTTATTTATTAAGTCTTGATGTACCAACTTTCCACTTATTATGCCATACTATGCCTTTTTACCACTTATTATGCCATACTATGCCTTTTTACCACTTGTGCTTATTTTGTTTAAATTGACTACTACACTAGTCAAATTCCTCCATTATAGGGAAGAACTATAATGACTTGAGGTCCTACTTTGGGACTATGTCAATCCACACTCTCATCATTTTGTGAGCAACCTAAGTTTGAATGCTCTCACTGTTTTGTGATCTTGAACCATTTAGTATCTTATCATTCTTGATTGAGTTGAGATACTTCAAAAATTTCAAAAAACATTTGTAAAATCGTTATAAAAAACTAAAAACATTGACCATTTCTTTGCCTTAAGGATTATGAGAACCCTTACTAAGTTATAAGCAAACCACTTATCACTTAGTTTCCCCATCCTTTTTGGCCTTTTCTCTCAAGCACTTGCCATTTTGCAATATCATTCCTATTCTTCTATCACATCCATTCTATTTTTTTTCATCAGTTATCACATTATTCCTATTCCCTAGGAGAACTACATTTAGTCTAAATTTTTTTATTGGATATTACATTCATGAAACTATGTAGGTAGTGTTCACTTGCCTAGTGCATATGGAGATATCTCAATCACCCCCTTCCTTTTCTTCTATTCCCCTATTTTGTTTATTTTTTAATTTGTCACCTATTTTCTAGGGACAATGTTCGTATGGTTTCTATTGCATTGTTTGTTTATATGTCTTTACTTATTTAGTTTGTTTGTCTACCTATTTGTTTGCTTTGAACATTGTTTCCTTGATTCTATTTATGTGTGTTCATTGGGTGATTCCTTGCCTACACTTATACTCGAATCCATTCATATTCATATGTTTACATTGTCATCATGGTTTTTATCATTGGTGCATTATTTTCTATTGAGTATTGGATTATGAGAGTCAGTCCTCATGTATATTTTGGCCAAGTCCTCATGATGTTATACCATGATGCTTTCCAATACATGCTACAACAAACCTCAGCTTCAATAATTCTATTCAGCAATGGTGGCATCAATAGCTCTTTGACACTGATATCCCAATTCAATCCCAATCATATCTAAAATAAATTAATTAACCATGAAATAATTTCAACTTTTATTAGTTTAGACAAACATCTCCCTACTAGTAGGTTATTCTAATTCATCATTACCCTCTATGTTAAGTTATCATCATCCTTAGCCACATTTATCATGTTTTTCATAATCAAGGTCCAATGATTATAACTACCTATAAGCAAATCATTGTACACCATCCCACCTACATTTTTCAATGATTATAACCACCTTTGGGTAAATCATTGTGTTCTCACCATTTTACTTTTTTTGCCCATATAAGGGCATGTTGTTATCTTGTTTCTCTATCTTAACTAGGGTAGCTCCATCTTCTCAATGATTATAACTAACTTTGGGCAAATCATTATGTTATCATACCATGTTGCCATTATCAAGGTATAATGCTTATAACCACCTTTGGGAAAACTATTATACACCATCCCACTTTTATTCTCAATGATTTTAACTACTTTTTCAAAATCATTGTGTTTTCACCCCATCATTCTTCCATTCTTTGGTCCCCTCATTTTTCTTCTTATCAAGGGACTGTTTGCCGACCTATGTGTACCAATTATTCCCTCAAGGGGAAAACCATCATACATTTAGTTTATCATCATTGTATTTGTATGCATGCAAGACCTTTTCATTATTTGAGAATATGTTATTGTGCAAACACCTTCCCAAATAGGGGCAAACTATAGATACCTAAATTTGGCTCAATAACCTCCAACCAGGATTTTGACCAATATCCACCAAAGTGCATAATTTGGATTAAAAACACTAAATCACATTAAATGAGTTGAAATTGATATATTCAAGTCAACATTTTGGCTGGATTATCATTAAATGGTGTAATGCAATTTATGGGCTAGATAACTTTGATCAAATCATTTTGAGCCAAAATGTTAATTTTGCACATGGGTTCTCTAGATTTATTTTTTATATCAAATTTATTATATGAGACATGAGCCTTTATTATCTTGTGTTGAAAACATCATAAATGTGATAATTAATTTAATGCATCTGACATTGATTTCCAATTCCAATCCAGTCAAAATTTGGACCAATAACAAGGTATCCTGATCAATTTGAGTAATTTGTGCACAAAGTGCTTAATAATGCTTAAAATATAATTAATTAAAATCAAGGCCTAATTAATAATTTCATGGAAACTTGTTTAAAAATTGTTTTTAGGAATAAATATTTAATATCTACATCATTAGGTGACCTCATTTCTTGGGAAGACATCCCCAAGCTATAAATGCCACAAATATCAAGATTATAGGGCTACCATGCCTCTTTATTACCTCCCATGCCTCATTAATATCCATTCTTCCAAATTCATGATGGGAATAATTATGTATTTTAATTACATAAATCAATTAATCCATGACCACACATCTCAATCTTGAGATGGGCGGTCATGGTTGATTCTAGTCATTCTTGAAAATCTATAAGTAGAGAGGCCATGAACATCAGTTTTAATCTTAATTTGTGCAAAGTTATGATGTAAAATTGATTTTAATATCTCTCACATTCCAAATTTATGATGCCAAAATATTGAGCCAAGCCAAGCCAAAGCCACAAGGTGCCAAGGAGAAAAGGAGATAGCCAAGCCTCCTTTGATGAAGACTTCATGAACACAAGCTGAGAAAGCTACTACAACAAACATTTAGAACATATAAATAAGGTGAAGGATTCTTGATTTTATTTAATTTTTAGTTGTGATTTTTTTTTCTTTTTTGTTATTAATCTCACCCTTGTAACTAGGCCTAGAGATGTATGCTAATTAGTGTGTTTTTATCAATTTGTTTACATTTTTAGACTAACACAATACTAATCACCTCTCTTGAGTCAAATTATTAGTTCCCAGTCTTATTGAGAGAATATATAAAAGTCTTTAGCCCTGCCACATCAAAAGTTATGTTGAATCCAAAATTAGTAACATTGTGTGTGCTTAAAAATCCTGATATTGATTCATCTCCTAACCATTATACATTCCATTATTACAATATGAAATCAAACCTATTATCCACTATTTATCTATATTTACTATTCTTGGTCATAATTTACTTTACAAAGGCTAAAAAGATACCTTGTCTTGACATTTGGAAGAAATAGAATCAATGACCAATGAAGATCACAACATTTTTGGCATCCAAATATGTTGTAGGTTCTTGATAGAGCAACTATTCAAAAGAGGTGTGGGCTAACAATTTACATGATTGATTACTTTGGTTGTATCATATATTGATCAAGACATGCATCTCCACATCAATAGGAATAATAGATTCATATACCTTGGCCAAAAACCATACCATTTTCATAAGCCATGCCCTTTCCATTTCCATTTGTCATTTACCATGCCTTTCCATTGGCCAAAAACCATACCGTTTCCATTTACCATTTACCTTTTCATTTTCATTTTTCCATTCCTCTTTTAGTTATTCCATACCCTACAATTTACTTTACCTTATCACTTAGGGGAAACCTTCTTACCATTTTACCCAATCTTCATACCATTATCATCCTAAACTATACCATACCCTATACCATTTTACCATGCCATCCTTATTAGATAAAATATTATTTTTAGTCATCCTAATAAACCCCTTACGATCTTGGTTCCTTTAGTTTTTCTTGCACCTTTCGTAAGGGGATTTTGATCCAGTTTCAACAATTTTATAATTCTATTTTTAATGAAAATCTATGAAATTAGTGTGATAGTGGATTTGGTAGGTTATCTTTCATTTACAATTGACTAGTGCCATGGATTATAACCACCTATGGGAAAATTTGTGTTCCACATTGTGTTACTAATTATAACTACTTATGGGAAAATTAGTAGCATATAATTATTCCATTATTTCCTAATTATAATCACCTATGGGAAAATTAGGAACAACACCTTTTACCATGCATTACCACATCACCTCTCCATTACTATTCTCATTTTCCTCAATTTTATAACTTATTGTGCCATAGTCAATTCTACCTACCTTTTGTGTGGATGAAACTACTATGACTTGAGTTCTTAATGGGACTATATAGGTTATGTTCGATTCATGTTGAGGTCATCTTAGTCCCTCTTTTCCATATGCTCTCACCATTTTGTGAGAAACCTAAGCCAATGCTCTTGCAATTTTATGAGTGATACCTTGTCAATCTCTAATGAGTTAAGATACCTAAAAATTCTAAAAACATTCAAAATTTCCAAAATACAAAAACATTTGTCTTGTTTAAGCCTAGTCAATCATCCTCGATCTACCCTACTAGGGAAAACCCATTGTTAGGATGTTTGTTTTTGCTTTTAATTTCAAGTTTGTGTGTGTTTATTTTCTTAGTTATTTATTTGTTTGCTTGCCTATTTGTTTTCCTTCAGTATTGTGCCTCGACTCAATTTATATGAATTCATTGGGTGATTCTTTATGTATTATTCTTGAGTCCATCCATACCCATACATCAACATTATCATCATCATTTTTATCATTGGTGTATTTCATCAATTATTTATTAGATTGGGAGTTAGTCCTTCTACTATTTCAACTAAGTTATCATGGTGTTTTATATCATGATGCATACTATCAATGTTAAAAAAAATAGCTTGAGAAGTCTTACAAACAATGGAGCCACAAAAGTCTCTTCTTGGTATTATTGGAAAATCCTCCCACCCTCCTTGATCAAATCAACCCATTGACCATTTTATTTATATCAATGATAATGAGGACAAGCATCTTTATATTGGTAGGTACAACTGAATCATTTACATCAATCAATTTATTATTATTCCAATTATCTATTTCATCACTTTTCACATCCTCATGTGCCTGGTTGTTTTTGTCTCCTTAGATTATTATACCATCACATCTATGTTTGCACCCACTCATTTTTAATCTATGCAATAGGTTATATCCTTTGGTTATGCTTACCAATCTACCCTACTGGGGTAAAATCAAACATCATTTTTCAATCCAATTCATCTTAATGATTACAACCACTTGTGGGAAAATAATTATTTTGATTCATCATCCCTAACTGAGGCATATGCCTATACCACTAATTATATCAACCTTTGGGCAAATCAGTATCTCAATATTTGTTACTAATTATAACTACCTTTGGATAAATCAATACTCTTTTAAATCAATTCATGAAAGAATTTTATTTATTGGATTAATCTCACCCATGGCTTAATTTAATTCTTCTTCTTGTCTCTTTTCGAGGGAACATCCATCAAATGTATGTGTTAGCCACTCCCTCGAGGGGGCATCATTATAGGCTTCCCAAATATTATTTAGAGCTTTTCTTCAATCATTATCTGATTTTAGACATACAATAATTTTTAATTATTTGATAATATTTTATTATTCCTATAACATCTTCCTAAATGGGGGCAAACTATAGACATTAAAAGTAGCCACAACTAGCTTCTAACTGGACTTCAGATCAATTCCTACCAACCATTGTACATTAAGCTTAGAAATCACTAAACATCTCAAAAAAATTTGTGCATAATTAATCAAAGTTTATAATCACATTGAGACATCCCTAATTGGGGTTTTATATCATATGCAACAATAACCTCTCACAGATTCATCCCTAAGCATACCGTGACAACACAATAGTCAATTTAGACTATAAACCTATTAAGTGGGGCACATGAACAAATAATCAAATCTTGAAAATTCTAAAAGCCTAATCAAAATTAATTAAAAATATAAACTAAATTAAATTCCTGGTTGAATTATCCATGTTATAATTAATTAATTACTAAAAAAAGAAATTAAGAAATTTGAAATATCCTAGCTTTTCATGATTACCTTTTTCAAGTTGTCAAGCTTTTAAAAAATATCTCAAAATATCTCTTTTTATAGCCCTATGTCTCTATCAATTGAAAACCATAATTACTTGACAACTATTAACTCTATTAGGGTTATATTTTACTCACCTAAGTTAGGTTTGAACCTATTTTGTGTTTAAACTACACCTTAACTCACCTTGAGTTTGGGTTAGTTCCTAAGCCTATAAATACAATAACTTGCCTATTTAATTATAAGATATTTTGGTGCAAAGTTATCATGCACACATTAATTAAATTTTTTGAGAAGAGTAGTTTTATAATGTAAAAATGCCTAGCAAGTAAGGTTATAATGCTAAAATCTTAAGAAAGCCAACAAAAAATAAACCCATGGTTCTGAGGAGAGAAAGAGATACACAACCTCCATTTCCAAAGAATATTTTAAGTAAAATCTAAGAAATCCATTCAAAAATTCATTTAGAGTTCCCAAGGAAGGTAAAGGATTCATTATCTTTTGCATTTTAGTTGTGCTTTCATTGTCTTTTGTTACTAAGTTCACCCATAAGATCTAGGCTTGGAGTGTAGGTGTTAGTATGTTTATTAAAGTTTTTTTTTTTTTTTTTTAACATGTTACTAACCTCCCTTCTTGGATTAATATGATCACAAAAGATACATAAGAAAACCATTTTATAACAATATGTATTAATCTCTATCACATTCAAACTATATACATATAGAGTTTTAATCAACACTATCTCTTCATATTGTATCCTTTTGATATGCCTAAAATGAGTGACTCTACACATTATATCATCTAAAATTATGCTTACATAGGTTTAATACATATAAAAGTGTTATACAAAAGATAAAATGATTGAAAATAACATATGTGTCTAACATATATACTTTGCAATTTTACTAGCCCTATGCTACACTCAATAATAAGTTTGTCCACATATATTTTGTATTGAGGAAAACAAACAACAATTTAATGTTTATGGGATCTTGGAGTAGCCTCAAATATTATTTCAACATAAAATTCCCAAAATGGGCCAACTTATTCTTGTATTTCTAATTTTGTGTGAGGAAGAGGTTCATGAATAGGTTTAGAAACCCATTATTATTTTTAGATTCATTTGGCATATTATTTATAATTATGTAATCATATTGGATCTTCCATGATAAAATTAGTGACATTTTTACCCTATATAAATTGATATCAACCTTAGTTTCATCCTTTAAATTCATGAACACATTATCATGACTATAGGATTAGTGACCATAGTTGATTTTCACTTTCCTCTCATATTTCTTGGTATGCTCCCTGACATTCTTTTTGAGGTCCCAATTTCTACATGGTACCCATTTCAATCCATAATGAATCATTATTCTTCAAATATAATGGAATTTATCCCACATTTTATATTATATTCAACCAATGTTGAGGGGGGTTAGGTGGAAGGATGCATGATTAGCCCTTCGTAACTCAACATCATCATTGTCAGCTAATTGATCAATAATTTCTTGCTCAACCAATTTATTAGGCATAATTTGGGGTAAGTAAAAAGGGTGTACCTTAGTACATTCTATCTTGATTATAGTGAACTCTAGATAAATTTTATATTTTCCCATTTTTCAAATGATATTATTTATAGAATATGATAATCTATCATATTCCTCTCATATATGGCTTGGTAAGTTATTTATCAACCTTTTTGTTGAATTTCTAAAATTTTTAACATGGAGGACATTAAATTAATCAAAAATCATATTCCTTGAATATTTTGTAGATGGTTTATATGGTTATTCATAGGTTGACTGCACTGTTGTAGTCACAATATCTACCAAATAAGATATTATATAGAAGTTACCATCTGGTAAGCTTCCTAGATTTTTGTTTTGTAAAATGAAATTAGAGATAATTATCTCTCCCAAGGATATTATTTTATTTTAATTCAATATAATATCCAAAAAAAGGACCCATATCTCATTGACATAATAAATATTTGAGAAACCATATATAATGTTTAGTAAGGCCATACCAATTATTACCCTTGGTTAGAAGACAACAATGGGATATTATAAGTAGGGCCCTAAATTGCATGATGCTTTTGTTTCTAACCCATTATTTTAATTTTATGTGGTTTTTATTTTCAAGGATACATTAATTTACCATATATTTCCTATAGGTCATCTATGGTAGAGGGAACATATAGTATCTTTCAAAAGCATTCACTTATGTATACTATTGGAGTCTTCGTAAGTCTAAAATGTAATATTTTCTCATTCATAAATAAATTCAATAATAGGTTAATGTAGGGAATTACCTTTGGTTTGGATATAATGTTATGTAGGCTAACAATTTTTATTGCTAACAAGTCATCCTTATACTTCTATGTGAAAATTAAAAGCTAGTCTTCAACGTTGTATGGGTTGAATACATCAATCTCATCTTAAATAATAGAGAATGTTTGAAATCATGGTTGAGAGATGTTGAATCAAATTTTATGTTAGTTTACTTAGTTATTCCTATAATTTAATATGTATAAAATAGTGGAGTGTGAGATGAGGATGCCATTGTAACTCTGTATGGAAAATGCATGTTCTATGAAGAGTCTGTAATCACTTGGTCATAATAGAGATATAAATTCATAATTTTAACTCGGTATCTAAAAGGAAATGTGATTATATTGGATATAAAAAATTGAACTATATTGATTTAAATGTGTCATCCCTAAGAATTGAATGTATTAATTCAATAATTCATGCAAATTAATGGTAACAATAACTTTCACTTCATTCCCTCTCTATTCTTTCTATTTGAATTTCATATGTTAATTTCCATAAATTTTATTGCCATGTGACCTATTTTACATGCTCCTAAGTGCCTAGTCAACATAATGTGATATATGTCTCTTTTATTCATTTTTGGGCTTGGCATTTATGTCTTTTTTACCTTCTTATGTGGCTGAGCGACACATTTATATGTATACTACTCTACTCATAATTAAGCTATGGCATATAACACTTTTTTATTTTGGCTATAGGTTAGTAAGATGATGACATGTGGATTGTCTTTATTGCTTTGATTTTCAAGTAAATATATATGAGGAACTCTACTACCATTAACTTTGGGTGAGCAAGATGATGACATGTAGATAGATCTCACTACTCCACTTTCCAAAGATATCCATTTAAATAAATATTTTGATGTCACCTTTGAGTGAGTGAGATGATGACATGTGGATAAATATCATTGGTATACTTAGTTTCTATATCCATATAAATAAATATATTGACATCACCTAAAAGTGAGTAGGATGATGACATGTGGATGACTCTTAATATTTTGTTTCTATGAGATATATGTATGAAGAACTTTGTTGATGTCACCTCAAGGTGAGTAGGATGATGACACATAGACAAATTAGATGATCTCTAGGATGTCCCAAGAAACATTTAAACATATAATAACCTATTCAATATACAACATAGACAAATAACTAATTAAAATCACAACACATTAGTCTGATTGTCCATTTAATTATAAATCAAACATGTACATAAGTACCGAGTTAAAGGGAAATAAAAGTTTAAAAGTGAGTCATATAATATGACTTATACATAACTTAGATTCTCCAATAACTTTGAAACATATTGTAAACTTTTAAATGACTTTAATTTTGTGCTTTTCAAATTCTACATCATAGACTTCTAGTTCACAAAACCTCAAATTAGGATATTCAACCAATAGTGGGTCCATATTTGGATTTTAAAATGGGGTATGTGTCTTAGGGCACAAAAAATTCTATTATAAATGATGTTTAATATGAATATGTATTTATGATTTGGTACATTTTCATGGCATGTACATCTTTAATGTGTCTTGAGCTAAAGTATATGTGAAAATGTAACATCTACTCAGTAAATAGTATATAATATCTATCTCAAATCAGAAAAACTTTGTCTGAAAATTTTGAAAACTAGTGTCAAATAAATAATATTCTATTCAAACTATAAATTTGAATCATGTAAATTGTATATTTTTTTTTCAAATTCTACCAACTATATGTGTGTGGGTTCATGTATCTATGACATGCCCCCATTGATATGCCCCCTCATTGAGGTGATGAGAATGTAACCTAGTAGTCACCTTATCTCAAAAAGATAAGATGACCATGCCATATCTATATCAATCATGTAGTAATGAATCATATAGTAGTATCATGTCTAAGTAGATATATCAACAATGTTTACAATAGCTAATCATAATAATCCCTAATATACATGATATAGATCATGGAAATGTTTAGGAGGAAAAAACACAATATAAAAAAATAATCAAGCACACACATAAGAGCACTCAATGTTATGAAAAAGGGTATAAGGAGACCATAAACAAGGGGCACATTCAAATGTTACACACTCAAGGAGAAAACATATTCAATATTTGGATACCAAAGAAACAACACTTTGGGGCACTATGGCCAAAAAATAAGATTTTTTTTCAAATGTTCCTATTGATGGGTTTTTTGGAACACCAAATTACGCAAGATGATAGGCCATCCAACCTCTTATGAAAGGAAGTCCAAAGATCTCCCCAAATTTTCTATCTATCAAGGCACAATGTATTGGGTAACCTAATTGGTCATTGTGAAATTATTCTAATTCAAGGGGCCTTTTGTTAGAATATTTAATGTCTAAGAAGTAAAATTATAAGACCCTTAGTACATTGTAGGTAATTAAATAATAATTTTTTATTGTTTATTAACATGGGTTAACAACCTTGTCTAAATAAATAATAAAACGTAAATTATTTATTACTTATCAAAAAAATAAAACATAATTATTATTTTATTATTAGTGTTTTCAAATATTATCAAGATGGTTGGACCTATTAGTTACAATGGTTACCTCCCTTTGAGTTTTACTATAAAATAGGGTTTACCCCTATTGTTCATATATCTTGATTCATTTGAACTTAATCAAGTAATTAAGAGTTTTATGAAGAAGTGAGAAGGCAAAAGTTACTATGTTGGTGTAATTATCATTTCTCAATCATTGAATATCAATTGTGGGTTTTTCACCTCCTAGAGGTTTTCCCACTTTAAATTCTTGTGTTCTGTGTAAATTGATTTGTTCTTATTCCATTGTGATTTACTATCAACTATTCTTATAGATGATGTGTATTAATGTTTATATTTTATCTTGCTATCAGAGTCAATGGCAAGCATTTTTTGTTGAGCTAAATATCAATAATTGATATTTTAATTTATTCAAAAGTCTTTTTTCTTGGCCTAGGACACTATACTAGGTGATGTATCACACTATGTGGCATATACACAATTGAAAATCTCAAGATAATGCTTTTAATGGATATTTACGCATCCATATATTTTTGTTTAGTAGTCTAGACCCCTATCAAGAAATGATATTTTTATTAAACAAGAGATTCAAGCCTGAGCATGGTAGTATAGCTTGGTACCTAAATAAATTCATAAAAAATATTTAAAACACCCATGGTACCAATATCTGGTGTTTTAAGTTTGGAATTGCTTGGTTTTGATCTCTCAAAGCATTTTAAGATCATTTTAAGGATCAACATTTAATGTTTTATTTTTGATCTATCACATAGGGCTCCATTGTATGACAATGAATGGCACTGTGGCATTAAAAAATTAAAAATCATGTTTTTTGGCATGAAATTGATCTTTGAAGGTTATATATGCTTAGTTTTATAGTTGTAAGTCCCCTTGAAAATTTTTACTACCTAATAAAAATTGGTTTAGACTCTTCAATTTTTATCTCTCCTCTATAGGTGTACTTGATGACTTGGTAAAACACAACAATAATTTTTGAACCAAAAATCAAAATTTGAAATCATATTCTGCTTTATGGGAAGCATTGCAAAGTTTTATGCCCTCTCCTAATCTAGATAAGCTTTTGTGATCTCCTCTACTTCACCTAGAGTACCATAACTGGCTACAAGAAACTTCATGAGTATAATAGTTTGAAAAATTATTTAAAAAATAATTGATTTTATTAAAATTTCAATTTTTCATGCAAAACTACCTAGGTCCCACATTGGGAGATAGATTGTTTACCAAAAAGTTAAAAAAACAATAAAGTTTTTAGTATTTAAAATTAAATGCATAAATATTTGAATATATAATTAAAAAATTAATTTTAAAAATATTTATTTATGAATTTATGAATGTAGTTTATTGAAAAGTCTCTTAGATGAGTTGGTAAGCTTTCTTTTGCTAGAAATTGCAACTAAGGAGGTCCCAAGTTCCAAACCCCCTAAATCAATATTTTTTGAATTGGTAAAATCAAAATTTTAAATTTAATTTAAATTGAATTCCATTTTTTGATTTACATGCAAACTTTTCTCACATGTTCAAAATCTTAGTTGACCTGTCAACCTTGTTTTGACATTTAATCTAGTAAATATTTTGTCAAACATAGTCATGTAACTAGTCAATCCATAGGTTTTGGCATCTTTTGGATTACATAGTAAATTTTGTGTTTTAAAACATATTATTATTAATTTTATAACTTTTTTAAATAATAGTGTTTAGGTGGTTGTTCTAAGTATGACTCTTTTGAAACCTAGTTTAGTGCAATTATATTTCATTTTTTTACATTATTTAGCATCTAAATTGTGAAATTAGTCATATTTACATGTGTAATTCACTTTATTTTATAAAATATTTAAAAAAAGGTTAATTTTTTAAATTTTTCTAACATTAATGTATTTTTATGACACTTGCGACACCTTATTTTATTATAATATTTCATAGTTTTCTTGTTCTATTTAACATTAAATTGAACAATTATTATATGTTTGCACATTAATTTTTTTTTAATATCAAATAAATCTAAAAATCACACTAAAACTAATTCTTTTTAAGTATTTGGTTAATATCTTATTTAAAAGGAATCTATTACTTCACCTCATTTTTCCTTAGATAAATTTTAAATGATTAATATAAATAACTATAATATATGAAAAATTTATGTTAAAGTTAAATTTATGGCCAAAACATTGTGTAATATTATCTTTGAGACTAAAAATATCCTACTGGATGACATGTGACCCTTGAGCTTACCAATGCTTTTCAACAAAAATCATAGGAAGCTATGTCCATTATCTTGTAGAGTATTAAAGATGAATTCTTTCTCCAAATTGGTAATTAAGATTATCTTAATGATGCTTGAAAATTCCTTGAATCTATGCATGAGGGAACTCATCTCTAAAAAATATTAAGTTAATCCTTCAATTGCTAACTACACCTATGAAAGGTGATGAAAAGGTTAAGAATTTTCTTGTTAAAGTTAAGAACATTAAAGATCAGTTAGATGGTTGTAAATATAATTTGATTCGAGATCAACTAATTTATTTTATCAGTCAATTAAATATTCATGAATTTTTTTTAAAAAATCATTTCAATTTTCAATTCTAAATATCAAACTAAGATAGCCCTAACCTTACCACTTTGTCTGCTCTCTTGATTCAAGCAGAGTAAGTTATGACCAATATTGATTCTAAAGAGAATGTCACTTAAGAAATTATCACTTTAAATAATGTTTTTGATAAAAATAAAAACTATAAATATAACCTAACTATGCTAAGTTTAAATCAAAAATGGGAACACGAAATTTGGTAATAAAAAAACATAAACCTAAGTTTAATAGAAATTGAAATCTATGTGGTACATTTGATCATAGAAGAGAAACCTATTATAAAAAACAAGGATAGAGTTAACAATCAATCTTCTAAAAATAACAAAGGTAATAAATCGAATCAAAATAATTAGAATAATTAAATCCATAATTAAAATAACAACTAAGATTAAAATGTTATTACTTTATATACTACTTTATTTTATTCAAATGAAAATGAGTGGATTTTAAATAGCAGTGCATTGCACCATATGACTTGATTATCTAATATTTTTTTTAATTCTAGAGATATTTTAGAAAATATTTAATTAGGAGATAATTCTTTCTTAGAGATAACTAAACATGGAAACACTAATCTTTCAAATGTTGTTATAAATGATGTTTTCTATGTACCTAAGCTTAAAAAAAATTGTTATCTTGTTCATAGTTTACTAATGATAATTTTATTGTAACATTATTTAAAGATATCTAATCTATTAGAAATCAATTTGGATCTTTGATTGTCAAAGGTGTTCAAAAGAATGGTTTATACATTTTCTCTTTCTTCTGCGTGTTTTCTTTCATCACATAGTAAGAATAAATCTTAATTATGGCATGAAAGATTAGAACATATTAATTTTATAAGTATTTATGATATATTTGAAAATAATCTTGTTTTTGGCATTTCTTCTATCCCCTCTCATCATGAAACTTGTGAGGGTTGTTTATGTGGTAAGAAACATACTAACTCTTTTCACAGGAATCATGATGCCAATTCCTCACATCTTTTAGAATTGATTCATAGTGATGTTTTAGGACCTCTTGAAATTATATCTCTTAATGGTTATTTGTATATTGTTACTTTTATTGATGATTACACTAGAATGATTTGGTCATATTTTATTAAAAATAACTCTTATGTGTTGGCTAAATTCAAAGAATTTAAAGTTTTTATTAAAAATACATCTAAATTTTCTGTCAAGAGATTAAGAACTAATAATGGTGTTTAATATATTAGTAAAGAGTTTGATTATTTTTTCATTATTTAAAATATTCAAATAGAACTAACAAATCTCTATTTCCCACAGTAAAATGGTATTGTTGAAAGGAAAAATTGCACCATTATTGAGATGGATAGAATATGTTACATTATACAAATGTTTCTCCTAGTTGTTATAGGCCAAAGCTATAATTTAATTACTTAGATTATTCAAAACAATATAATTATATATAACATAATTAAAATTAGAATAAATATGTTCACAATAACAATTACTAAAAGAGTAAAATACTTGAATATTATGACTAAGCTACTTTGAGGGGGCAACCTCCACACCAATACAATAAAAAAAAATTGTAATATGATGATAAAATACTAACTAATACCTCCTATATATAATTTACTTATCTAAGGTTATTTCATATTCCAACCATACTAAGAATATAGAGAAATGCAACAAGATAATATGAATGTGTGTAAGCCATAATTTAGCCCCTCCCCTTCAAAACAATGTTATCTTCAATGTTGAATCAAACCAAGATGTTATTATAATAATGTTTCATCCTCTTATGTTTCATATTTAAAATTTAGGTTCTTCCATTTGATCAAATACTCTTTAATGGATTTGGTCCACAAATACTTAGTAACTATGTCAAGGATCTCTTCAGGCTCCATAATGCCTTGGACTTATTCATCTAATTTAGGTAACTCAATCTAAGTAGAAAATATATGTAAAAATTAAGAAAATATACATGTAATATTATAAGTGTTAGTAGAAATTTGAGTATCATTAATATTAGAGGATGATGGAAAAGTGATATAAATAAAATGGTAAGTATTATCTAAAATTGAATCATCAAAAGTAATAATGTCATCTTGCCCCAACTCATTTAAATGAGTTGGAGAAGAATACTAGATAACATGATATGTTATAGATGAAGGAGGAGTATAGATAGGTTGAGAATATATAAAATCAACCACCCTTCAGATATTAGTCATGTTAATCACATTCTCTTCGAAAGTGGCTTCAACAAGACCTTCTACATTATTAATGGAAGGGGTGGCTCTGTCTTGATTATCTTGGATAGATTGGTGATTTGGAAGAGGGTATTTGTAGATAGCCAAATGAGTATTGTATTGGTTCAAGGATTCATATTTATCATGTGATTTATAATATTCAAAATCAATTTCATAAGCTTGTTGACACTTTAAAATGATAGAATCATGATCAAAATTAGGACCAAGAAAAAAGACCATAGATAAATTATGAATTTGTCTATAGGTCTCATGAGAATGACCCCAACTATCATGAAACCAACAAATCTTGTTAGGATCATACCAATATTTCATAGGATGGGTAACGTCAAGCTCTCATGGAAGAGACCTAGGTAGATGCTTAAGTATTTAAGTTGAGGATAGAGTTTTATGAACATTAATGTTATTTGGTGAATATAAGTGAGGATTGGTATATTATTGAGAAGGGGGAGATAGTTCTGAAGATTCGGTAGGAATGACAACTTGAATATGTGAATGGTGTCATAAGAATTTGTAACACCATCTTTATAAATATTTCAATTTTTGTTCTTAAGAGATGAGGACCCACGCAAGGTTGGGGTGTCTTAAATTGATGCACAAGGAAATATTGTGATTTATCTTAGTCAATAGCCTCCTCTAATGTACATGGAGAGAGAATATAGACTTGATATTAAAGTTTTATAAAAATGGAATTGGTAAAAATATGGAAAATATTATCATCAACCATGTTATGTTTACATTTATTTGACAAAGTTTTCCACTTTTTAACAAAGGCTTGAGTAGTTTCATTTTAAAGTTGTTTGTAGTTTATGAAGTGGGCCAAAGTTAATTTAGAAAGATCACTATTTTATAATTATTGAATTAAATCATTAATTAAATCCTCCAAACTAGTAATGGAATGTGTTCTAAGTTGGTTATACCAATCCAAGGCATCACTTGTGAGAGTTTTGGCTAAGAGTTTGGTAGTAGCAAAGGTGTTCAATTTTACCTAATTATTATAGAGATTTACAAATGATTTATGATCAAGGGTGGGATTGGTTGATCCATTATAATAAATTATAGGTGTGATACCTCCTATATCAATGTTAGTAATTTGAGTAGTGTGTAGACACTAGAAATCTATACACTATAGTTATAGATGTTGTACCAACTCCTAGAACACCCTTAGACCCCCTTGGGACCACTTCATAACCTTTCAACTACCAAAAATAAGTCACCTTGACTAACTATGACCATTCTAACTTGACCTATTGACCACTGATGGTCAACCCTTAACCACTGATAATTATACTTGATTACTGATAGTTAGCCTTTAATCGCCTTAAGAGTTAATTCTAGCTCAACTCCACCTTGATTTTTTATTCTTAGATACTTGTATAATTATACATGTTAAGACTAGAATAAGATGAATTTTTGAGACATTATTTTAACTTATTATTTCACCTCTCTGTTCCTTATATAAAAAGAAAGTAAGAGGAGGTGAAAGGAGGGCAATAATCATTACAGAGAATCGATAATTATCAAAGCTTCTTATATTAGAACTTATTTTTTATGTATTCTTCTAAAGAATCTAGGAAATATTCCAATGAGTACAACAAAGATCATAAACATTACAATTCATCAATCATAACCAAGACACTGACACTTTACCAGAATTTCTATAAGCTCCATAATAAGTTTTTAGCCACACACCTCAACATTCTTCAGATCAACAATAAAAAATCTAAGTATCTATTTTCAATAATTAGTTTTTTTTCTCTTCTAACCAAACCTCTAAACTAAATATCCTTGAATATTCCTCTTTGTCTTGTAACCAACCTCCAACCTAAACCCAACTTTGAAATTCACTCTGCCACTTTCCCAATAAGACCTACCCTTACCTAAGCCAAATATGATAGTAACCATTGATAGTCACTTAACCACCAATGGTTTACCCTTTATTTTCAATGGTCATGAAATTACTGATGATTACCTAACCACCAATGGTTCACCTAACCATTGATGGTCACTGTGTGACAATTCTAATGCAAGTCAATTCCATCTAGCATACCCTAACCAAATCCAAATTTCTAACTTTTCTCTTGATCAAAGAACATCAACCTATTTTATAAACCATGTATAATTCATTTAGCATTAATATCCAATCATTTATTGTTATAACTAGTCAAATTTATCTCTTTTCAATATCCTTTTATACTTAGTTTCAATATATTCTATTATTTATGTAAGAAATTTATCTTTCATTTTTAGAATTTGATTGTTTAAAAGTGTGGATTGATAGACTCCAAGGAATCTTGTGATTCTTGGATCTATATTTTTAGGCAATCCACCTTATTATCTAATTAATCAACCATTTCTTTAGTACTTTCTTATTTGCAGGTCATCTCCTAAGATAAAGAGCAGTATCTACAACCATCTGGATCACAGAGTGTAAACCAAATCCATGTTCTACTAACATCATCCTTATTTTAAGTTTTACAACTTTCTTCCCATAAAATAAAACAAAATTTATGTGAAATATAGTGAGAGGTTCATTTTGGACATAATTAATCATTTTGTTGACCAAAGGAGGTTGAGGAATGAGATTTCCTTGAAAATATCGAAGTGGAGGAGGGGGAACATTCTGGTTATGTGTGACCCAAGCCATTGATTGAGGATGAGATTGAAAATGAATAAGATGATTTTGCATTCTCATCATTTGAATTGTGTAATGAGCTTCAAATTTATTCATATGATTAAGTGTTTGTAATAATAGTTTATGGGTTTGATTAACATTATTAGAAGTATTATAAGTCATATTAGTGTTGGTATTAGTGGATTGGGTACCACTATTAGTGTTGGTAGGAGCTTGAAAGGAATTATTAGAATGTGAGGCACTAGTGGAAAAAGTTACTTGTGTAGTAAAAGATGTACTAGTGAATGGTTGAGAAGAAGAAGCACTAGTAGCATGATTATCTTGAGTAGTAAACAATGCACCACTGAAAGGATTAAGGATAATGGATCTTATGAGAGGCCCACTAGATATAAGACCTACCATATTAGTGGATATAATAGGCATGGAGGTGGAAAAGTTAGAGAAGAAGAGGTCATGGTATGAGAAGGGTCATAATCAAAGGAAGAGTTTAAGAATAAAAGAAAGTGGTACCCCCAAATCTAGTTGAAAATGTAGGAATAGGTGAATGAGACTCTTTAGATTGACCACTAAGCATAGGATTGTAAATAGTAAAAGGATATTTTCCTTGATGTTAAGTAAATTCCAAGATAAAGAAGAGCATTTTGGGGTTATACTCTAATTTGGGTTAATCTTCTAATGAGAAGATAATATTTCACTGTGAAGAGGTATTAGGAGGGGTCCCATAGTTCATTGTGTGAGTGGCAATATGAACATTACTAGCATCCAAAATAGAAGCCCTACTCTATTTATGGGAGACCCTATGAGGGTTGGTAAAATTCATCATGTTTATTGGCTATAACTCAATATTGTCATCAAGTAGAAATTCCATGATGAAGGGACAAAAAGATAGATGAGAAAGAAAGGAAATAAAAAATGATAAAAATAGTATAGGGTTGACTGGGTCAACTTAGCATAAAATCAAGGATTATAAATAGTACAGGGTTGACTGGGTTAATCGATCACAATAAAAAAAAGTATATAAAAAGAGAAAATAGGGTCTAGAAATAGTATAGGGTCGATTGGGTCAATCCAATATAGTGAATATAGGTTAGAAAAAGGTATAGGGTTGACTAAGTCGATCCAATATAGTAGATAGGAGAAATTAAAAATCTTATAACAAATTGTGAATTAAAATAAGATAAATTTTTGTAATTAATTTGAAGAGAAATAACTAAAGAGAAATAAATAGTCAATTGGATTAACATTAGCCAATCCAATTAAGGCACACAACACAAAACTTTGCACCAGCGCTGGCTAATGTAAGTTTTTATAATACAAAATATAATTGAGAAAAGAGAAAGAAATAAACTTAGAAAGTAAATATCTAACTAATTGGTCAACTTAAGTGTTTATTGAATTATTAGGATATAATTTTAAAAGTGATGGAAAGTTCGCTATAAGTAAGGAACTAGAAATCAATCTTAGGATGGTTTTAGGTAGTTTGGGATAAAATGGATTTATAGTGGTAATGATATAGGCTTGGTATTGGTTCCTACACCATCACTTCACACACCACAATGATAAGGGTGTCGGGTGCTTAGCCAAAATATACCATTATCCATGCTTTATACTTGACTAAAACATCATGTCAACTTACCTCTTGGGATAAAATCCAAGAAGGATGGCCTTGGCTAAATAAATGTTAAAATGATTATTTAGATTTTGTGATTTGTTCATGTGTGTATAAAATATAAAATAGTGAAACTAAATAGTTAATTAAAAATTAGATAATTAAACTATGTGATTTATTCTAAGCATGAAAGCAATAAGAAAAGAAAGTGTGAATTAATTACTAGCATATAAGGTTAATTTCAACTTTGAAACAAGTTAAAATGTTGATATAGTCAATAGTACATGCAAAAAATATAGAATAAGGTTGATAGGATTGACCTATACTACAAAAGTAAGTTCTAAAAATGAATAGGGTCGACAGAGTCAACCCAATTATCTAGACAACACATAGAACATAGAATTAGGGTGGTAGGGTTGATCCAATTGACTATGCATGGGTAGTTTTAAATATTACAAACTATAAAAGGAAAGACTATAAAGAGATAGAGAGATAGAAAGGAACCTTGGTGGATGAGAGATGCAGAGAATGAAGATCACTATTTAAGAACCTTGATATATGCTTACAAATTATGCTAAGTAGGTCGACTGGGTTGATCAAGCTTTGAAAAAACTTGTTATTGAGTGATTGAAAATGTAAAAGGTTGACTAGGTCAATGTAGTAGTCTAGACATGATGTCTAAAAGTCTGAAAACCTATACTGGATTGACAAGGTTGATCCATAGCCTGTACCTAAAAACTTGTGCAAAGAAGTTAGAGCTGGGTCGATGCAGGTGACCTAGTATGGTAAATATATGATAAAAATAATGATGAAAAAGAATGAAAGAATGAAATAAGGTCAATAAAACCTAAAAGGGTTAGTTTACATTGATTTTATCAAAATACATGCAATAAAAACTGCATCATGTCCATAAATCAATCCTAGCTTGGAGAAGATAGAGCATACCTACACTTTTGAGTGGGAATACATTTGTTAAGCAGGAACATGAATAATATGGGGATCAAATAGACCCAATTAGGGGATCAATTATCATAATACACCATGCTAGGAAGGGTTCTAAAGCCTATGGTCTAACACAATCATGCAATAACCCTAAAAGAGTCCTAGGTTTGATATTCACTCTATATCTAATAAATAACAAATTAAATCTAATCTAGTGCACACCAAAGCTTGTGGCACAAAGTGGGCGTTAGAAATAAAAAAAACTAAAATAAACATGCATAGAATACATATACTCACATCAATGTATACAAAATTCTAATGCATAGGTGAAAATCACAACTACATTATCTATCTACTCTTATAAAGAATAAATAAAGTTAGGAATAATTACCTTGAATATGAACTTACCAAGCCTCAATATCTCCCTTGGATAAGGTGCTTCGTAAGAGATTTTTGTGGTATGTAAGGATTAAAAATACAAATTAGTTCTAGGTTACATAACTTATCTATGAATCCAAAATACTTCTCCATAAGATAAGATCCATATCACCAAATAAAGTATGGAACCCTAAGATTTATTCCTCAAGTAGAATGGTCAATAAGAAGATGTTTATTCAAACTTATTCTTCTTTGCTTCTCTATTACCTAATGGATGGAAATTAAATTATGTATAGATGGATCTTTTTGAATATGTCAGTTGTATAGGGTTGACCTAGTCGACCCTATATGTTTTTAGGAGGTAAATCACTAGGTCTTGAGCTAGGCCAATTGAAGGGCTAACAAAACTCCAAGTGAAAACTATCCTTGAATAGTATCAGGTTGAACCTGTTGACCCTATATAGTAATCAAAGGCTAAAAATTATATAAGGTCAACCTAGTTGACCTATTATAGTCAAATGGAAAAAAGGGGGTTAAGTCAATAAAAAAGAGGATAATGATGTATCAAATGAATAGAATGGGTAAGATTGAGAAGAATAATATTAAGCTAAATGTTATTAGGAGACAAGTGTGTAGATGGAAAGTGGAAAAAAGGAAAAAAATCTTATGAAGTGCCAATGGTCTACCCACCCCTTTCTTGATACACCTCTTAAGGCATGTAGTTAGAGAGATTAAGACTCGACACGTTCCTGCAAGATACAAAGTGTCAGTAATCGATAAAATTTTGAAAATATTATGTGTATATAGTGATGAAGTTTGTCAAGAAATCGAAGCATTAGAAATCAATATCATACTTGCAAGGTGAAATTTGGTGTAAAATGAGTTTGCCCCTAGCTAAAAACTAGAGAATAAATAGGAAAAACAATATTTCTTGATTAGAAACTACACACTTGGATGATTCTCAAGAATCAAGGGTCACATGAGCAAAGGTGGGATGATATATCCTAATAAGCTATGGGCATTAAAATAAAAAATATAAATTTTCCAATTTGAGAGTAAGATTTTATAGAATTGATAGTTGTAAGTAGTTGATAAATATTGATAGCATTTTAATTAATTGGGGCCTAAAATTATGGATAAAAACCATTGAAAAATATGAAAATGATGGGTTGCAGGGAAAAAAATATTAGAATGGAAGGGGAAAAGTTATAAAGAGAGGATGAATTAGAAAGAGTAAATGAATGGAGATTATATGGATGGTTAGATAGCTAACTTATGTTCGTTTTTTCCTTTATTTGGAATTCTAACATGAATAGGTGTGTGAGAATTAAGAAAGCTAAGTTTTAATTTAGCATAAAACAATAATCACCAATGATATGAAATAGTCATGATGTATATTTGTGTTCAATGCATAAGGACTAAAAATCCTGTAATTTGTACAAAATAGAGTGCATCATGATATGGAAAAATCATAATCACACAATATTTTAATGCACAAAATAATCTTGACTCAAAAAATGATAAAAATAAAGAAAAAACAAGTGTAAAGAAGATGAACGCAAATAAAAATAAAAATAAAGAAAAATATACACAAACAAAAATGATGAGTGTAAGAAAAAAATAAATCTCAGGACACATGACAAGGAAATCAAGAGGAAACATATTTACCAAAGATAAGTTTATAAGAATCATAAAAAAAACATAGGTGAAAACAAAAACTAAAGCCATCAACATCGAAAAAGGAAGCAAATGACATGACTAACATCTTAGGCTAGGGTTGAGACTTTAGGTAACCAACATTTATGACAAGATTGAATGATGGGTCAGAAATCCCTGAGATAAACATATGGTTTTAGATAGAAATGTGAATAAGTGAAATCATATTTTGGATGAAATGAGATGATGGAGATAGTGACCAAACTAACCCTATGGGCCCCATGCTCCTAAGCACTCCCTACATAGTCTAAAAAGACCTCAGGCCAATGTAGTTCAACACATACGAGAAGTGATGAGAAAAAGGTTTGATGGATGAAGGGTAAGATGAACCCATGGAAGTTATAAACCCACCTAGGAAAATTATTTCACATTGTGGTTAGTTGAAATTATGGAATGATTTTTCCCCAAGCTATGATATATGAAAGGAGTGGACTGAGAATGATATCTACAAAGATAAGCTTCATACTTTGAGGTGCCCCATGAATCAGGGTTCATAGGAATGGATGTGGGAATGGTATATACCATTGGAAATTTATGAGTTCATATTGGTTGACTATTTTAGTGATTAATTAAGTGAGTGATCAATTTTATGATAGAGAAAGGATGGATATTGTGATGTTATAGGTCCTAATTGATAGGTGTGGTAGATTGAGTAGAAAAAGTAAGAAATGATTATGGATGATTGATGTGCAAACATAAATAAGAATTTAATTAATGACATGGATTAATGATTATTAATCACAATGTGGATTAGATATAGATGGGTGGAAGAGAGAGATAATTATGGGATGAATGGAGAAACAAAATCAATTTTCACCATGACACTTTCCCAAAGCATCAATTTACTATTTGTCACTCGTGGATGAACTATTTTTTTAATTTCTTTTCTCTTTTTCTTATTTTTTGTTTTTTATTTTGTTGATTTCTTTTTTGTATTTTTTTTTTTGAGATGTTTGATTCACATGCCCTTTATAGAGATGGATTTTACTAGAGAATTATTATATAAACTCAACATTAGAGGACCAAACATTGATGATATACCATGTATCTCTATGTTTTAATGATAATGCCATGGAAAATGATTATATAAGTGAGAATAAAAATGTATCAAATAGATGTAACATGATGGATATGTATGAATTTTTTTGAAGGTGCTAACAGTTGTTTTATAGATGATGACCTAATTATTTTGTTTACACACCATATGACTTTCAATTTGTAGTAAATGAATGAAATGGGGAATAGAATAAGTATCAAATGGTGCATAAGAAAATCAAAAATCAAAATTTTGCATATAAAAGGAAGGTGACTTAATCCTTATGAGTAAAGGGGGAAAAAAATACTTATTGATAAGCTCACAAAATATAATTTTATTAGTTGCATCTAGAGAGAGCTAGCTTTGACAGAATTAAATGGGATAAAATTACCCTTTTCAGGATGGACACATAGACAAGATTTTCTAAGATTTTTTTCTTTGAACGCTTTTTAGATTTAATATGTAATACATTTTTTGTGACCTCCTATATGTAGTCTCATGTGACCAGAAAAATACATGGGATCATCACCAAAGACTATACGTAGGCAAGTAAGGGCATATATCCCCAATGTTAATCCCACATAATTAGTGAGATGTGAGGGCTCAACACCAAATATTGGTGAAGGGTGAGATATGTGGAATTTGAATTTGATGTTTCATAAGATTTAGATAAGGGCACCATTTTATTTGGAAGGAATTCACCCCCAAGTATTTGCCCCATGCAACCAATAAGATGTAAGGGCTCATCACCTAAGACCAAGATAGGCAAGTAAGTTACCATTTTTTGATAGCATTCTAATGTTTTATATGTAGAGAGAACTATAAGAGGAGACTCTGTTATGGATAAGCTTTGAGACTAGGTTGTGGGCTAGTATTTTCTAAGTCTTGCAATAAGATGTAGGTAAAATAGATGTAATATGCTCATAAGAATGAAGGAAAGAACCAATGTAATTAAAATTTTGAAAATATTTTCCATGGGTTAATAGGTGATATGAAAATTGAAATGATATGATAAGGTACATTTTTAAAGTTTTTATTATATGAACGGATAACTAAAAAATCACCAAACATGACATATAATATGCAAGACGAAATATAAATGATGGAAAATGTAATGTAATGAGGGCAATGTGAAAGGTAATGATAACAAGTTATTATATATATATATATATATATATATATATATATATATATATATATATATATATATATATATATATATATATATATATACATACATACATACATACATACATACATACATACATACATATATATATATATATATATATATGTATATATATATATATATATATATATATATATATATATATATATCGGATAACTAAAAAATCACCAAACATGACATATAATATGCAAGACGAAATATAAATGATGGAAAATGTAATGTAATGAGGGCAATGTGAAAGGTAATGATAACAAGTTATTATATATATATATACATATATATATATATATATATATATATATATATATATATATATATATACATACATACATACATAAATACATATATATATATATATATATATATACATACATACATATATATATATATATATATATATATATATATATATATATATATATATATATATATATATATATATATATATATATATATATCTATTAGCATCTGAACCCAATGGAAGGTCACAAGATGCATAATGTTTTTATTTGTTTTTGTTTTTGATGTTTTATAATGTTTTTTATTTTTTGGCGTCTTAATTATAAAAGGGTTTGATATGCATGATGTTGATCCATATTGATCATTAAAGTATGCACTTCAAAGATGTCTTCATTAATTTATTTGATTTATAATTTGGATTCTTCCAAATTTAATAGGATACCATCATAGCCCCAATGATAGAGCGTATTATTAAACATGGTGAAGTAGAAGGTGTGTTGGATGAAATATGTGTGTTGAGTAAATAAAAAATTTGGAGGGATGAAATGATAATGGGGACAATTATATGTTTCATGATGTGAAAGGTGATTGGGACCAATAATATCATTTATAATAAGACTATAATTAACTACAAGTTGGATGATTTGGGGATTCAATGTTGCTTTAATGATGTTTGTAATATGTGATGGGGATCCATCCTAAAATTATGTTGACGTAGGGGATAGATTATTTTTTTCATCCATTGGTACCTTAGAAAATTTTTAACCAAAGGTTTATTCTTGATGGTTTTGATGGGGGTTCTAATTTAGATTGTTTAATAGCACCTCAAAGAGATTCTCACTAAGGGACCATATTTTTTATTTTTTGAATTTTGATTTGGTTTGGGATTGTAATTTTAATTTGGATTATATATTAGTTCCTCCAAGAGGTGTTTATAAAGGAAAAATGATTTTATATTTGGATGGTAGGATTCATCTTGATCGAGGAATGCTTATTGTTCCTTAGAATGTGAAGATAATTCATGATGCTCTTCTAATTAGAGGCCATCTAGAAAGTCTGTGATTATATCATTATGGGAGGAAACTAATGGTAAGTAAGACTGTTGGTCCCGATAAATTGGTTTGGGAGATGGACTTACAATATGGGAGGAAGGACTGGTGGTTTTGACGAAAGGAGTAACATGATTAAGCTTAGGAAATAAATGTTGGCATACCCCTAATCTATGATTTTCAGGCATGGATACACTTAACTCCACCACAATGTACCATTTGTCAATAAAATATTGGATATAATGCTTTAGTTTCATACATTTATTTATGGAATGACCTTTTATTTTATGATAATCACAATATTCATGATCTCTATACGACTTAGGTTTTAAGATGTTTTCATCAAATTGTTTAGTATTTGGAAATATGACTAAGTTTGTAGTGACCAACTTTTGAAAGGTCACATCATAGAGTTGTCCCAAAGGAGTGAATTTATTTTTGAATTTTTCTTGAATAGGCTAACTACTAGTCATGGTAATGTTGTTGGGAGGTTGGGTTTCACAATTAGGAGGAAACTTGGCTCCTAGGCTTAAATATTTTATCAAGACCTCATTTTTGTTCACTTTGATGTATTCAATGATATGGGAATGTGGACTATGGGGTGGAGTGTTTATGTATTGATTTTTGTTAAAGGATGGAATTGGGAAGTTATATGGATATGGGGAAAAATGTGGATTTGATGTAGTTTGATTCAAGTTAGGGAATGAATTAGATGTAGAACCAAATGGTTGATTTTGATGGATGTTAAATAATTGGTTTTGATGGGTGTTAAAATTAAAGGTTAGATTTGGATTGAAGGTTGTGTTTGGATTTTATTGGATTGGGAGTTGAATTATGAATGGGGTTTGGTTAAAGCATAATTTTTATTTATTGATGTTTGTATTGAATTGATTGATTGATAAACTTGAATAACTATTCAAGTTTGAATTTGATTGGTTGAAGTTTGGATATGATTGATTGATGGGTAAAATTGAATAAATATTCAAGTTTGGATTTGATTGGTAGATGAGTAAACTTGAATAAGTATTCAAATTTATATTTTAATGATTGATAGGTTAGGTTGAATGCCATTCAAACTCATATTTGGATTTATTAGATGATTGATTGGTAAACTTGAATAACTATTCAACTTTGGATTTGATTGGTTGATGTTTGGATATGATTGATTTATGGGTGAGGTTGAATGCACATTAAACTTGGATTTGGATTTATTAGATGATTGATTTGATGTTGATTCAAATATGAATTTGAATCAAAATTGATTGGATTGAACACTAGGTTAAAACTAGGATTGTTTGGATTTAGATTTGTGACCAGATTGATCAAGGGATATCTCCACAAAGCCATTTGTTTAGTTATAGGTGATATTTATTTCAAGAAAGGATTTGAATCAAAAAATGATTTAGAAAAAATAATTGACACTAGACTATAAAAAGGGACCAAAGCATCTAAAAAAACTTGATTAACAACTAAATGCTTTTGGGTTTGAGTGTAAGGTTATTGGTAGATTTTTTAATGACTCAAAAAAAATTTGTTTTCACTCGAGGTTTATTTAACACATGGTAAAGCACAAGGAAATAAAAAAAAAATCCTACTTTAAATAGTTAAGAAATTTCACATAAAATGTGAAAAATTAGGATAAGGGTCATGAACAATGTTTTAGCCTTCTGATGTCACTTATCTATGCTCTTAGTTGTGGCCTAATATTTCAAGGCACTAATCATAGAGGATCCTACCATTACCATGGCCCACTTAGTCCAATTTTGAGGGTGTGTGAAAGGTAACTTTTGGACACCAAATATTAACTGATAAACTAAATTTGAATGACAAAAAAGGTTTTTTTGGGCTTAAAATTTTAAACAATATTATCTAAGAGGAGTCATCCAAAATACCTTGTAGTACATGGAAGATATAGATAAAGTGGATGCACACTATCAGGTCTTATCCTAAAGTTCTCAACATAACCATAGGGGTTTTAGTGTGTTGACAATCAATGATATCATATTTCAAGGCAAATATTAAAACCTTGGCTATTGGATCATATAATCTCCTCACATCATGGTGTACTTAAAACACACAACTATTTAAGAAATTGAAATAGTTGGATCTTGATTTATATACCCCATCGGTACATGAGGTTTAGCCTACTACATGATAGTGAAATTCATATTCAATTGAGCCTCTAGAAAAATAAATAAAAAGTAAGTGTTTTTTTCTAATTCCCAAGTATCGTCACCAATGTTATGCCAAGGAAAAATCATACACAAACACCACTTGGATAAATATATATATATATATATATATATATATATATATATATATATATATATATAGTTTTCATTCTCAAGTATCATCACCAATGTGATGCCAAGGGAAGAGCATACATAATTTCACAATTAAAAATAAAATAATCAAAAAGAAATAATTAACTCCAAACCAAAAAAGAGCATACGTAAACACCACTTGATTAATACAAAAAATTATGCATTTTTTTAATTCCCAAGTATCATCACTAATGTGATGCCAAGGGAAGAACATACATAATTTCACAATTATAAAAAAATTACTTAAAAATAAATAATTAACCCCAAATAAAATGTGATGTAATTACTAAAAACTTGAAAAATTAAATTGAAAGCATTAATAGAAAAATAAAAGAAATTGTTTTTTATCCCCTTTTTATAGAGTTTCTTTGACAAGTATTCTGCAAAAAAAAAATTAGAGAGTTTTTTTAATTCAAGGAAACATGCAACAATGTAAGAACAAACCACAAAAATAAGAGAAAATAATAAAAATAAATTGAAAACTATCTCAAATATGAGATTAAAAAAGATGAGGGAAGGTCCCACCAGGCATGAAAAAATATATTAATGAAATTTAGAAAAGCAAATGAGCTAAGAAATCAAATAAAATTTTAATCTAAACTAATTCAACCTATGATAAATCTATACATGAAAGAAACAAAACAAAATTATACATTAAAAATAAAATGAAGCTTCTTCCATTGTGATGTGAATTTGATTTGCTCTCTTTGAATTATGATTGTTGACTCTTCCAACACAAGGGCAAATGGGCAGCACGATGGTATGCAATATCTTATAATCTCAGCATGATAAACTTGTAATGAAGAGGCTTGGTAGACATACCAAAAAAATAAATTTGGAATGAATAATATTGGCTAAATTGGAGGAAGAACCTCTAATTTATAGAATTTTGAAATGGATGTGAATTGTCCATCTTGAGATGAAGATCAAGGGATGAGAATAAAAGGTAAATTTTAATTCAAAATAAAAATTTTGAATTAAAAATTGGATTGAAGAACATGCAGGGATCACAGAGAAATATAAAATTCATTTGGGAGGAAGATATGATATAAAATTAGTAAGTGGATGTGAGGCAGATTATTAAATTAGACAAAATCAAATCATAGAAGATAATGAGAATAATGATGGATTATTAAATTATATCATGGAGGACAATAAGAATAAAGGTGGATTATTAAATTAGATCATGGAGGATAATGGAAATAAAGGTAGATTATTAAATTATATCATGGATGACAATGGGAATATAGGTGTATTATTAAATTAGAATGGTGGGGGATAGGTGGAGCCTTTGGACATGTGAGGATAATTTTGATTTTTTAGATTTATGAAAATTATGAAATTCCAAAATCCACGAAATTATTAATTAGATAAATATTAATTAATTAATTAAATTTGGATATAATTAAGGATAATAAAGTAGTGAATAGTGATGATTATAGACACCTAAAACTAGCCACTGATAACCTCCAATTAAGCTTTTAACCAATTTCCACTAAATTGCATAATTTGGCCTAAAAACACTAAAATGCATTAAAATATTTGAAACTAACATATTAAAATACCAATTTTGGCTAGGGAATCCCTAAATGGGGAAATGTAATTTATGGGCCAACTAACTTTGATCAGGTCATTCTGAGTTAAAATGCTAATTTTACACCTAGGTGCTCTGGATTGCTCTTTCCTATCAAATATCTTGCATAAGACACATGCCTTTGTTATTTATTTTTGATAACATCCTAAAAGGGATAATAGATCCAATGCATCTAATATTTCCTTCTAATTCTAATCTAGTCAAATTTTAGACCAATAACAAGGCATTCTGATCAATTTGAGTAATTTGTGCACAAAGTGTTTAAGCATGCTTAAGAGATAATTAACCCAAATCAAAGCATAATTAATAATTCCATGGAAATTTTTTGAGTAATTTATTTTAGAAATAAATATTGAATATCTACATCATTAGGTGACCTAATTTCTTAAGAAGACATCCCTAGGCCATAAATGCCACAAATATTAGGATTCATACCTCCCATGCCTCATCAAAACCTTTCATGCCTCTTAATTGCTCCTCTATTCCAAATATTGATGAGCCTATTTATAAATTTTAATTATATAATTTGATTAATTCTTAGCCACACATCTAAATCTTGATATGGATATTTTAGGTTGATTATAGTCATTTGCAAAATTCTATAAATAGAGAGGCTATGAACATCATTTCTAAGCTATTTTGCATGCAAAGTTATTATGCTCAAATATCTTCAAAAATCTTAATTTGTGAAAATTTATAATGCAAAATTGATTAAAAAGCTTCACTAAACTAGTTTTACCATGAAAAATTGATTCCAAGCCAAGCCAAGCCCAAAGTTAAAGGTGCTAAGGAGAGATAGAGGTGGACAAGCTTCCATTGCCAAGGACTTCTTGAGCACAAAACCGAGCAAGTCACTACTACAAAGGCATTTAGAACATCCAAGGAAGGTGAAGGAATTCTTGTGTTTTTCCTTACTTGTTAGTTGTGTTTTTCATTGGTTTTTATTACTAAGCTCACCCTAGTAACTAGGCATGAAGATGTTATCTTAGTGTGTTTTTGATTTGGTTTCATTCACTAGCACCATACTAATCTCCTCTTCTTAGTTAAATTCCTAGTTCACATAATGACATGCCTGATGGAACTAGATGTATCCCACACATTAATAAAATCATTCTAAAAGTTTAAAATATTCATTTGGATAATTAAAACTCTTACAAATTGACTTTCTAACTTTGTTATGCCATTTTTATTTTTCATGAGTTTACACAGTAATTGTCATGAGTTAGTAAAACCATCATTGATTGGCATAGTTGTCATTGGTAACTATTGGTATAACCATTTTTGGTTATATAACCATCATTAGTTATAGAACTAACATTGCTCACTGTATTTTTCTTTAAAATGATAACCCAAGAGCTAATAGGCCATTTTAAAATACTTGGTTTGGGGTCATACATACTCCTTTTTGGATGATTTTTTTTTAAAACCATGTGTTTTCTCCTAAATTTTTAGAATTTGACATTATTTTAGCTTAATGTTTCATATATATTCCACAAAATTTTGAAAATCTATTTAAAAGTTTTATAATCAAACATATTTGTTTTTGGGGTGATGCTTTAAGGGCAGACAGGTAACCAACAGACTTGGAACTTGTTAAAACATTCTATTAAGACATATTTGGAATGATTTTAAAATGAATTAGGAATCTTGTTTTTGGTGCTTAATAAAACATTTAGGTGCTTAAGTGATTTTTTTCATAAGTTAGGCTTTCAAAGTTCACAATCTTAAGACCAAGGGGTCAAATGAACAACACCTCATTTTTTGAATTTGGGCTTAAAAATGAACTCACCTTTCCAAGTTTTTTGTATTCACTTAGTTGTTTAAATTAGATTTTTATTTGGGAAAGAGAGGGGTGTTGCTTGTATGCTCTTCTATTTTTCCCCTTTAGGAAACCCTTGGAATCAAAATTTCCATTTCTATTACAAAAATCCTAGTCTAAGGCTTAGAAAGAATATCATCTAAAGCACTCCCCAAAAACTCATCAAAGTTTGGGTGACCTTGAAAATGACCCTAAAGTGTTTCTATTTTATGCCTTCTTTATTTTTATGCAAAATTGGTTTGTGAGGGGGACTTCATTACTTCCCATGAGTTCTTTAAGGAATCTTTGACCTGGGGTTTCATCTCCCAACATTGACTTCACTTAATCCTTTTGAGTTGCATACAAAATGTATCTGCATTTGGACATCACACTACACTAAGAAAACAATAGGATGTAGTGGTTGTAAAAAAAAATAGACATTTTTACAAGTAGCCAATACTACAGTCACCCAATTTCTATGCTTGTCTTTTACATCATTTGACATGAAAGTCATTGTGTAATTGATTCCCTTAAGAACATTCGAAAGCTTGATAGTTTAGTCAACCCCACATTGCCACACCCTTGCTAGGATTTGGATGATTATACTTAGTGTATTTTTAGATCATTTTCTCATTTAGTATGTTTTGAGATTAAAACTTGTTTATTTATGTATAAAATATGTCAAAACCACTTTATTCATATGTCACTCTTTTGTTTAAAGATGCATTATGCTAGCCATTTTACACCACATTTATGCCTTGAAAATTTTTAAACTTGTTTATGTGTGTGTCAATTTGAGTTATGGAGGGTAGTGTTATGCTATCCAAATCATGTCAAACTATTTTTGCCTTTTAGTATTTTGAAGCATAACATATATTGAATCATTTGAGCATGCGTACACCATAAGGCTACTAAATTTGTTTTAAAACTAGTTTACCTTATATCAAAAATCATTTGTTTCAAACCATGTCATGTATACCATTTGGACCTTTATCTTGTGTTATCATGATATCTGATCTTGTCTAGATTATTTGGTCAAATCCTAGTTTCAAATGTTGAGTTTTAAATTAGCCTTATCAAGCTTGGATTCAAATATTGATTAATTTCTATTTAGGTCTTAATTCATGGGGCTGATACACCAATCTTTCTCTTCTAGGTTGCATAACTTTAGTTAATCAATTACCCAATTTTGAAAACTTTTGATGGTTTATTTATTCAATACCTATCATCATCATCATTGTTTGTGCCTTTATTTAGGAGAACATTTTTTTTTACAAAATATTTTTACCTCATGCCTTATGCTAGTTGATCATGTTTATGTTTGATTTCATGTGTTGGGTCTATGCCAATGTTGTTTCCAAAATTGTTAGATTAAATCAAATCACATCATGCCTTTATTTTAAGTCTAGATTTTGACATCATTTGGCCAAAATTCATAGCATATACCTATTTGTTTGAGCCTAGATTTTGACTCCATGTTTGGACAAAATACCTAGCAACTCAATTTTTCCCTTTCCTGGTTTAGACCTTGTTTGGAACACTTTGACCTAGAATTTTGACATGCCAATTTTTATTTAGACACTTAGCCTTTTATGTTTATGAAATTTGACATTAGACATTTGATGTTAGGTTATTTTATGCTAAGTCTTAACACAAATCATTTTGGAGATATAGCTCCACTTTCAGACCACATTGGAGATAAAACTCCACCCCTTCGACCAAGTTAGACCAAGTTTGAACCATTTGTCTTTTGGACATAGTTTTTCAAAGTTTGTATAACTCTAAGCCTTTTTGTTTCAGATATTTCATCATTTATGTGGATATGTCTCACTACACTTATGGTGAAATCATGTAAAATCTAACATATGATATAATGGATGCATAAAATCCCACCAAAAACCCTTATAGAGAAAGATTTTCTAAGGAGTTCTATTATTTTCCCTACAATACTCCATATTGGGAACATAGTCAAAATCAAAAAAATTTAAATTGAGACCTTGATTGGCATGAAGAGAATTATGAGGAGGACTTTGAAGACCCAACTATAAATAATGTTGTTTTTGATAAAGATCCATTACCTCTTTGTAATAATCAATACATGAAACATAGTCAAGAACCAGCTTATAAGCCAATTCACGACTGGGATGATATGGTTTATCAGGAGGACTTGGATGCTTTATATTTTACAAGAAATCAAGTTTCATGACATCTTTTTTTTATTGGATCATAATTTATCCCTAACCCTCCTTTGGATTATACGAGCTATCAAACTCCATAATATCCAAGTAATACCATTATCATACCAAGACCTAGTCCTTTGGCTTATACGAGCAATCATGCTCCACATCACCCTATCATTCCAATATCAAGAATTTGTCCTTTATCTTGTGTGAGAAATAATGTTCCCCAAGGCCCTACCATTATACAACCATAGTTTATTATTCATCCACTACCAATCCTATCTAAAAATCAACTGATCCAATCATTTGAAGACCAATTTATGTTCAAAATTGGTATTTTCCAACTCATTAGAAACCAAGGCCAAAAGAACCATCCAATCCAAGATGTTTTTATTTAATTACCATTTTTGATAAGTTATATTATGGTGAATGACCTATTGATACTATCCCAATTATCGAGGAGTCTTACACTGATGAGCTAATCTTTGCTGAGTCACTTCTTAATGATTATAATCACCTTTGGGAAAATCATTACCTCAACCATGTTCCTATTTTTAAAGAGCCTCCTATTGACAAGATAGTCTCTAAGGAGTTGTCTCTTGACCTTTCTTCCATCCTAAAGGAGTCCCATTCTGACAAACTAGTTTTTGTGGAACCTATTATGTCATCACAAGTTGTTACTTATCCAACACCAAATATCCAACAAGACATCATTGTAATAGAGTACCCATTATATGAATAATTAGAGTTAGAGTTAGGTTCTATTTTTGAATTGACATCATATTTAACATCTTAATCTAAATAAATATCAATCTCAACATCGAATTTAGAGTCCCTTGAGTTAGAATCAGATTCAAAAGAAGAATATGTTTGTGGCTATTACAACATTGGTTATGCATTCCTTGTAGATAAATTTGAATAAATTTGTGATCCTTCTATGATTTTTGAGAATGAGTACTTTAGCTTCAACACAAGTTATCCTAGTATCTTCTATAAGGATTGTGTAGCCTCTCCCCATCCCATTGCCATTCCATAGGTCATTACCATCAACCAAAATAGACATATCATTGACATTCTATCTCCCACAAGTGTTGATTGGGATCGATAGAATAAAAATTTGTTGAAATGCATCCATGGTGACATAGCAGTTGAAGAAGAATAAGGAGACCACAACCACATTCATATAATATAATAACACTCTCTTAGTAAAACCTTTTTGGAGGTGCTAGGGTACAATCAAAGTCACAACTCAACATCTTCTAGTATTTTTTTTCAGAAGCGCTAGAAGACAATCAAATTAAAAATTCAACATTCCTTAGTGAAAACCTTTTAAAGGCACTATGGGACAATCAAGATAGCTTCATTGGTGAAAACATCTTTGAGGCACTAATAGATGAGCATAAAAGTTATTCACTACTTGATGAAGACAAAATCAAAGATAAAATCAAAATAGCTTCTAATCTACATCTTAATCAAATGGTAGCTACTCTCAAGATCAAACAACAAAAAAATTTGGTGGTCCTATCAAGAGAACAAGTCTCTGGCCCTATCATAACCAATATTATGTCAAATTTGGCATCAACAACATTACATATGACTAAAAGTCCCGATCTTCATTTATTTCCCCACCATTATACATTACATTATCATCTGCTATTTTAGTTCACAATAAAACCTACCATCCATGTCCACACTTTCATTTATAGAGGTTATACAGATAACTTATCTTAATGTTTGAAGGAATCAAAATCAATGACCAATGAAGATCACAAAAGCATTCTTGACAAATAAATCAACTTCTAGTTCTTGATAGAGAAACTATTTAGACAAAGTGTGGGCTATAAATTAACATGATTAAGTATTTTATTTGTATCATTTTTTGATTAGGATGTGCATTTCCCCATCAGTAGGAATAAAAAAATCAAAAACCACACCTAGGCCAAAAACATTTATTATACCATTTTATTTTCCATATACCATTGATCATTACTATATATCCTTATGCCATTGTCACATATTCTTTCTAGTTACCCCATCACTTGGGGGTAACCATCTTACCATTTTATCCAATTTATTAAAACATCATTATACTTAGCAAGATTGTACCATCTAACTATTCCATTCCTATCTAGACCAAAGCCTATTTTTAGTCATCCTACCCAATCCTATTTTGATCTTGGTTTATTTGGTTCTTCCCATACCTTTTGTGAGAGGATTCAAATCATGTTTCAACAACAAATATAATTCATGTTTCAATGAAATTCTATGAAATTAGTGTGATAGTTGATTTGACAAGATACTTTCATCCTATCAAGTTTGTTTATGTGAGCCTAATTATAACCACTTATGGGCAAAATAGTGTTTCAATAGTCTTAATACTAATTATAAATACCTATGGGAAATTATTATCATTGACCTATGCCATTGTATCATAGCTATAACTTCCTATGGGAAACCTAGGGGCAACACTTATTTATCACGCATTACCACATCACCTTGCCATTACTAGTTTCATTTGACTCGTTATTTGCTAGATTTGAGAACTTATTGGGACCTAGTTAGTTTTTTCCTATTTTTTGTGTGGATGGAATTACTATGACTTGATGTCATTTTAAGACTATGTGGGTCATGTTCATTTCATGTTGAGGTCACCTTAGGCCCCTTTTCCATGCGCTCTGACTATTTTATGAGTAATCTACACCAAATGCTCTCATCATTTTGTGAGTAGGTATCTTGTCATTTTGTGATGAGTTAAGATATCTCAAAATTCCAAAAACATTAAAATATTTCAAAAATCTAAAAATATTTGTCTTATTTAAGCCTAGTCAGTTATCCTCGATCTACCTTACTGGGGCATGGTCATTGTTAGGATTCTTTATTTTAATTTTGTTTTCAAGCTTTTTGTTTGTTTGTTTATTTTAGGTTGTTTGTTTGTTTGTTTGTTTTTCTAGTTTTTTGTTTGTTTGTATTCTTGTTTGTTTACTTTCAGCATTGTTTCCTTGACTTAGTCTATATGTGTTCATTGGGTGATTCCTTGAAAATACTATTCTTGAGTCCATCCATATTCATATGTTAACATTGCCATCATGGTTTTTATCATTGGTGCTTTATTTTCAAGTGTTTATTGGATATCAAGAATCAACACTTATGCATTTTTTTGCCAAGTCTTCATGGTGTTCTATCATGATGTCTATTATCACATGCTATAACAAAAATTAGCTTCAAGAAGGTCTACAATCAATGGAGCCACAAAAGTTTCTCCTTGGTACCTTGGCAAATCCTCCCACCCACCTTGATCAATATAACTCATTTGACCATTCTAGTTGTATCATTGTTAATTAGGATGAGCATCTCCTCATTGTAGGTACAAATGAATTATTCACACTAATCAATACTATTCTTCTATTCATCTATTTTATCACTTTACACCCACTCATCTTTAATCTATATTCTAAGTATATCTTTGAGTTATGCATGTTAATTAACCCTAACTAGGGCATAATCATATTTAACCAATTCAAGTCCTCATAATGATTATAATTGCCTATGAGCAAATCATTAGTTTGACTTTTATTCCTAGTTATAACCACTTTTGGGGAAATTAGCATCCTTTTTAAATCAATGCATGCAAGCATTTTCTCATTTGGATTAATCTTAACCATAGGTTAATTCCACATTTATTCTTGTTTCTTTTTGAGGGACCATCCATCAACATATGTGACAGCCACTCCCTCGAGGGGGCATCATCATAGGCTTCCCAAAAACATTTTGAGCTTTGTTCTTTAATCATCATCTTCTTGTTGGCATACAGGCCATCTCACATTATTTGAGAAAACATTACTTTGCTTATGGTTTGCAACATATTCCTAGATATGGGAAAACTATAGACACCTAAAACTGGCCATCGATAACTTCTAATTAGGATTTTGACCAATTTTCACCAAAATGCACAATTTAGCCTAAAATCACTAAAATGAATTAAAAGATTTGAAACTGACATATTTAAATGCCAATTTTGGCTAGGGTATCCCTAAATTGAGTAATTAAATTTATGGGATAGCTAACTTTAATCAGATAATTCTGAGTCAAAAAACCAATTTTGCACCTAGGTGCTCTAGATTGCTATTTCCTATCAAATATCTTACACAAAACATGTTCCTTTGTTATTTATTATTGATAACATCCTAAATGGGATAATGGATCCAATACATCTAATATTTCCATCCAATTCCAATTTAGTCAAATTTTGGACCAATAATAAGGCATTTTGATCAATTTGAGTACTTTGTGCACAAAGTGCTTAAGCATGCTTAAGAGGTAATTAACCTCAATCAAGGCATAATTAATAATTCCATGGAAACTTGTTGAATAATTTGTTTTGAAAATGAAGATTGACTATCTACATCATCAAAGGACCTCATTTCTTGGGAAGACATCCTTAAGCCATAAATGCTACAAATATTAAGATTCATGCCTCCCATGCCTCATCAAAGCCCTCCATGACTCTTAATTGCTCCTCTATCCCAAATATTGATGAGCCTATATATCAATTTTAATTTCATAATTGGATTAATCCTTAGCCACACATCTCAATCTTGAGATGGATGGTTCAGGTTGATTCTAGTCATTTGTGAAAATCTATAAATAGAGAGGCCATGAACAACATTTTAAAGATATTTTGGGTGAAAAGCTATTATGCTTAAATATCTTCAAAAATGTTAATTTGTGCAAAGTTATAATGCATAATTGATTAAAAATCTTTATGTAACTAGTGTTACCATGCCAAATTGATTCCAAGCCAAGCCAAGCCAAGCCCAAAGCCAAAGGTGTCAAGTAGAGATGGAGGTGGATAATCTTCCATTTCCAAGGACTTCATGAGAATAAAATTGAACAAGCCACTACTACAAAGGCATTTGGAACATCCAAGGAACGTGAAGGAATTCTTTTGTTTTTCCTTACCTTTTAGTTGTATTTGTCATTTGTTTTTGTTACTAATCTCACCCTAGTAACTAGGCATTAATATATTAGCTTAGTGTGTTTTTGATTTGGTTTCATTCACTAACACCATACTAATCTCCCATTCTTAGTTAAATTCCTAGTTCACAATGATGAATAGTGAATTGTGACTAGGGGAAATTAAGGATGATTAAAGAGGATTAGAGATGATTAGGTGTTTAGTGTAAATAAGACTAAAATCAACACTAAGTATCTAGTTGTAAGTGTCTACACCTAAAATATTAACCAGTTAGCCCCATAAATCCTCAAAGGTTTTTAAGGGTCTTGGCAACTTGTCAATCCATCATCACATGGATTTTTTAGGATCAAATTTCACTCCTTCATGTGAAATAATATGAACGAAGTAATTCACATCTTGGACTTAAAATAACATTTTTAAAGTTTGGTAGAAAGCGAATGTTCTTCTATAATTGAAAGTACCCATTTCACATGCTTCAAACGGTCCTCATAATTTTTCCTATAGATGAGGATATCATCAAAACACATTAATACAAACTTTCTCAAAAATGGCCTAAAAATAGTATTCATAAAAATATGAAATGTATATGGTGCATTTTTGAGGCCAAAAGGCATGACAATAAATTCATAATGGCATTCATGATTTTTAAAAGTTTTTTTAGGTATGTCCTCATCATGGATTCGAATCTAATAAACAATGCCATGCAATTCATATATAAAATCATCATTTACTAGAATATGAAACCTATCTTTTATGGTGTACTTATTGAGTTATCTAAAGTCTAGGAACATCCTCCAACTGTCATTCTTATTCTACACCAAGATCATCAAGGAGGAATATTCACTTTGACTATGTCGAATGATTCCTACCTCCAATAGATCCAATACCATAAATTCAATTTCAATCTTATAGGAATATGTATACCTATAGGGTCTGATGTTGGGTGGTGTACTTATTGAAATGAGACTAATGGCATGATCATGTGCATGATTAGGAGGAATTCCATTTGGCATGTCACCAAAGACAACATAATGGTCATGAAGCACCCTTTTCAAATTAGGATGTGTAGACTCATTGGTTGGTTGAACCTTTATAAAAATAAGCATCCCATAAATCCTTTTACACATTTTTTTATAATCTTCATCATTTAATGGGAACTAACCAGTTGTGGATATTTAGCCCATAATTTGTGTAGTTCACAGGTCCTACCTTTTGAATGGAACCTCATTAATAATTCCTAAAACTTCATCTCAATAGTTCCTAAAGTGGTGAACACTACACTCCCAAAATAATGTTATCTCCTCTCATGGGAATAAAAAACATGGGAGAATCTAGAAAGTGGTCTCCCATAACAAGCTTAATGCTATATAATTTTCTAGAATAATTGATTGTACCACCATTTATAGTCATGACCTAAAATTATAGAACTGGGTAAATTAAATAATTCAAAGGAATAACCAACATAATTTTGATGAAGTTATATGTAATCCTATAGTCAATTAACACAGTCACCTTCTATTTCTTTAGGAAACCCACCACATTAAGAGATTAAGGAGTACTAATACTTGAAACTACATGGTAGGAAATAATAGGTTGAGAATCTTTAGGTTCTTCCAAACCTACCTCTAAAGCCTCATCATATTTTTTATTCTCATCGATGCGTTCAGTATAAAACAAATTCTTTTTAGCACATCAATGTCCTTTGCTTTATGTTCTATTAAATCCAAAACACAAACCTTTTACATATTTTTATTCAACTTGATGAGGTGGTAATCTGGTAGGTTGTGGAAATGATGGTGTTGGGAAGGTATATTCATGCACATTAGTGAAAGGTCTTTGTTTGATCAACAATTTTTACTCATCCAGACATGCCCTTGGTATGGATTTAGATACATTACTAGGATGAAACATGCGAACCTATAATTTGATGCTATATTTGAGGCCACCCAAAAAAGGCCAATTATATTTTCCTTAGTGATGTCTACTACATGTAAAGAGAGATTATAAAATTAGTGAATACAATCCTTGACCATCCCAATTTGGCACAACTTGGCTAATTGGTTAAAGTAGTTTTTTGAGACATTATTGTGATAGTGGTGTATCTCTTTACAAAATATAGAATAGGTAACCAAGATACTTTTTTGTATTTTAATCACATAACCAATGATACCAAATACATTATTTAGGTTCTAGATATATAAAGTCCATGACCACCTTTTGTGAATAGGGAGTCTGACGGAGATCAAATAAAGTATCAAATTTGATTAATCCATGTGAGTGGACAATTACCATAAAAATTATGTATGTCCACTTTTTCCAACAAAAACTTAATACCATGGTTGTCATTGTGAGTGTTTGGAGAAGAAAAGCCAAACTAAAGTGGGGGAGGGTTATTTTGCAATTATTGAGTTGAAAAGTTGGCCAATTACCCTAGTGATTTGTTAAAAGTCATCATGCAAGATATTTAGGTCCCCTCTCAACCCTATGAGGTCCCATTTAATCACATAAAGATTATATTTCTTAACCATGCCCTACAACTCTGACTTAAGTTATTGAACTGGCTCCAAAATACTTAAATCAATAGTTTCTAACTTTATGTCATCTTTTTGAGGATTTTTAGTCATTTATTGACCTTTCTTATGACCATAAGTGTTATGTCCTACCATGCATAAAACCTAGGAGGGATGTGACCTAAAAAATTATATCAAAAAATTATACCATTAAAATTTCTTTACCAATATGAATCCAATGACTAGTAATGTGAACAAGGGTAAACACATTCAACCTAAAAAATTGTATCAGTAGAATATACCATTAAAATCATCTCATAGATATGAATCTAATGACTACTAATTTATACAAGGTAAACAAAATTCAATTCCTCTTGGATCATAATTTATATTTTTTTGGCATTCTAGTGCTCAAAATAATAGATCCAAAAAAACTAGATTGTATAAACTTGTCCAAATCAAGCTTTGATACTGATTGTAATAAAATTACTTAGATGATAAAAAATAATAGATTTATATATCATATAATTAAAAGTAAAATAAAAAATGCACAATAATAATTGTCAAAAGATCATAAAACTTGAATATTATGAGTGATCCACTTTAAGGGGAAACCTCTCCAATAATACAATAAGAATATAATTTGAAATATGATGATAAAATAATAACCACTACCTCCTATATATATTCTTCTTATCCAAATTTATTTCATAGGCCAACCATACTAAGAACATATAAAAATGTAATAAGATAATATGAAGGTGTATAAGCCAAAAGAAGGCCACACATCCATAGACGCACTATAAGTTAAAGTTGTAGCATGACCCTCCCATTCAAAAAAATATTTTACTCAACATTAAACTAAACCAAGATTTTGTTGAATAAATTATTAATCCTCCCATGTTGCATCTTCAGAATGCAGGTTCTTTAATTTGATCAAATAATCTTTAATGGCTCTACTCCATAGTTAGTGCATGTGTGAAGGATATATTTAGGCTCCATAATGACTAAACATTATTCATATAATTTTGATAACTTAGTTTTAGTGGAAAATATATGTCCAATTACCTTCTTTAGGAAAGATACATGGAATACCAGATGTATGTGAGTAGATAGAGCTAATTCCAACTTGTAAGCCACACTACCAATTTTATGCAAGATCTGATAAACATCATAATACTTAGGTGATAGATTTTTATTCCTTTTATATTGATTCAAAGACATATAATTATATGGATAAAAATGCATAATGACCCAATCACCTATGTCAAAATATTTCTCACTATAGTGTTGATCTACTTGTTCCATTATATTTTGTGTCATTGATAAATTTTATAAACTGACTAGCACCTCTTATTAATTGTGAATGTGTTCCTTAATAGCTCAAACCTTAGGATTCACTTTAAAATTTTAAGTGATGGATAATGGTGATATCCACATAATACCACAAAGGGAGACATCTTGGAAGAAGTGTGAAAAGAAGTGTTATACCACCATTCAATAAGTGGTAGCCAATGAACTCATTTGTCTTGTTTATTAGAAATAAAAAAAAGAAGATACCCTTATTGAAATTTTTTTGTCCATTAGATTGTGGATGATAAGAAAATATATGAGCCAATAGGGTGCCCAAACATGCAAATAATTTAATCCAAAAATTACTAATAAAAATGGGATCTTGGTCACCTAAAATGATCTTTGGAGTACCACGTAATTTATGAATTGTATTGATAAAAACATAAGCTACTATATTGGAAATAAATGGTTGTGATAAGAAAAAAAATGAGCATACTTGGTGAGTTGATCCATAAATACCATGATAAAAAATTTACCCTTAGACTGTGGTAACCACATAATGAAATCCATGGAAACCTCCTCTCAATGTTGGTTAGGGATCGGTAAAGGCTGAAAAAGACCTAGGGTCTTAATGGTTTCACCTTTATTTTGATAACATAAAATTAATTTAACCACATATTTATAGGTAGCCCCCTTGGGTCATTCCTAAAAAATCTTGTTTGATTCTATGATATATTTTTTAAAATTTGGAATGACATCTAAGTGGAGAGGCATGAAGTTCCCATAGAATTTTATGTTTGAGGATAAAATGCTTATAGAGGTATAAGTTATCTTTATACCATAATGTGTTCCCCTTCCATGTAAATTTTTTATATTAGTTAGAAAATTATTAGAGATTTTGAAACAAATTTTTTTTAGCACTATCATTCTTCCATTTAGATCTTGATTCCTATAGCCAATCTACCTGACACATGGTTGTGGTGCATAATGATGTCTCAACTAATTCATCCAATTAGGAGAGGGAATATGCTACCACATTCTCTTTTCCTTTATTTTACACTATTTCAAAATCATATCGTAACATTTTAGTCACCCATTTTTGTTTTTCTTTAGATGACAATCATTGCTCCAAAAAAAATTGAGGCTGTCATGATTAGTCTTTAACTAAAAGTGACAACCTATCAAATAAGGTCTCCATTAATTCATGAAGTGCATAATAACCATCATTTATTTCTCATATAATGGTTTGAGCCTAATTTATTTTATTCAGTTGGTGACTTTCAAATGATAGTGGTCTACCTTTTTGGATGAGTACATCCCCATGCCATATCCTGATGCATCATGCTCCATAATAAAAGTTTTCAAAAAACTAAGAGTAGCCAAAACTAGAGTTGTGCACATATCCATTTTCAGCTGTATAAATGCCTTGGTAGCCGAATATGTCTAATGTAAGGATTATTTATTTAACAAAGAGGTGAGTGGGGCTATAATTTTACCATAATTTTTGACAAACTTGAAATAATAACTAGTTAGCCCCATAAATATTTGAAGGTTTTTGATGGTATTGGGAACCTACCAATCCATTATTACTTGGATTTTATATGATCAACATTAACTTCATGTGAAACAATATGGCCCAACTAATCCACCTCTTAGACACCAGAAACACATTAAAAAGGTTTGGCATAAGTCTAATGTTGTTCCAAAACTAATAGTACCTATTCACATGCTTCAAATGATCTTTCCAATTTTTATTGTAGATGAGGATATCATAAAAAAATACTAATACAAGCTTTCTAAAAAATGGCCTAAAAATAGTATTCATCAAAATATGAAATACATATGGTGAATTTATGAGGACAAAAGGCATGACCATAAATTCATAATTGCATTCATGAACTCTAAAATCTATTTTAAGTATGTTCTCATTGCAGGTGTGAATTTGATGATACCTAAAGCAAATATCTAACTTGGTAAAATAAACATAACCATGCAATTTACCTAAAATAAGAAACTTATCTTTGATGGTGTACTTATTGAGTTATCTATAATCTACGCACATCCTCCAACTATAAATATTCACTTTGAATATATTAGATGATTTATACCTCCAACATCTCCTATACCATATTTTTATTTCACTCTTCTGGGAATAGTGATACCTATAGGGTCTGATGTTGGGTGGTGTACTTCCTAGAATGAGATTGATGATATGATCATGTGTATGACTAAGAGGAAGTCCTTTTGGCATGCCACCAAAAATAATGTAATGGTCATTTGGAAACTTTTACAAATCAAGATGTGTAAAATCATTTATTGGTTTAACCTATATGAAAAATAAGTGTGCCATAAATCCTTTTGCACTTTTTCTAAGAATCTTCATCATTTAATGGGAACTAAATAGTTATGGAAATTTAGTATATAATCCATGTAGTTAAAAGGTCCTACCTTTTTAATGGAACCTAATGAATAATTCCTAAAAATTTATCTCAATAGTGCCCAAAGTGGAGAGCCAATATACTCCCAAAATAATGTTAACTCTTTCCATGAGAGTAAAAAACATAGGGGAATCTAGAAAGTAGTCTTCCATAGAAAGCTTAATGCTATGGAATTTTATAAAATAGTTGATTATACCACCATCTATAATCATGACCAAAAATTTTGGAGCTAGGAAAATGAAACAGTTCAATTGAGTAACCAACTTAATATTAATGAAGTTATGTGTACTCTCAGAGTCAAATAACATAGTCACCTTTTGTTTATTTAGGAAAACCACCACCTTAATATTTTGAGTACTAATGCCTGAAATTACATGACAAGAAATATTAGGCTGAGAATTTTCATATTCATACTTAGGTTCTTCCAAATTTACCTTTGTAATATCATCATCTTCTTCCTCTTCATTGACACATTCGATGTAAAACAACTTATTTTCAGCACATTGATGTCTTTTGCTCTATTTTATATCACATCTAAAACAAAAACCTTTTGTATTATTTTATTCAAATTTCCAATGTTAATATGATAATATTTAGAAATGATGGTGTTATTAAGGTGAATTCATGCACATTAGTGAAAGGTCTTCATTTGATCAACTCTTTTTCCTCAACTAGATGTGCCCTTAGTATGGCTTCAAATACATTATTGGGATGAAATATGAAAAATTCTAATTGGATGTTATCTTTGAGGCTAACCAAAAATAGGCCAATTAGATTTTACTTAGTGATGTCTAATAAATCTAAAACAAAATTTTAAAATTGATTAATGTAATCCTTGACCATCCTAGTTGTGCAACTTGGCCAGTTGGCTAAACTAGTTTTTTGAGACATTGTTGTAACCAGCCCTTCTGGTCCTTTTTATTTTGAGCACACAACTAATGATACCAAATAAATTACTTAGGTTATAGATATTGATCTAGAGGATTTTTAACTTGCATATGGTTTGAAAAAATGTGGAAAAAAATAAGTGTTGCAATGGAAAGTTGACACATGGCAAAAATATAAGAAGGTTACAAAAGTTTTACTTCTTATATTGAAATTATTTTATTATGTTGCTAATGGGTGTTGTGTTACTGATGTGGGACCAAACTAGCCATCTACCCACATTACCTCGTAGCCATTAAACATCCAATGTTATCAACTTTGACATAATTATGTTAATGCCATTGAGATATATATCTCTTATTTATTCCACATATCCATGTTTATCCCATTGTGATAATCTTTTATTCATAATATCCAAATTATGGTTTTTTATTATTCCCACTATAATTTATCTATTTTCAAAAGATTACTAATATCTTATTTTATTTTGGTTATTAATAACCATGGGATATGTTTTTAAAACTAAGTCCAAATTTAATTATTCTCTTACCTTTTATTTTTGGTGCTAAAATATTTAACATGCACACTTTATCCTTACCCACCTTTTTCTCCACATGGATCATTCACTTGCCTTTTTCATGGTCAATGGACTTGGGAAATGAAATGGTCTATGTGTATACCCACTTTAGTGTGGTCAGCAATCATATGGTAGCCATATGGTTTTGGAGGTCGATAGTTTTAGTGGGAAGATTATGGTCTTTGTGGACCATGTTATTTATGGGAAATGATTTTTTTAAATAAATCAAAATCATCAACCACCCTTAATACGTGGGTTCTCATTCCATTTAAAATGCATGTAAGCTAATTATGAGGAGATAAGTGGACTTTAGGGAAAAAAGGAAGATTGTTAACCAACATTGGCTATATGGTAATTTTTATATATTGAGGATTTTTTTATTATTTCAAAAATAGTGGACAGTCGATGACCAACTATCCATGCAGATGAAGGTATAATATGATTCAAGAACAAAGGTTATTTAATTTAGTGAATTGACTATGTTTATTTTTATAGAGGAATTTTTTTGAAATAGCTTGTTTGAGGTAAATTTTGTCTATTCCTAAGTCTTTCTCAGTCTGTATAAATTACATAGAGATTTGTAAAAGCCAAGGATATATTATAAATAATTTGAGAGTATTTTTAATCTAGTTGAGATAATTATTATCCAATTCAAGAGAGATATAAGCACTTGTAGATATTTATTTGGTTAACGAGAAGAATAATTTCGTGCTATAAACAAGTTATTCATATTCTATAGAGATGCAAGTTTTCTTAAACCATACATGGATGTAAGTTTTATATACTATATTTACATCTTATTTATAATGGAATGGTTCAAATGAACCCATGGACATAACTAATTGGTGAACCCCATAAACAATCTCTTGTCTTTATTTTTTTTTAGTTTCCCAATATTTCATTAGTTTTAAATTATTCGTTGATATTTGAAAATTAATTATGGAAAATTGATTATGAGATATTTGAAGGGATAAAAATAAAAATAGAATGGTTTAACTAAATAATAAATTTTTACTGAGTTTACAAAACACTCACATTCATAATTATTTAGATGATTCACATTCATATTTAAAAGTTAATTCCTTTTAATTAAATTTTGGAAAATGATTTATTTTTAAAACTCCATTTTTAAATAAATAGTTTTGATAGTATGGGCTACTTACTATTTATAGATCAGATATAGAGAGGCCATGACCACCTTTTATGAATAAGGAGTGTGATGTAGATCAAATAAATGTTTAATTTGAGTAATCTATGTGAGTGGATCATTATCATCAAAATTACATAGGTCCACTTTTGTAAATAACATATTTGTACCATGGTTCACATTGTGATTGTTTGGAAGAGAAGAGTTAAACTGAAATAATGGAGGGTTATTTTACAATTATTGAGTTGAAAAGTTGTCCAATTTCACAATGATTTGTTGTGATTGAGATTATAATTTATTTAAGTCCCCTCTCATCCCTATGAGGTCTCATTTAACTACATTAAGGTCATATTTTTACACCATGCCTTAAAACTCTAGCTTAATTTGTTGAACTACCTCAAAAATACTTAGATCAAAAGTTTCCAACTCCATGTCATCTTTGTGAGGATTTTTAGGTGTTTATTTCCCTTTATCATGACCATGAGTATTAGGACCTTCCATACATAAATCCTATAATGGTTGTGACCCAAAAAAATGTATCAATAGATAATACCATTACAATCACCTTGCAAAAATGAATCTAATGACTGCTAATGTGCATGAGGGTGAAAATTTTGGCCCAAAAATGCATACCAATAGAATATATCATTTTTATCATCTCATAAAGATGAATTCAATGATTTCTAATTTTCACAATGTAAAAAAAATTCAATTCCTCTTAGATCATCGGTTATGTTTTTTTGGCTTTTTGGTGCTTAAGATGACAGATATAAAAAAACTACATCATAGAAACTTGCCCAATTCAAAGCTTTGATACCATTTTTAATGAAATTACATATATGATTCATAATAATATAATAATATATCATATAATTAATGTTTCAATAAAAAAATTCATAACAACAATTTTTGAAAGAGCATAATACTTGAATATTATTATAGACACTAGAAAACTGCACATAAGCAGTTTTAGATATCTGAATGCCTCGGGCCCACCCTAGGGACCACCTAAAACTTTTTGACCCTTGACCTAACCCTCTTAACCTAACCAAGTCACTATTAACTTATTACTATTCTAAGTCACTATTCAAAAGTATTATTCACTATCACTATTCATGATGACATGGTAGGTCACTATTCATAGTGACATAGTAGGTGACATGGTAAGTGACTCAGTAGTGATATGATAAGTGACATGGTTTAAAAGTGAGTTAGACTTAAATGAGACATCATACCCCACTTAGTACACTTGGAAAAAGTTCTTAATGACCTCACTAAGCACCATATGACCCCCTTTCTAAGTATGAAACATTTTTCCAAGTGGAGCTATTATCCAACATAAAAATTTGTCTTCATGCATAAAAGTGGTGTTAAAATGGGGTTTCCACTTGTTTATTGATTTGGAAAGGATGAAATGGGCATTATCTCCACCCATTTTGGCATTATCTCCACCTATTTTGGACTCTTTAGCAAGGTGGGTTTCCATGTGTTTAGTGCTTTGGAAAGGATGAAATGGACATTATCTCCACCCATTTTGGTATTATCTCTAGCCTTATCCATTGAATCACTTACCAACCCATGGTTAAAATGGTTCCAAAGTTTATGGTACACCTTTTTAAGTGCTTAGGAAATGATAGATTACCTTGGTGGAAAGTATCTTGGACTCATATGGGTCCATGGGCATTATCTCCACTACATTTAGACACATTTGCAAGGTGGGATGCACACTATATTTAATGGGAGACACACTTATGAGATAGGCATCCCACTTTACTTGTATTTTATGACCACTTACCCACCTATAGGGAAAATTGTGCCAAAGTTCAAGGGGCACCTTCTTAAGTGCTTATCAAAAAATAGAAAAGGGTGGTGGAAAGTCTTTTGGACTCATTTGGGTCCATGGGAATTATCTTCACTTATTTTGGACACATTATCAAAGTGGGAGGCACATTAGCAAAGTGGAAGACACACTTTGTGAAGTAGGAATCCCACTACCCTTATCCCCTTAATCCACTTATGCACCCACTTGGAAAATGGCACCACATTTCCACTATTCCACCCTTTTCATGTTTCTTGGCATGAAATTATATAAATATGACCCCCCTTTTCATCCATTTGAGTTTGGAATTTGGTTATAAAAATTGATATTTCATGTTGTATTCATTTATCAAAGGGTCACTCATCTTGGAAGATAAGAGCTTGAGCTACCCAGGCTGTACCAAAATTGCTCCAAGATTATTCCATAACATCCTCAACAACATCTTCAAGCCATCAAGGTATATTTTTTCAATTTGTTTAGTTTCAATTTATTCACCCCTTTGACCTCTTATTTTCTTGACCTCCAAACATCTATCCTTTGACCTCTTCTTCTCTTAACCTCAAAATATCTATTCCTTAGCCTTATTATTTTCTTGACCTCCAAACCTCTATCCCTTTTCCATCTTGACCTCTTAGCCTCTTAACCATCTACCTTTACCATCTTGACCCCTTGGCCTTTTAACCATCTACCTTTTAAATTTATACCTCTTGGCCTCTCAACGCTCTACCATTTACCATCTTGACCATCAACCAAACCCAACCAAAACCTTAGTTTATTGGCCCTTGTCAGAGTACAAACCAAAAACCCTAACTATAACTTGACTCACTTTAGTATTAATATTGATTGCTTTATTTAATCTAATTTTAGCAAAGTATATTTGTATTTAATTTTAGTTATATTATATTATTTAATTCAAGTAACTTATTTTATTATTTTTAAACTTAATTGTTTAAAGTGTGTGGATTGAAGACCTCCTAGGAAGCTCTCACTTCTGGGATCTAGCTTACGTTAGGCAATCCACTCAACTACTTTTCTAACAAGCATGTTTTCTTTAATTGACTTATTATTTGTAGGTCATCCTCCCAAGACAAGAGGATCTCTTCACAACCATATACACTTTAATGAGAACACACTAATCCAGGTATTTATACCACACCCATAACTAGTTTCTTATGTTTAGAAAAGCAAAAAAATCATAGAAACAATTATGACTAAGCCACTTCAAGGGGAAACCTCCATAATAATGTAATAAGAAAATAATTCATAATTTTATGATAAAATACTAATAACTACCATACTAATAACATAGATAAATGTTACAAGATAATATGAAGGTGTGTACACCACAAGTCGACCACACATATCCTTAGATGCACTATAGGTTAAGGGCATAGTAAAATCCATGCATATTGTTGTACATATTCTAAGAAGAATCCATACTTAATATTTACATTTTAAAAAAATTAAAATACATGTATACTCATGGATTTTTGTTTTATTTGATAAAATTATTTTGTTATTACTTTAAAGATACTAACTATATTTATAATGTCTCATCTACATTATATTTATTAGTAAAATGATTTAGTTTGCCTCTTGGAAAATATTTATTACAATTATATTATAATAGATATATTTGTTTATATGATAAATCAAAACAAATATATATAATGATTATTTTAAATTCATATGAGTTAGCATTGAAGTACATTATATGGATAACATCATGCTTAATTTGACAAGACAATCATGTTTAGTTATTGAAATTGGTAAAAATATTATGCACAGTAAGTTTGGATATTTTATGTTTTAATTGTTTAGATAATCTCATTTGAATGTTTATGTTAAAATCCTTATATGCTTCATTTGAAAATAAGATATGTTACGAAATGCAAAGTGTTAATGAAGTTTGTATTATCATCTCTTCAACATTTACTTTACTAAACATTCTATTCATACATGTCAAAAATTATTTATTTTAATATTGTGTCTATTTAATTGGATGATTTCATATCATGTTAAAATTATCCCCATATTTGATGCATCAGAGGTTATACCTCACTCTTTTGCTGAAGCATATTAAAATTGCAAAGTTTTTGATAAGACTCAAATTATAAAATGAGTTATTTATAATAATATATCTAATGTTTGGATAAACATAGTATTATATTGTTAGTAAATTATTATATGTACATCACATGATAGTTGGGGACACTCGTCAATATTGGATATGTCTAATAATGAATTTCATACAATAATTTATGTTTTTTACTAAATTTTTAGTCAAAGTAGTGAACTTATTTTCCTAAAATATGAAATGATTGTTTTAAATGTACTTTACTATAGAAAAACATGTCATATTTTTATATATTTAATTATTTTGATGCTAGCCATAATATGCTATCATGAATATATTTTTGGATAAGTGTTTAATTTTTATAGGTGTGCAAAATAAAAGAACTAAACATATTGAAGTTCATGTGCATTTTATCTAAGAGAAAGTCTTCAATGATGATATTGATTTTTAGTTCTATCGTACAAACTAATGAGTGGAAGATATCTTCATAGAACCACTTTTTTCTATCAAAGTTTGTGAGTTTTGTGTAATGTTGGGCGTCTCATAGTTGTCATTGAGGGGGAGTGGACAATGCCACTTCCTAATGGCCATGTGTTTCTTCTCCTTCTCTATACTTCTTATTGTAAAACATTGTAAACTTTGTATGAATTTTTTGTGATTTGAATAAACTTCATGTGTAAGTTATAATTTTGTACCCATATGTATTAAATCATACTTTTTAATGGAGGTCCTTATGTTATAAAAGGATCTAGATATGTTTAGTGATTATTCATTAGAAACTATGAGATGTAATATCATGGTCATGCTAGTCTAAACTTACTTTCGAATAGTTTATGGATTATAATTACTTTTTTTTCAAAAGGTGGTGTTTGTAATAACGATTTTTTTTTAAATCCTTCAATTTTGTACATAGTATAATTCCTTTATGATGACTATGACATTTATCCTCACTTGGCATTAAGGGAAGTGTTAAAATATTTAATGTCTAAGTGATGCAATTATAAGACCCTTAGTCCATTTTAATTAATTAAATAATAATAATTTATTTTTTATTAACACGATTTAACCACACATGTAAGTAAATAGTAAAACATAAATTATTTATTAATTATTTGTGAAATAATTAATTATTATTTATTTTATTATCGATGTTTTTAAATGTTCTCAGGATGGTTGGACCCATTGTTTATAATGGTCACCTCCCTTCAAGTTTTACTATAAAATAGGGTTTACCCCTTTTGTTCAAATATCTTGATACATTCAAAATTAATCAATTAATTAAGAGTTTTGTGAAGAAGTGAGAAGGTGTAAGTTATTGCATTGGGGTTATTATTATTTTTTGAATATCACTTGTTGGTTTTTTTACCTCCCAAAGGTTGTCCCAATTTAAATGCTTGTGTCCTATGTATATTTATATGTGCTTATTCCATTATGATTTCTTATCAATTACTCTTCTATATCTTATGTATAGGTTTTTATATTTTATCACCTTTGCTGGTTTGAAAATTAAACAAAGTTTTAGTCTTTAAAAAAGGAGAGGGAAATGCAAGTTTTCATCTATTTTTCAATGTGGGTTTCAAGTGTGTTTTTGGGAATAATGATAAACATATATTTTTAATATTTGCCTAAAATAAATAATAATCATTTTGAGTTTTAAAATATGAAAATACAACTAATTTAAATGTTAATTTTTTCATTGCATACATAAACATTCAAAAATGTATTAATATCAATGAATAAGAGCTTACAATCGAGCTAGATAATGAAAGTGGATTACATTTAGATCTATTTGAAACCCTATCTAATTGATTTACAAAAAAGAGCAAAGGAAAAGTGGGAAAAAGAGAGAAAAAACACATGCACTGAATCCAAATTCAATCCATTTGATTTGATGGATTTTCTGAAATAAATACTTTATTTGAATAGTATGTACACAACCACCATGAGGATGATGCATGAGTCTTAGGGAAACTTATTTGTGAGAAAGGAAAATTAAAACCATTATATTGTATATGTATATAATGAAAACCAATTACACAAGCCTTCAATTAATCAAGATATACATTTATATAACAATTTTTGAATCCAATAAGATCATTTAGTTAAAAATAAATAACATAATAACAATGTTGAGTAAATGAGGGAGATATTACACTATTAAAAGAATAAAATTCATGAAAGGAAATGTGTTTGGTTCTCTATATCTCTTCAGGTCAACAAAGATACAACCCTTACAATGTTTTCAATACAACCATATAGAGAAAATGCCACTCCAAGGGGAAGGGGGTTTCCCTCCAAAAATTAGATAAGGGCCATTAATATCCTTTAACAAATCTCTTTTCCAACCAAAATGCTACGCTTCATTCCCTTTTGCATGAAAAAAGACAAAAAAAAGTTAAATTTTGTAATTAAAAGTAATTTAACAAAACATGGTAAGAGATTGAGAATAGGTTTTAAATAATGCACTTCCCCCAAAAATGCTTACACGATGATAACCAGGAAAGCACTAGCTTCCTGTTGCCTTAGATGACACTTAAAACAAAGTTGTGACACTAATGTTATGGTCAAAAAATTGATGATGGTAGGAAAATAAGCCCATATACCATTTTGAGTTTTTTGGTCTCCATAGGAACAAGTGGAAAAAGATTTCCTAGACCAATTCACCCTTTTAGAGGCCATCAGAGACTCACCATTTGGAAGCATAAGATCACATTCTTGGATGAATTAAAAAACACAAAAAAATTATTGTAGGGACTTGGTATACATAATGAAGGCATTTTTAAGAACTAAATATACATGTAAATAAATATATACCCAAAATAATGTAGGCACATATAGGCGAATAAGCAATATTTTAAAAGGCAAGTTAAATCATTTAGAACTCATTTTTATGCTAAGTGCTTAATATGATTTTTTTAAAAATGAAATTTGTCTTTTCAATGGAGGGATTTTTAGGACTTAGTTTAGCATAGAAATTGAGATGACCCCCAAGATCAACTTGAGAGAGCTAAGACCAAGTGACTAGTGAGTGCGAATGAGAGTGGATCAAAAAGAAAAAAAGAAGTGTACCATGATTCCTAAGGAATTAATGTGTGTTGTGAAAGTAATACCATATGGTAAATCTATTGGAAAATACTCCTGAGTATTTTAGAATGAAATAAACATGTTTACAAACCTAAAATATCTAGTTGATATAACACATACAACATGAAAAGATGCATGAGAGGAAAAAAATAGAATGGATACATGACCAAATGTGATATTATCATTGAATTGATGTGTGCATATTAGTTCATTACCACTTTGTAAAACTTACAAAGACTAGCCAATATAACTTCAATCACTAGGTGAATTCTACCTTGAGAATACTTGCATGGACATTACTTCACTACCAATCAAGCATCCATATCCTTGATGGATATGTCTATAATCCCAATAAAGGACTTTCTCTATTACCATCTAAGAATCCATAGCCCTGGTAGAGGTTTCTTGAATCACCTAGAAGTAGAGTTTTTCCATAAACTATTTTTTTGTCTTTTATTTTTATTTATTTATTTATTTTTAATGTGTCAATTTTGGGTTTGGGACCACCATGGTAAATGAAAGGTAGAATAATATATTTTTGAACCTAGATATAAACTATAGTAGGTAAGTCCAATAAAAATAATAAACTAGTAAAATGTTATTTTTTGTGCATGGTTTTGAGAGAATAACTTTAGATTCCAAATAGTTTTCTCAAATTTACCCAAACATGAACAAATATAGAACACACGCCACAACCCAAACTTTCAAAACTAATCTCTTAAACATAATACTAAGCCAAAAAATACTTAAAATAATTAATCACCATAAAATCATTTATGGTACTTACATACAAACCATTCCTATTAATCACCATAAAATCATTTATGATACTTACATACAAACCATTCCTCCTTTCTTTGATCAACAAGGCATGACCAAACCAAAAATGGACTAATGATGAGGCCAAACCAATTATCAAAAACCAAGTAAAATAAATCTAAACTAAAAACAAAAGTAGTTAACAGAAGTAAAAAATAATAAGAAATTATATACAAGACCTTACTAGGCAAATTTAAGCCTAGAAGTAATGTTCAAGGAATATATCATTGGTAGGAAATGGGATGTCCTCACCAATTAGACACCTCAAATGGAACACGCTGAAGATTTTGAGAAATTTGATAAGGACAAAACCATAGGGAAACTTGTATCTATGATAGTGTTTTCATTTTTGTTGATGAAAACTATCCCAAAGAGTCATATCTAGGATGTCACTTAAGTAAATTTTTGTTATTAAATTTAATAATGTACTTACACTTAATTCATGAATAACAATTGGGAAAAGGTTTGATAAATAACTGTACCCATATAATAAATTTTGAAGAGGGATAAATTTGGGTATCATCATATACCAAAGTAATTAGATAACCCAACTTGGTGAAGATACGCTCTTTAAGGAAACCAACTATAATTTTTGTTTTGTAGTCATATAAAATGTCCAAATTGGTAGTTTGAGTGTGGCTTGTGACACCCCATCCATAGGTCTTTTTTTCATTCTCTTGCAACCCTTATAGACACATTTTTTCTCATTACTAGTCATCCAAAACCTTCTAAATGATCATTCCACCTTAGCTAGATAGTATTCCCCATACCAAACATGTTCTCCTAGGTCTCAAGCCTTTAAGATAGAAGCACCTCATTTGGAATATAGAGCCTAATAGAGAAGTGTCCCATTTTTAGTGGTCTTATCCATTTAGAATTTTATCCCCAATGATCATTTTCATATGGTCCTTATCCTTAATTAAGTTAGCCTAGTGCAAATACATCTGGCCCATGATCAATTGTTCCCTATAAAATCCCATTAAAAGAAAATTTACAAAGGAGGTGACCAAACTTATAAATCAAGAAAGAATACAAAAAAAGAACTAAGGTAAAATTCCCTATTATTTATACATAGTCACCCAACACAACTGTAAACATACTCAAACCCTCATACTAGTCCCTAAACACCTTAAACACTATCATATTAGCATTTGCATCCACATCACACTATTACACAAAGCACACTAGGTGGGAGAAATACATATAGCTTGATCCCTCTTCAGATTATTGGTTTGTAGGTAGCATGCCCACATAAAGGGTATGGATTTCTCATTAAGTATATCTTACACACTAACCTCCCCTCTCTCTCAAGTTACTCAAATATAATTTTATCAAGCATGATGAAGGATTAGGGTTTAAAGATAAAATTAGATCCATAGTGAGTTATATCAACAACTAGCACTCAATTTTTCATAGGCACACACACATAGGCATAACGTAACTACCCAAAAAAAATTTAGTCTCTATGATTAGTTTGAACAATAACTACAAGAATGGATAACATCACCAGGCACCAAAGCATCTAGTTTTTGATGCTCCTATAATTTCATTAAATGAAATCTAAATTTAGGTTTACAACACCTTCCTATTCCTGCATAGCCATTTTTAACCTCTGTATTAGCTATCTCAATCTATTTTCTATCTAAGTTATATTTCCTCTTATTTATTGCTATTTTTAGAAAGGTGAAAAAGATAAATAGTTACACAAATCAAGAATGTATTTATTTATATATTGTATACTAATTTATTAATCTAGACCTTTAACTAAAATATGAATGAAACTCCATTATTCCCAAATAAGTTAAATCATTTGGTGAACTTGACTTCGTTTGTGCACAAAAAATCTAGAAACCTTAGGAAAAATTCCTTGCTGATTTTAACAATATTTTCTTGCATATATAAATTAGAATTTCACATTTAAATTTTTAAAATTCACATTAGTAATTTGACAAATCATTTATTTCAAACTCTAGTAAAATATACTAGGTCCCTATGTTTTTGAGGTATCACCTTACAATTTAGTGAGCTTCATATACTTTTTATGCATATTCTAGTTTGCTATTTTTCAAATCCTAGATTACATTTATTTAATATTTTCTTTCATTTTTCAAGTTGTTTTCCTTATGCCACCTAAGATCCTTTCATATGTTATTTTTAGATGAAGTTCAAGACTTAGTGGTAACCCTCCTGAATTCACCTAGATTCATCCAAACCATCCATATAACATGGATAAACAACCAGTTAAATTTCCTACTATAGATCCTACACATCTAGATTACACTAATTTCTATGAGGATAATTTTGACAATGAGAATTATGAGAAAAAATGATAATAAACACACTGATGTTCATGATCCACCACATTGGGCTCCTGATCCACTTCCATCTATTGTTGATAATGATGTTCTCATCAATAAAGATTTGATTCTACATAGTTTTAGAGAGAGACTTAGGTAATAGCCTTGAGATCATGCTATTATCTTACAATCTATCATGGAAATTAAAAAGGATAATCAAGTTGAATATTTCATTCATTAAAAATAAGTAGTTTAAAATGAAACTAAGGGGGAAACTATGTCTCAAAAACCCCCTATAGCAGCCCAACCTTCATATGTGGCACCACCAATTATGACTAGCACATCTTTACCTCTTGATGTGGTTGCCCTTATAAAATAAATCAAATTTCTTCAATCCAAGGTGCTACATCTTGAGTAAGGTTCCTCTAGACCAATACAAGATTTGAAATCTTTTTCTCTACTTCATAAACCATTGGCATGCCATATTTCTTATACACCCTTGCCAACAAGTTTTGTTCAACCCAAGCTCACTCTATATGATGGCAAGGGTGATCCAAAGACACACTTGACATATTTTCACATAGTATACTTGGAATATGTAACAAATGACTAGTTACTAACCAATATATTTCCATGGAGTTTAAAGGATTATGATTTATAGTGGTTCTATAATCTACCGAATCAGTCAATTAAAGCATTCAATCCTTAAGCTAACATGTTCCTAGCTCATTTTAGCATAACCATATGTGACAAGGTTTATTATGCCCAAGTTGCACAATAAAAACAAAGATCAAATTAGCATCTCATAGATTATGTTCTTAGATATAAGACTATCTTTGCTAAAATGACTAGTCCCATGGCCGATCAAGAATTACAAGATCTCTTCAAATAGAGTCTTCTACCATCTTTTCATGAGTCAATAATGTTCAAAAAAAATTCTTCCTTCATTGAGTTATGTCATACACTAAAGGAAAGGGAAGTCAAATTAATTTTAATAGGCAAACTCGACTAAAAAATCATATCAAAAAAACAAACAAGAGTAATAATAAAGTCCCATACAAAGTAAAGTTTAATGATAGCAAAATTCAAAAAAAACCTATAGTTAATGTAGCTTCAGATCCTTCCTCAATGAGTGGTTTTATTGGTACCTTCTTGATGAGCCTTTACAAATCTACTAGTATCTTCAACTAGAGTCTTATAGTATCTATTGGAACACAATGTCCTATCTCTCCCTCCTATTCAAGAAGTTGATAAAACAAATCCTCTTCCACATGGATATGATTAGAATGAATTATATGATTTTCATAGGGCATTAGGCCACATAATGAATAGATGCACTAGTTTGTAACACAAAATATCAGACTTGATAGATGACAAACTTATTAATCTCGACACTCTAGTTGAGCCTCCTCAAGCAAAGCAAACATAGGACAAGGCTCTAAATGTTTTTTCAAATCCTTTCCCATAATATTATAAACAAGATACGAGGGCCACATTAGGTGTTCACCATACATGTCATACACACCCTCCACTAGCTACATACCATTCACCTTTAGTTGAGTCACATACTTTGGGTAACATGATTTGTGTGTATAATTCCAAAGTTCTAGCTAGACCTTTGATCTCCTTCTTAGAGTAAGAGATATTTGAGTATGATTTAGATTACTATGCACTCTTTATGAGAGTCTACATTGATCACCATCCCATTCATAGTGTTTAGATAGATAATGGATCTAGTGTGAACATGTTCATTATGAAATCATTTCAACATTTAGGATATTCAGAGTAGGATATCACCTTGATAAACATAGTTAACAATAGATTTAGTGGACACATACAGAGTTCATTAGGTGAGATTTTAATTCCTCTATATGTTGGTCCAACACATGTGGCCATACCATTTACTATTGTTTTTAGTGTAGGATTTTTTGACATGTTGATTGGTCAACCATGGATCTAGAAACTTCATGTAATACCTTCTACAATTCATAGATACATTAAATACTTTCATGGTAATCAAGTTATTATAGTTGGTGGAGTTTTGTATGAGTTACCAATCCCCACTTTAGAGCCATATCTTACTCTATAATCACTAGTTCCAACTCCTCCACTAGTTAGAGTTTTTCCTCCAATTGAGATTCAAACATAGTCAAGACCTCCCTCACTAGCACAAAGAGTTCATACACTTCCATGGAGTCCTCTCTTAGATTGACCACTACATCAACAATAGTTTTAGGACTCTAGATAATTTCTAGCTATAATTTTTACACCCAGGGTAGTATCATTGAGGTCTCATGCCTCTACACATAGAGCAAATTTTTAGAGAGATTATTCTACTACTAGATGACTCCTAAGATCCTCACAGTTTCATCTACTTCTTAGAGTTACAGGGGGACCCCACATTTGGTTTCCACTACAAATATTATAGAGCACTTATAGCATACACAACTTTTAGATTCATAGTCTTATCCCTTTCATCATGCTTCATGATCATGCATGATTCCTCTCCTTGATATAGGGTACCATGATAGGGTGTCTCTTATGAGACTCATCAGTTAGTATCATTTCTTCTCAGTCTTTCCTATACACAATTTCTCAGCTTACTTGTACATAGTTTCTTTTCACTTTCTTGTACATAGTTTCATTTTTCTTACTTGTATATAGCTTATTTAAAAATACCAAAAATAATACAATATTTAAAAATACCAAAAATAATATAACATGTCAAAATATAAAAAAATTCAAATAACTCAAAACACCAAAAACTTTTCAATTGTATGCATTATCCATGTTTTACATTTATACTACCATTCTCGACTTACATTTTGTTGTTATATGATATTTTTTATCGATTTATATAAATTACCATGATTCACTTTATCTTATTTGAGTGTGTGTAGTGAAACCTAGATCCTAAATTTCTTCACTCTACCCATTTAGGGGGCATCCTAATTCTACATTCAAGACATGCATTGGCATATCTACCCACTGGGAGCATCTTCTACATGACTACACCATCCAGGTTATGTCATTCCTACACCAAACCCTCTACTTATCATGTTGATGTAAGTTACTTACTAGCATACATAGATTATTCTATTGACACTCACTAGTATATACAACTTGTGTATTTCTTAGCATCTACCTAGTCTTGTACTACATGTTTTGCATACTTTCACTTCTTATTTTGATTAGTTAGTTGCATCAGTATTTCTAGAATTTACATGTTTTCCTTTATTACTTTGAGTAGCTAGATATGATTGTATTTCTTAGTTCTTATTTTGTAGCTTATGTGTGCATTAAGACATTTGCCAATGTCCTTTTCTTGTACTCTTGTATATGCTTGTGGCCCTCATGCCAATCTCTCTTGTTTGTAATTTTATGTATATGTGGTAATTTCAACATTCCTTGTATGATTAATTTCCCAATTTGAGTGACATGTTCCCATGTCCCTTATTTTCTTGGCCCCTTGGCCTCTTTTGTATGCTTCTTACCTTGCATGCTTGTTTATTTCTCAATTTTTTGCAATGCCATGATCCACATAATGTATTATCCTACCTTCTTGGATGCCATGATGGACATCATGTTCTATCCATCATATAAAATTGACCATATGTCTAGTTTCAATCTAGTATACTACACATGATATTAAATTGTTAAATCTATCTAGGCATTACCCTATTAATCTAACAATCTCCAATACAAACTATGCTATATTTTGAGACATCTTTTGGATTATCATTGCTATATCATGTATTTCATCAAATAACACACTTATAGGGATATTTATTCTAAGGGAAGTCATTTTAGGGTATTCATTCCTACCCTCAGAAGAGTGGACAACAAATAGGGGTTTTAACACAAAGATCAGAGCCCTCTACTGGTCTAAATCAGTTTTAAAAAACACCTAGAATAATAATCAAAATTCAAAACATGTAGAATAAACCAAAAAAATAGTGACAAACATAGAATAGTCATCAGAAATAAGAAAGGACAAGATCACCCCATTTGGAATACAATGTCAGACACCAAAGTGTCCACTTTTAGGTGTACCTATCCAAACATCTGAAAATCTAGAATTTTCAAAAAAAGATAGAAAGGTAAGGTCAACTAAATTTTTTTTAGCTATAGTTTAGTTTAGATTAGGTATTTTTGGTATAGTTTTACTCAAATTATGTAGATATATGGGGAATTATGCATAACATGATGTCTCTTTCTTTTAGTTTTAGATTGGGCAGTTGGTACAACTTTTAGATTAGAATCCATGTTACAGATATTAGTGATTAGGGGCAATGTGCACATCACATTCACCTTTTTTTCTTTCCAGTTAATTGTAATACCTAGGTATTCTTAGTAGTTGTGTGAATTATTCTATTTATATGTGGTTGGCATAATTTTGGAGTGGATTTCATATAATCCTAATCTCCACCTTTTGGAGTGGTCAAGATTAGCCTAGTTCTCAATACACATTTAGTTATCCATGCCACATTGTCAAATTATAGAGCATTCATGGGCTTCATGAGCCATCTGATATGACACACATTCATATTGATATTAGTTCATAGTTCACACTTAGTAGGAAATGATGGATCCAAAGGACTAACTAGCCTTTGTATTCTTTAGACACCTATTTAGAGGGATTGGACACATAGTCCAAACATCAATTAAAACATGCATGATCACATAGATTAACTACATAGTGGGTGATGATGGATCCAAAGGGCTAGCCTTTGTATGCTTGAGCCATCATTGGGAAATTGATCACTCATCTCCATTCAAGATATTACTCTTGGTATAACACATACCCAACATCACTCAACATCACTTAACATCACAATATGTTTTATATTCATTCATGTAACTAATGAGGTGTATTCATTCCTTTTTCTTCCTCTCTCTTTTACCTATCCCTTGTAAATTATTATTTTAGACATAGTGTGTCTAATAAGAACTAATCTACTCCTTGTTTTATTTTGAAGATTTATGTTTCAAACTATGATCTCTCTACGCACACTCAACATCACACATCTTCATGGGCTTCACCATTATAGGTAAGTTCAAGTATGTTTTCTATTTTTCCTTTATCCTAGCATTTTGCTTTACTACATCACTAGAATAAAGGGGGGTAAATGTAGTCATATAAAATGTCCAAATTGGTAGTTTGAGTATGGCTTATGATACCCCATTTATAGGTCCTTTATTCATGATCTTGGGACCCTTATAGACACCTTTTTACTCATTGATAGTCATCTAGAACCTTCTAAATGATCATTCTACCTCAACCCAATAGTTTTCCCCATGCCAAACATGTTCCCCTAGGTCTTGAGCTTGTAGGATATGATCACCCCATTTGGAATATAGCACCCAATAAATAAGCATCCCATTTTTGGTAGTCCTATCCATTTGCACTTTGAGCCCCAATGGTCATATTCATTTGGTCTTTATCATTAATTAGGTCAGACTAACATGAATATATATGACCCATGACCAATTATTCCTTATAAAATCCCACTCAAAGCTCATTTATAAAGGAGGTGACCAAAATTACAAAGAAAGAAAGAATACAAATAAATTATGAAGGCAAACTTCCCTATTCTTTGCACACATTCACCCAACACAGCTGCAAACATACTCAAATATTCATACCAATCCCTATCAACCTCAAACACTATAAAATTGGAATTTGCATCCTCATCAAACTATTACATAAAGTACATTAGGTGGGAGAACTACATATGGCTTGATCCCTCTTCAGAGTATTGGTATGTAGGAAACATGCCCACATAAGGGATGTGGATTACACATTGAGTAAATCTTACAAACTAACCCACCTCTCTTAAGTGAATCAAATATTGTTTTGTCAAGAATTATGGAAGGTAAGGGTTTTAAGAAAAAAATAGATCAATATAAAGTTATATCAATAAATAATGCTTGATTTTTCATAGACATGCCCACACAAGGACAACACAACTACCTAGAAAGTTTTAGGTCTCTATGATTAGTTTGAAAAATAGTAGTAGGAGTTGACAACAATGATAGACACCAAAGCATCCACTTTTTAGTGCTCATATCCTTTCATCAAATGAAATCTAGATTCAGATTTATGACACCTTCCCAATCCTGTATAGCCATTTTCAACCTCTGTATCAGTCATCTTAGTTTGTTTTCTAGCTAAGTTATATTTCTTCTTATTTATTGTTATTTTTAGAAAGGTGAAAAAGAAAAATAGTTGCATAAATTAGGACCATATTTATTCTTATATTCTATACTAATTTATTAATCTAAACCCTTAACTAAAATAGGAATAAAAATCCATTATTCTCAAATAAGTTAAATCAAGTTTCATGATGACTTTGATATATGATACTATGTCAATATCATCTTCACCTTGCTTCTTTTTCTTGATCTCCAAGGTACATATGCTCTATTCTTCTGATGATAAGGATATTTTGGTTTTGTATTTAGTGGTTGAGGTATGAGGAGATATATTTGAGTTAAAGTATCATTAACTCTAATGTCTATAAGCTCCATTGATTTATTCAAGTAACCATGCTTATAATTAATCATTTTTTTGACTGCTTACACCATTTTGAGGAGCATAACACTACTACAATCATACCTCTCAGGATACTCAAAGTGATTTAAAATTTAAAATATGGGAACAACCTAACCTTCATCCTCATTCCACCTATTATCAATAATGTAAATGTGTTGTTTTTCAATGGTGAGTGACCTAGTGATTACATCAATTAAGCCTATGTAAAGCAGGTCATAAGCAAGGCTATATTAGAGTGAAATATCTTTAGGTTTGAGATCCATTCATTCTTATTCGAATGGAAATCCAATCCTAATGTTACATCCAAATTTTTCTCTAAACTTATTAATCTATTTATTACTAGATTATGTGGTTAGTGATTGGCTAACTTAATGTGTTAAGTGACTAGATTAGTAGTTTGTTGACTACAGACAATGTTTATTACTTGTGATCATGATAATTAACTGTTAGTTAGTTATTTGTATTATGTTATGATAAATTTTGATCATAATTACGTATCTTATTTTTTTTAATAGTTTATCATGGTTGTTTTTTGATATAGTCTAACTACTATTCATTTGTAATGAGGTGGATGCAAGATGGATTCCACCTTCTTGATTATGATGGAGGGAGGTATCATCAGAGAGGATGGAGCAGATGGAGATGAGTTAGGAATGAGAAAATGGGATAAGAACCTTGCACACACCATATAGAATGGAAATATATTTATTTTTTGTTAGTTGGTTAATATTAATTTTTGTAGCATGCATTATATTGTTAATGCATTTTCTTGTTTGGTATGATTGATTATATTTCATGCATATTGTTTTAATACTTGTGAAGTGTGCTTGCATTTATAATATAATGTGATGTTTGAGATGCATATATGTTGTCTTACTCCATTATTCATGACCGTGTATCATATGTGTCAAATGAGTGTGGTATGGTTATGAAATGGTAAATTAAAATGTTTGATGGTTATCATATCTAATAGTTACCATTTGATGTATGGAAAACAAACACACACGTATTTATTAATATGCTTAACATAATTTAATTTATAATTAGGACGTTTGTTTAATAAATGAAAATTGCTTAATAATAAATTTGTACCATAGAACATGTTTGATTAAATTAAAAGTCATAGTTATAATGGAAAGGGCTTGATTATTTATTTGGTCGATGATACTTAGATCGATTTTGACTTAGTGAAGGTTTTGAAATTTAAATCAAGGAATATTGCATGTTGAATGGTTGAAGGCATACTTTGAATGTTTTTTTAAAGTCATGATTAGTATGGTTGGTCAAAACTTCTTGTTGACCAATTTTGACACCTAATGTCAAAATGTCAACCCTTATAGGTGAAAACTTTAGTGTCATGTTTTCATAACCTTTTTATTAAAATTTTCAAGCTTAATATCCTTCAAAAATTCTTCATAAAAACTTATTAGCATTGTTTAAGGTAATTTTGGAAAAATTAAGGTAATGTCTTATATTAGTCTTGTAGTGGTCTAATCTTGTCATGGTGCAATGAAACTTGGTCAAGTGGTACCATAGATTTTTAGGTGTTATTTAAGGTCATTTCAAGTTTTAATCACCTCTTTTAAATATTTCATTTAATTTTAGAAACTTTAAGGTTCTTTTGCAGAATTTAAGGTAGTGTTTTATAAGGAAAAGGGTGTTATTTTGCTAATTTTCATGTATGTCAAATCTAACCAAGTTAATAATACATAAAATAAACTTTTAAAGGACATTGGGGAAGTTATAAAACTTCAATTTATGTCAATTTGTTATAAAATGGTCAAAATCTTGAAATTTAATGCTTAGAAGGGAGTTTGATGCACTTGTATAGATTTCAAGAACTCAATTTTAGGTGGAAAGAGATCAAGGTCATACTTTAAGATTATATAGGTCATAATTAGGAATGGAAAGAAGTTTTAGTCTCAAAATTGTATAAAAATATTTCTATCTCCCATTGCTCTCTTCATAAGCTCATGAAAGAAAATTTCAAGTGAATGATACAGGCTATGTAGGTAAATTTGGAGGCTAAGATTTTGTCCATAGTTGGGGACCCCTATGAAATATAAATTATTGGAATTATTAATTTTATTGAGTTATTTATCTTTATGAATAATCACTAGGAACTAAGGTGATTTTTTGAGGCTAAAATCCCCATAGGTTAAGTTTTGTGTAATTCCCATGCAAGTGTGAACTCATTGGCTACATGAATTCAATTAGAAAAGATATTCAGATGTTTGAAAAACCATATTAAAAATTAATCCATCATGTTGGAAGATGTTGGAATCCATCTGAAAAGGAAATTTACTCTTTTATATAGTCTATAAACTTGACTATCATAGTCTTTATTTGCTCTAGGGATTACAACATTTGGAAGGGTGAAATAGAGGTCTTTATTTATGTTGTTATTCTCCTCAATGTAAGTACAACTTCATCAACCACTCTCTGTAATAACCCCAACACCATTCACTCCAATAAATTCATAATTTTCTCTCATTTAATGAATGTGTGTACAATTTTTCTATAACAATGGATTGATGAGGTCTTATTTTTCATTGTCCAAGGGTATATAAGAGTCTTGACCTTGTTATGAAGGCAATGAAACATCAAAGAAGTGGTAGTCCAATAATATGCTCTTAATAAAGGTAAGGTTTTTAAATTACTCATAGGTTTGTAGACCTGTAAGTAAGCATTCATGGGCCTAGGTTCATGGTGACTAATGCTAATATCTACTAGAAGAGTTATAGGCTTAACACTCATACACATGCCTATGTATGAGTATAAGAGATTTCAAAGCCTTAAAATGTTATGAAAGGCCAACGAGATTTAAGGGAGAGGAAAATATATTTCATTGAGACCTAATATTTTTAAGGTGATATAATGACTTGCAGACAAATTTTAATCCTAAACACAGTCAAGCCCTCAAGAATTGACACCTACAACTAGGCTTATATAGGTGTAATAAGGGTATTATATGTTTATGGAGGAATTATGTCTTGAAGGTGCCATGGAAAGAGTTATAAAATCCTAAACTATATAAAAACCATGAACCTACTCAAAAGTTTCCAGAGAAGATCCTAAAACCCTTAAATACAATTAGAACACCTCATGTAATCACCTACAGGTTGAAGGGTGAGCAGGCTAGTTTTAAGATTAAAGATAAGACATAGTACATGAAGGATAATTAGAGTATAAATTGGATTATAAAACAATTTAAAGAGTTAATTGAGGGTATATTTGACTTAAAATAAAGTTTAGAGAAGATATTATCAAAAACAAGTTCACCAAAACCTTCCATACATAGTCATGAACCTATAGGTCTATTTGGCCACATGGGAGATTTTGCTTGTTTTGAAAGATTTGAAGGCATATGATAATTTGAGTAAAGGAAAAAATTTCAATATGGTTTCATATACATAATAGGAACTCATTTATATCCTCATACCCAATATCCAAGGATGGAATGAAGATAAGCCTAAGATTCTAAGTCCACTACCTAAGTAGACTATAAGTGCAATCATGAGACAAGAAGATTGGTGAAGGTGAAATTAGGCATAATAACATGGGAAGGTATATAATGTTATCATAGACCATAAAATACCATCCAAATATAGGGTAAGATAAGAAAAGAGTGAATTTGGCCTTAAGACCTCTTCAAGCTCCCTTCATGCATGATTGTCATTCAAGAACAATATTATCTTAATTGGTAATGAAATGAACCTATGAATGGAGATGAATGAATTTAAGAAGAGTTAAAAATGTCCCAATACTTAAATTTTTTGGAATTATTTTTTGGTTTAGCTCCATCATCTTCATGAACAAAGGCTAAGACTGTCAATCCCTCTCTAATGGCCTGCTTACAACCTCAAAGACACCATATTTAACTTAGAACTCTTATGAAGTTTTTAATGTGAACTAGTGGTGTTTGGATGTGGTTTAGGGGTCCCATAAATAAAATATTTTTTCATTATGAGATATAAATATGATCTATTCTTTATGAACAATACTTAAGAATAAAACATGTCTAAAACCCCCTAAAACCCTAACAATGACTAGTTGAAAGAAATAAGCCTCTAAATCATATGAAATTACTTGGGTTTCCTTTTAAACCTCATATAAATTTTTTAGGACTCTTATAATATCCTCCAAGTATAATTTATTTGTACTTGTAGTTATATAAACTATAATAAATGCACTATTTTTTAAGTTTTTAAGTGTTTTGTAGGGGTTTTGGATAGATGAACACTTGAAAAATATTTAGAGAGGTAAATTGAGATGTATTTCATCTTTTAAATCCAAAAAAATCAGTATAGGATATCTTGTAATGGATCAAACAAACTCTATTTTCAAGGTAGTCTCAAACAAGCCTAAAATGAGACTAGGTTTCAAGGCCATTTCATGGATCTCATAATTATACACGATCTCAAGGACTCAAATTTGACATGGATGTTGGTGATATGACGTGTAAAATTAATCACATACTTCCTAAAAGTTTCAAATGTGTGGGAGTATTTTTAGGCCAAAATTCAATTCTAGGCAAGGAGGCCTAATTAAGGAGTGAGAAAGGAAGAAAACAGACACTTCCACTCAGATTTAGGACCTAAAATTTTTCATGGAGATGTAAATACTTAATAGGTCATAAAAAATGTGATCAATTTCAAAATAATTTTTTTAAATTCTTCTACACATGTAGGTTCACACATTTTTAGGGATATAAGGATTGTGTCCAAATTGGAGCTTTTGGTGAAAAATGAGTTCTTTGGAGTATTTTGAGACATAAAAATTAGTTTTATAAGGTATAATATTATTTTAATAATCCATAAATGGAGAGATAAAAAGTTGGAGAAGATGAATTCAAGTTTTGACACTTGTAAGCAAAATTGGCCTAGTGAGACAAAGAGACTTCTAGACACCTAGAAAGAAAATGAAGTGATGTGTCAAAGGGAACTTTCAAAGATTAGTTTAAATGTGTCAAGATTAGATAAAATATGAAAATAAATATGACCTAATGATCAATAATTCCACTTGTCATTCCATAATCCAAGGCAAAGAGCAGTTTTGAGGAGCAAGGAAAAGTATCAAGCAAGGTTTAAAACTTCCATGCCACTTGGAGAATAAAATCATCTTTAGAAGACTATAACTTATGTTTTAATACCTGATGAGGAAGTTTCATACCTTATACTTGTTTTAACTCTCTCTCTCTCTCTCTCTCTCTCTCTCTCTCTCTCTCTCTCTCTCTCTCTCTCTCTCTCTCTCTCTCTCTCTCTCTCTCTCTCTCTCTCTCTCTCTCTCTCTCTCTCTCTCTCACACACACACACACACACACACACACACACACACACACACACACACACACACCCTTCTCTCCTTCTCTCATATTCTCTATATATTTAGCCTTGATAAGCTAAGTTTGTATCAGCCACATGGGTATGGTGAAGCCTTACCCATTTTTAGCCTTTAATCAATGAATAATAATATGGTTTTACCTTATCCATGGACTAGTTTCAATATGCATGCTTGATTAATTGATCTTGGTAAGTGATAGTCTTAATTAACATGTTTGTCCTTGTTTATCATTCATGTTTAGTTTGGAATCCATTTTATAGGTCTCTTGAAGTGTCAAAGGTGTAAGTGTTTAGTAAGTAGTCTTTTTAATAGTGTCATATAATTACCTATTAACTAGTCCTCCTAGATAAATCACTCTTCACAACCATCATGAGAACCATTGATGTAGAGAGGTAGATTTTTATTAGTGTCATGTGTAATTTGGTCTCTTATTTAAAGTGCATTTATAGGTGGTTTGTAGTGGTTAAATAATATTTGTAACATCACCCCATTAGAATAAGTTTCTATCCCTTTTCTTATTAAGTGGTAGATTAGTGTTTGAGCCTAAGTGATTTATAAAGGAGAGATATCCCTTTAACCTAGAGATTCACCTCTCCAATAGGGTACCCATAACCTTGAGGTGTTTCCATGTTAAATCAAATTTGAAAGGCTTAAACTACCTTAAAAAGGGTGTAAATTTGATTGATAAAAGTTTTAGCATGCTCAATGGGTCTAAGGTCCAAAGTTGTGGAAGAATTTTTGGTGTTTTTGTTTTACCTATCAGGATTTGGAGGCATTCAAAACATCAATGGTGACTCCATGCATAATCAATTGTTTCTATCAGCCCTATCACTTGTTAAAAGTAAATTTTATCTTCATTTCATTGTCTTGATGAGGTTTTTATGGTTGAGTTTGAAGTAGAGTTTAATTTCATGCAAGTTGGTGAATCTCTTCAAGCTTATAATACTCCCTATCAGCCTCAACATAATCCTTACTAGTTTTATAATGAACCTTACCAATAATATAATGGTTCATATCATTCCTATAGTACACTTTACTAGCCTCCTTGGTAGCCCAAATACATACATCATCAACCTTATGAATCATGTCATCCTCTTTACTACCAATAAAATCACTCTTTATCTCCTTTTGATCCATATTAGTCTTAGGATCAGCCTACATCATCCCTATATGGCTATGATAATGCATATAGATAGCCTTGTTTTCAACCATGCTATTCCCCTCCTCCTCTTCCACTAGATTCCCAAGTTTTTCAAGATGGAATGGATGAAATAGAGAGTAAAATACTAGAATTTTTAAGAAATATTTGTTCAAATTCCTAATATGAGGAAGTGATTAGGTGGTTTGTAGCTGCATCTAATGATCCATTAGAGATAACTGAGTTGTGTGACTTTGTATTGGAGAGGATGGTGATTCGGTAAAGTAAAAAAAATGAGCTTGATCAAGATTTTTAAGAGCCCATTTGTGTTCCTTATCAACCTTCATATGCTCCTTATGCTCATTAAAACATTGACCATAATCAATTTGAACCTCAAAAAAAGCCATTTCAATCTCAAAGAGAACATACTAGTGTTAAAGTCCCAACTTGGAACCAAGTAGTGAAGTTTTGGGAGAAGTAAGCAGAAGAGAGCCAAGTTCAAGAGATTGAATTTAAAGAAAACCTTAAGCCTATTAAAACCCTATTTCCCTCTCCAAAAGTATCTAAATATACTCCATATTGGAGATCTATTCAAGAAGATATCCAAAAAAAGGAGGTTTTAGGGGAGAAGTGTGAAAATCAATTTGTATTTGTTGAAGAACCTAAAAAGGATATGAGAAGAGTGAATTACTTATTGAAGAGAATGAAGTGTCCATTTCCCAACTCAACTTGCTTTCCCTCCAATATTTATTACAAGAATATTTTATTCCTAAGGTCTCAAGTTGAAACAAATATCCTTCTATCCCCATGCCCATTCATGAGCCATACATCATACCTCATACTCCCTCTCCAACTCATGAACATGTTCATCACCATCCCACCACATCCCTTATTGAATATGAACCTATCATATGGGAAATGAAATAATAAGAAGTTGTAGCTACAATTAAACGTCAAAGATAATGTAATAAATATGCTTCATGTGATTTTGAAGAAAAAATATTTATTGGTACCCCAATTGGGGAAGACAATGGCATTTCAGTTTTCAAGGATGATGTTTTTGGATATGGTCATGATGGTGTGTTTCAAGAAGAAGATCTAATTCCATCTAACTTTATTGAGGTTAAATTTGGTACTAAGGTTAAAGTCTCTCTAATCAAGAAAACTAAGGTCTTGAATGATGTTGACATAGTTCAAAATGAGAAATAAGATAAAATTTAAGAAGATACCTTGCAATAACCTCATGACTACATAAAAGGATTTGGAACTCTTGACACCCCTATGGTTCTTGAGGAGAAAGAGGAATATACTTTTATAATTGGTATTGTTCATATTGATTAAACAGGAGAGGACAGGGATGATTGGAAATAGTACCTTTAGTCTCTTCAAGAGATTGAAATTATTTTTAAAGGTATGTTTACTATTGAAAATCATGATCATGATGAGATTAAATAATATATGCTTATTGAGAACAATGATACAACTTGGAATGAGTATGCAAAGTTCCTTCAATATCTTGATGAGCTTGTAACAACTACTTATAAGTATGATTTCATTTAAGATGACATTGAGGCCCAAGAAACATACTTAGATGGAGTATCATTTGATGAGGTTACAACTAAGGAACATCATGAGAAATATCATAAAGCACAAGAGGAATATATCTTGATAGGAGATTGGTTTAAAATTGTTAATTATTCACTTGAGAGCATGCCAAAAGGAGTGGCATTCAAGGAAATGATGAAGAAAACAAGATAAAGGCTCAAGAGGTAGCTTGCCTCATGATATTCTTCATATCATAGATCAATAGATACTGCAATCTTCCCCTTTGACCCATTATGAAGAAGAAAAGTTCATGTCAGTTATATATAGTTTGCTTTCTTGTTTACTATGTTCCCTAAGTGATTTGTAGCACATGTGTGTGTGTTTTACCCTTACTTGTTGTGTGTTGTCTTTGTTTTTGTGTGTTTGAAGGTCAAATCATCTTGATTTTTCATGATCATGGTCTGGTCAAGTATAAATTTGAGTGTAAATGATTCCATTTCCTAATGGAAGGACAAGGCTACTGGTTTATTAGCATAGTAGGCATGTTACACCTCTGAATCACCAATTTTTTGACCAAGTTTAACCTCCAAGGTCAAAATGTCAACCGTATAGGTGAAAAAATTATTTTAATATTTTATAACCTTTTTCATAGCTTTTTCATGCTTTAATAACCTTCAAAAAGTCTTCATAAAACTTTATTAGCAATATTTTATGTAATTTTAGAGAAATTAAGGTAATGTCTTATATTGGTATTGTAGTGTTCAAGTATTGTCATGGTTCAATGAAACTTTTTAAAATGTTCCCATATATCCTTAGGTGTCCTTCAATTTCATTTCATGCCTTAATCACCTTGTTTAAACATTTCATGCATGTTTGGAAACTTTAAGGTTCTTTTGTGGACTTTAAGGAAGTGTTTTATAAGGAAAAAGATGATTTTTGATAATTTTCATGTATGTCAAATCTCCCCAAGTCAATAATAAATAAAATAAAATTTAAAATGACCTTGGATAAGTTATATAACTTCCCTTTATGCTAGGATGTCATAAAATGGTTAAAATCTTGAAATTCAATACTTAGAAGAGAGTTTGATGCACTTCTACAAATTTAAAAAACTCAATTTTAGGTAGAAATATATTAGGAGTGTCCTTTAAGATTTTATATGTGATAATAAATCATGGAATGATTTTTTATATCTCAAAATTTTATAAAAATCTCTATCTCCCATCGCTCTCTTCACAAGTTCATGAAGGCAATTTTCAATTAATTGGTACAGGCCATACCGATAGAGTTGGAGGCTAAGATTTTGATTAGACTTGGGGACCCATATAAAATATAAATTAATGGAATGATTAATTTTATTAATATAATTATATTTATAAACAATTACTAAGGAGCTAAGGTATTTTTTTGAGGATCAAATCCCCATAACCTGAGTTTTGTGCAATTCATATGTAAATGTGAACTATTTAGATACATTAAATCAATTGAAAAATATCCTCCTAGGTTTAAATAACCATATTAAACCTTTATCCACCATTTTATCATGTGTGGGAAGCCATTTTTCAAGGAAAGTTACTCTCTTGCATAATCTGTAAAGTTGACAATCATAGTCTCTATTTGCTCTAAGTTTTAAGAGGTTTGAGAGGTGAAATGGAGGTATTTATTCATGTTTTTATTATCCTCAATTCAAGTAAAAATTAGTCAACCACTCTTTATTCTATCCCCAAAACCATTCTCTCCAAATAATTCACAATGTTCTCTCATTTGATGACTATGTGTACAAACTACTTGCAAGAATTGAGTAATGAGGTATTATTTTGCATTGGCCAAGGGTATATAAGAGTCTTTAAATTTTTATGAAGGAAATGAAAAATCAAATAAGTGGTAATACAGCCATATAATCTCAACAAAGGTAAGGTGTTTCAATTACTCACAGGTCTATAAACTTGTAAGTAAGAATTCATGGGCCTAGGTTCATGGTGACTAATGTCAAGATCTATTGGAAGAGTTATAGGCTTAAAACTTGTACACAAGCCTATAAATGAGGATAAGAGGTTTCAAATCCTATGAATTATATGAAAGGCCATTGATATCTCAAGGAGATGAAAAGAGCCTTCATTAAAATCTAATATTTTCAAGGTGATACAATGATTTGCAGACATGTTTTAATCCTAAACACAATCAAGCCTTAAATAATTGACACATACAACCAAGCCTATAAAGGTGTAAGAATGGTATTGTATATTTATCAAGGAATGATATCTTTAGGGTATTAAGGCAAAATTTATAAAATATCAAACTATAGAAAAACCTTGAACCTACTTAGTAGTTTCTAATGAATATCCTAAAACCATTAAATGCAATCAGAACACCTCAATGTAATCACCTATAGGTTTAACGGTGAATAGGCTAGTTTCAAGCCTAAAGAGAAGTAAAAGTAAATTAAGGATCATTAGATTATAAATTGGATTAGAAAAAAATTTCAAGATGTCATTGAGTGTCTAATTTACCTAAGGTAAATTTCAAAGAAGAGATGATCAAATACAAATTCACTAAAACCCTGCATATATAGTCATGATCCTACAAGCCTAATTTCCTTCATAAGAGATTTTTCTTGTTTTAAAATATTTGAATGCCTATTAGGAGTCGAGGACATGAAAAACATTTGAAGATGGTTTCATAGAGACAATAATATCTCATTTTTATCCTCAGACCCAATAGCCAAGGCTGGAATGAAGATAAGCCTAAGAGTCTAAGTCCACTACACAGGAAAACCATGAGTGTAGACATGAGATAAGAAGTTTGGTGAAGGTGAATTAAGTCCTAAGAACATGGGAAGGTATAGAATGTTATCATAGACCATACAAGACCATCCAAAGATAGGGGAAGGTAAAAAAAGTGCCAATTTCACATTAATACCTCTTCAAGCTCCCTTCATTCATGATTACCATTTAAAAACAATATTCACTTTATTGGTGATTCCATGACCCTATGCATGGATTTTAATGGATTTAATAGGAGTTAAAAATGTCTCCACACTTCAATCTCATGGAATCAATTTTTGGTTTATGTCCTGTTATAGGCTCAATTTACACCCTTGGAGAGGGTTATTCAGGCTCCCTTTAATTAAGCTACATAATGGGGACAACATCAAGATGTGGGTATCTTGTGGTGATGTTGAATCTATATATAAGGTTAGCTTCCTCTTTTATTCTCATCTAAAAATAATTCTAAATTAATTCTTCACAAGGAAAAGGGTTAGAAAGAGTATAAGGGTTCCTAAGAAAGTTAACTAGGTGATGAACCAAATAAAAATGGGAGGCTCCCATAAGCTTGAACCCACACTAGATCTACAAAAAATAATGCTAGCTCACATAGTCTCAAGATCAAGATAGTTACATAAGTATTTCATAGAATAGGTTCAATAAGTAATGAATTTAAATAAAAAATAGTTTTAAGTATCACTAAAATCTCACATTAATGGTAGAAAGAACACTAATCTAGACCTAAAACTCAACTTGAATACACCCTAGAAAAGGAGAAAGAAAGAAGGACCTTGGATGAGGAAGATTCTCCTTCAAGCAATGCCATACTGCACAACTAACTCAATATAGATCCAAGGCAAGAGATAGGAAAAGAATGTCTTATATTGCATCAAGAGGTAGTTATTACAAATGTTTGATAAGGTTGAGCCTAATCAAGATGAGAATATTTTGCAATATCTTAGAGAGTATCCCTATCTCCTAGAAAAATAAAAAGTCTAAAATATGAGAAACTTTTTAAAGGAGAAGATAATGGGATAATATAAGAGAAGGGGAGAGAGAGAGAAAGAGCATTTTCCAATAATAATCAATTAGATTCCAACTATCAAGGAATGATCCACCATGCTTTGGTCCAATGAGGACATAATCCATCATGAACAAGATAGTCTTTATTTTTTCCTAATAGCCTCCAATCAATAAACTAAAAGACGATTTTTTACAAGGATGGTAGGTCATGATCCTATTTACGAAAGGGAACCTTAGGCACTCTAAAAATATATTAAATGCTTGAGCTACTTCTCCAACCACTAGATCTCAATCTTTAATCTTAATTACAATTGATGTGTTCATGAGGATCAAATATTTGAATATTGAAACTGAAAGTGTCATGCCATGGATGGAAGTTAGTACTTGCATTATCAATGATGGAGCCACATTGATAGATGAGCCCCTATGCATTTATCATATATGTGATGCATTTTCATAACTAGATCATAGGTTCATCTATAGATGGAAAACTAATCTAATATTATTAGTTTTAATATAGCCTTTATATTAATACAGACCTATAGACTATAGATCCCATTTTATGGATATAATAGGTCTAAAAAACCCAATCTATCCTTGCAGGATCCAAGAGTTCATTATATATGCAGGTCTTCCTTTTAAAAAGGTGAATATAGTCATAAGACGACCCCATAAGCTATATATTTATGAACCAGAGGTTCATATTTACCCTTAATGGTGGTACTTTATGTTCATTATATCTTACTACATCAGTGCATCCCTTTAATGGTGTTAGATCAAGATTCAATGGTGATTGGATAATCCTACAAAACCTATTTGATTCCATGAAAAAATGGCTTCTAAAATTCCATAAAAAATCTTAGGCTCACCTTTTTTCTAATTGGATATCAATATTTGACTCATCTTATTGACATATTGAACTTTAATCACACCATTGAACTTGATCTATATGATCAAGTTCTAGCCATCAATCTTGCCCTTGACTTATCAACTTTATCCAATATTATGCCAAGTGTCAAACACATATTTATTCTTAGGATTCAATATTAGTCTATAGCCTCATGCGCTTACACCATGTGTCAATAGTTTGAGCTCTTTAACTATTTGACTCATCTATCACTATTGGATCAAGATGTACGATACAATGTGGACCATTAGATCTACTAGGACCCACTATTTGAAAACAAATTATTATTATTATATGAGCTTAAAATTGATGTCCTTACTCCCATAAAATTAAATTAACATGACCATCATTGACATTTATATAACCTTCAAATTTAATCTCAAAAAGATTTGTTTTGCTCGAGCTTAAAGTTGACATTAGTGTGAATGTATTATATTATATGTTTAACTTTGGAAGCTTATAAATTGATCTAGAAAGCTCACCTAGTCATGAAAATTATAGAGGATGATCTTGGCATGTAGAACTTCCTAGCACTATAATCCTTTGGCTCACAAGGGATTTCTGAATGAAGATAAAAATTACATAAATAGATTGGTTTTTTTTCTCTTACGTGACATCCTAGTGATAATCTAGATCTTAAACTTTATATAATTCATCATTTGATCAATACTTCGAGTTTCTAATGGATTATTAAGGTTCATGCAACCTAGTCTATGCTTATAATTTCTCTAAACATATGATAACCTGAATGGATTCCTCCATTCACATTGTTGGACCTATTTTAAACCTTTCGATCCACTACTTCATCAAACATTATAAGAAATTCATATGTGGGCTAAAAATAGCCAACATATTTGGTGACTCATAGGGGTTTTATGCCTATCTATGCAAGAGAACCTAGACAAAATTGCCTAGTCTAGTCCATTAGGCATAGAGTCTCCTCTCTACAATTGATTTGATCATGAATATGATACAAGGCTACCCCTATGAAACCTCTCTTAAATAAATAAGGATAAAAAGTAAAACAACAAAAAAGTGCCCAAGACAATTTGGAAAAGGAAACAACAAAATAGAAAGGAAATGTGCACAAGGCACTTAGAGGAAACCATAAAATCTACCTACCCTAAACTAACCAGTTAGAATGGGACCTATACAAAACCATTGTTGGTTGTAGAAAATAGTTACCCTCCCTCACTAATCTAATATAATTTACAGGATTGAGGGTAGCCAAAAAAATATGGAGTGGATAATGAATATATTAACAATACACCTCTCCAAGAGAAAGAAAAAAATAAACTTACCCACCGAATCTAATCGACTAGACACACAGGCATGTTGGAGTGAATAGGCAAGTTGATCTTATTCTTCTTGTTTCTCAAATTTGTGCTCTAAATTAAGCAAAACCTATGATGGCTCCTCTTTGTCATCTTCCAAATGAGCTAGGTATCTTATAGGACATCCTCTTGTCAATAAAAACATTAAGTAATTAGATTTTACCTCATTCTTGTATTTTATTGCTCCATCATTATGCTCCACAGACACCATCATATCATAGTCTCCCATAAGAGGCACATAGCCTGATCTAAATATCTCAAATAAGTCCTCTAACTCCTTATCTATTGATGGTGTATGCAAACTAATCTTGAGTTGGTTAGGATTTTCTCCTTGAAGCACATGTTCATACGATATGCTTTGTTCACCTTCAAGATTCTCCTCCATCACACAAAATGGTGGTCTATCAAATTCTACTTCCTAAGCATTCAAGAGTCTTCTTCATCAACCTCAATCATTATTTCATCTTGTTTCTCAACTATAAATGAAGGTTGATTTGAACATATAAGATCAAAAAATATGCCTATGTCTTACTTAGGGTCTAATTTCCTTTCTTCTAGCTCTAATCCATTAGGGCTATCTTCATTTAAAAACTCACCCTAAAATGAACCATTTTTTGGTTCCTATTTCTGATCCTCTTCTTGATCTATATAGAATGGACTTTCAATAGTACATTAAAGGTCTGCTCTATTTTCAACTTGAGGATTGCCTTTATTAGGATCTAGCTCATTAGTGTCAAATCCATGCCAAAAAGGTCTGTCTAATCCTGATTCTTCCCCTTCTAAATGAAGTAGGATACCTGTTATGGTCTCTTCATCATAAACACTTGCATTGTCCTCTTTAGGTTCATCTTTGATTGTAAGTTCTTCCTCTATCATTTGTACAATAATCTCTTTATACAAGAGGAGGATGGTGGGGGGGGTGAAGAAGTTCACCCTGATTATATCTTAGGAGGGTATTCTTCTAGCTAGGGACTTTGAATGGTATTTTTGGTTCATATTGAGGGAAGGAGAGAGAGTCTGAGAACTTTTGTACACCTATGAACTACTAATTTGACTCAAAAGAGGATGGTTAATATTTTGTTAGTTCTAAAATGAAAACAAATTGACAAAAATGCACTAACTAGCATACATCTCTAGGCCTAGCTACTAGGGGGAGCTTAGTTAAAAAATAAAAATGGAAATCATAACTAAAATTCAAAAGAAAACCTTTTTTCACCTTCCTTGGATGCTCCCAAAATGCTTGTTGTAGTGGCTTGCTCGACTTTGTGCTCATGAAATCTGCATCAATGGAAGCTTGGATACCTCCATCTCTCCTTAGCACCTTATGTGGCTTTGGATTAGATTGGCTTGGTTCAATATTTGGGAATTATAGCACTAATTTACATGAATCTTTGGAATCAATTCAACATTATAACTTTGGCATATTAGAGCTTCTAATTCAATAAGCAAGGCCTTTTATTTATAAATTTTTGTAAATGGCTAAAATCAACCTAAACCATCCTTCTCAAGATGGAGATGTGTGTCTAAGGATTAATTAAATTATACAAATACAATTCATAAATAGGCTTATCAATATTTGGGATAGAGGTACATTAATGAGGCATGGGGTGGCTTGATGAGATATTTTATGTATGTATGGCCAAGGGATGTCTTCTCAAGAAATGATGTCATTTTGATGATGTAGATATTCAATATTCATTTCTAAAAACAAGTATCCAAAAATTTCCATAGAATTATTAATTAGGATCTTGATTTGGTTTAATTATCTCGTACACATGATTAAGCAATTTTGTGTAAACCTTGGCTCTTTAGTATACAAAATAATCAATTTGGTCAGCATGTCTTGTTATTGTCTCAAAATTTGACTAGATTGGAATTGAGAGTCAATGTTAGATGCATTGGATCTTTTATCCCATTTGGGATGTTTTCAACACAAAATAACAAAGGCACATGTCTTATGTAAAATATTTGATAGAAAAGAGAAATCCAGAGCACCTAGGTGTGAAAATGGAATTTTGACTTGAAATGATCTGATCAAAGTTAGCTAACCCATAAATTACATTTCCAAATTTAAAAATACCTTGGAAAAAATTGGCACTTGAATATATCAATTTCAAAGCTTTTAATGTGTTTTAAGGTCAAATTGTGCACTTTGGTGGAAATTGGTCAAAATCTTAGTTGGAGGTTATCAATGCCCAGATTTAGGTGTCTATAGAACAAAACTCATTGAGATGAACTATGGTTGCTTGATTTAATATTGGTACAACATGTTCCTCTTCCAAAAAAGCCTATTGGTTTGCATCAACTAACACCTCATCTTGCTAAAAGCCTTTCTAAATTTACTTTCATGAGGGAAAAGTATAGGGAGTAGCCTCTTTTTCTTGAATTGATTTTTAGACCTTAATAAATAATGCCTCCTTATTTTTTGCATGCCTTCCTTGACTAATTTACATGAGGGGAATGTGTGGGAAACATATACATTTTCTTGATTTTGATTCTCTTCCTCTTTACTCATTTTTTGCTCTAATTATTTAATTTGTCTATATATATTCTCTTTGAATAGAATCTCTTTAAGGTGGTCAGTGGCCTCATGAAGATAAGAAACACAAGAGGGTTGGTATGAGGTAAAAGAGGAGTCTTTAGGAAGATAAGTGGGATCTTGGATATCAACAATAGGTTGTTCCAGAATAGTTTCCTTTTCTATTTGAAAACTTGCTTGGATTAAATTCCAAGAAGGGAAAGTCTAAGGAATACATGAATAACTTGGAGCATAAGAGGGGGCACCTAGAGTAGTTATTTGGGAAAGGATGGGTGCACTATATGAGGGCTAAGGTGGTGTATATGAAGCTATAGAAGGTCAATGGAATGGGACCTACTATTATTCAAGGTCTCTTAGCTTATCCTCAATGGTCTGAATGTACCCACTAACATCCAACATTTCACTTGAGAGGTTTTTCCAACTTTCTCTCTCAATATGAATCCATTTCTCTTTCATTAGTTGTAATACACCTCTTATGTCATGAATGATGTGATCAGGTATATCTTGACCATCTCCCCTCTATGTATTAAGGTTTATCATGTACTTTTGATAGCTTGAGATTATTTTCCTCCAACTAGAAATGGATTGGTTTGGGGAAAAACTAGGGAGACTTTGAGCTTGAAAAGGTTGTTGCACTAAATATTGAGAACCACTTAGGGTGAAGCCATAAATATTGATAACATAATATGAAGGATGATAAGGTAGAGAAAAAACATTTTGATCAAAATATGATTGATTTTACATATCAGATAATGATGATTAGGTACTGAGACTGATCAAACCAACTGATAGATGCTCAGATTCACCATTGATGTTTGTAGAATACCTCCAAAGGCTGATACGTAGAAGAATAACACCAAAAATTCTTTCACTAATTTGGAGCTTAGTTCCATCAAGCATGTCAAAAACTATTTTAGGCTCAATTTTCACCCTTGGAGAGGGTTATTCAATCTCCCTCTAATTGAGCCTCATAATCAGGACAACCTTAGGTTGTGGGTATCTTTTGGTGAGGTTGGACCTTTGGAGAAGGCTAGATTCCTCTTTGGTGTTCACCTAAAATTAATGATTCATAGGGAAAATGGTTAGAAAGAGGATAAGGGATCTTAATAAAGTTAACTAGGTGATGCACTAAATAAAAATGGGAGACTCCCATAAGCTTGAACCTGCACTAGATCTACAAAAGACAATGCTAGCTCACACAATCTCAAGATTAAGCTAATTACATAATTATTTCATAGAAGAGGTTCAGGAAGCAATGAATGTAAACAAAGAGGATTTATAATACTCATTTAAATCTCACATTAATAAAATAAAGAATACTAATCTATACTTTTAACTCAACTTGAATATACCCTAGAAAAGAAGCAAGAAAGGACCATGGATGAGGAAGATTCTCCTTCACACAATGCCATAGTACACAATTCACTCAACATAAATACAAGGTAAGAGATAGGAAAATAAAGTCTTATATTTTATGAAGAGTTATTTCTTACAAATGACTGATAGGGTTGATTCTAATCAACATAAGCATATTTTGAATTATCTTAGAGAGTATCCCTATCTCTTAGAAAGATAAAAACTCTAAAATCTGAGAACCTTTTCAAATGAGAAGAGAATGGGATAATATAAGATAAGGGGAGAGAGAGAGGAAAATATTATAAGAAAAATAAATGATATTTCCCCTAACAAGGAATGCTCTACCATGCTTTGGTCCAATCAGGATGTAAGACATCATGAACAAGATAGTCTTTATTTTTTCCCAATAGCTTTCGAGCAATACACTAGAAGACAAGAGTTTTAGCAAGGATGGAAAGTCATGATCCTATTTATGAAAGGCACCTTTAGGAACTCTAAAAATATATTAAATACTCAAATTTATTTTCCAACAACTAGATCTCTATCTTTGATTTTAATTCCACTTGACATGTTCAAGAGGATAAAATCCTCAAATCCTATATTGACAATGTCATGCCATGGATGCCAGTTAGTACTTGCATTGTTGATGATGGATCCACACCGATAGATGAGCCCCTATACATTTATCACATATATATTCCATTTACATATCTAGATCATATGTTCATCTATAGATGGAAAAACAATCTAAGATTATTAGTTTTCCTATAGCCTTTATGTTAATGCATAACTATAGACTATAGAGCCCTTTTTATGGATATAATAGGTCAAAAAAACCCAATCTATCCCTCCAAACACCAAGAGTTCATTATATATGTAGGTCTTTTAATAAAAGTGAACACAATCAGAGGAATGACCTTGTAGGCTATAAATTGATGAACTAGAGATCCATATTTAGAATTAATGGTGGTCCTTTATGTTCCTTATATCTTACTACATTAATGTGTCTCTTTAATGGCATTGGATCAAGCTTCAATTGTGATTGGGTAATGCTACAAAACCTATTTTCTTCCATTTAAAAATGGCTTCTTGAATTCCATCAAAAGTCTTGGGCTCACATTTATTCTAATTGGTTATCTAGATCTGACTCAGCTTGTTAACATATTGACCTTTGCTTGCACCATCGATCTTGATCAGTACAATCAAGCAACAACCATAAATCTTGCCCTCAATTTTTCAACCTTTTCCAAGATTATGACATGCATCAAATGTACATTGATTCTAAAGATTCATTATTAGTCCATAACCTCATGCACTTATGCCATGTACCAATCTCTCAAACTCCTTGACTATTTAAATCATATCATACTATTGGATCAAGATGTACGATGCAACATGAAACAATAAATATATTGGGACCCACTATTTGAAAACTAATGGTTGTTTTATGAGCTTAAAATTGATGTCTGCACTCTCATTAAATGACATTCTTATGAACAACATTGACATTTGTGTGACCATCAAATTTAAGCTCAAAAGGATTTTTTTCCTTACGCTTAAACTTGATGTTAGCACAAACTTCTTATGTTGTAGGTCTAACTTTAAAAGATTATAACTTGAGCTAAAATTTTCGTGTAGGCATGAAAAGTTTAGAGGATGATCTTGGCATGTAGACATTCTTGGTGCTATAATTTTTTGGCTCATAGGGGCTTCCTAAGTGAAGATAAAAATTACACAAGTGGACTGGTTTGTTTGCTCCTATGTGACATTTTAGTGATGGCTTGACTCTTAAAATTTTCACAATTCATCCTTTGATCAATATTTGTTTTTGATGGATTCTTAAGGTTCCTACAACCTGGTCCATGCTTATGAATGCTTATAACATATGAAAACCTTATTGGATTCCTCTATTTGAATTTTTGGACTTGTTTCAAACCTTTTGATCCACTACTTCATCAAACCATGCATAACTTCATATGTGGGCCAAAAATGGCCAACAAGTCAATAATCTTCATGAACAAAGGCTAAGACTATCAAACCCTTTATAATGGTGTGATTGCAACCTAAGAGACACCATATTTCACTTATAAATATTAAGAGGTTTTGAATGGGACCCAGTGGTGTTTTGAGGTGGTGGAGGGGTTCCCTAGATATAATCTTGTGGCATTAAGAGAGATAAAAAGGATCTATTCTTTATGAACAGAACATGCCTAAAACCCCCTAAAATCCTAAAAAATACTAGTTGAGATAAATTATCCTATAAATAACATGAAATTACCTAGGTTTCCCCTAAAACCTATTGGACATTATTGAAGACTCCAATTAGATATTCTAGATGTAATTTGTCTATACTTGCAGTTGTATAGACTGTAATAAATGTACTATTTTACAAATTTTTAAGTGTTTTTCAAGGTTTTTGGATATATGAAAACTTTAAAACTATTTATATAGGTAAAATAATATGTATTTCATCTTTTCAAGCCAAAATATCCATTTAAGATATTATAGAATTGATCAAACAAACACCAATTTTCAAGGCAGTCTTAAATAGGCCTAAAATGAGACTAGGTTTCAAGGCCATTTCATGTTTATCACACTTTCACTAGGACTCAAATTTGACATGGATGTTGGTGATAGGATAGGTAAATTTAATCACAAAATTATAATAAGTTTCACATGTGTGGAAGTGTTTTTAGGCTAAAAGTTAATTTTTAGGCAAAGAGGCCTAATTGAGGAGAGAGAAAGGTAGAAAAAACACTTCCACCTAGAACCATGACTTTAAATTTGGAATGGAGATGTAAATACATAATAGGTAATCAAAAATATTCTCATTTTATAAGGAACCTACATACATTATTTTATACAAGGAGGTATACACATTTTCAGGGCTATAAGGAATGAGTCCAAATTGGAGCTTTTGGTGCAAAATGAGTTCTTGGGAGTAGTTTGAGACTCAAAAATGAGTTTTTTAGGTTTAATATGATGTGAATAGTATATAAATGGAGATAAAATTAATTGGATAATATGAATTCAATTTTTGACACTTGTAAGTAAAATTGGCCTAGTGAGACAAAGAGACTTCTAGACACCTAGCAAGAAAATGAAGTGATGTGTCAAAGAGAGCTTTTAGAGATTAGTTGAAAGGTTTTAAGAGTAGCTAAAGGATGTAAATAAATATTACCTAGACATAAATATTAATACTTGTCATTCCAAAATCCAAGGCAAAGGGTAGTTTTGAGGAACAAGGCAAGGTGTCAATTGTAATATCCCCTGTCCAATAGGGAATATATAGAAATACAAAGCTCTGAACAAAGATACAATCTTGAAAAATAAATTCAGATAAACAATAAACCATAGTAAATCTCTAACTACCAATCAAAGATCTTATTATTCATCTAGATGATTACAATAGTTGTCCTTTGTCATGCATATACAGAATATGAAAATATAGTCTTGAAAACCTGATTCCTCTAGCAAACTGGAAATAACCCTGGGTCTGTGCGGCTCTCAGGTCGCTATGTCAAAAACACAATTGCCATCATCGGTTGATATACTGCCAACATCGGTCACTGTGGGTCCTTCTCTACCGACGTCGGTCCTCAGTCGGCCAATGTCGATCACTGGGGATCTCTGCCTGCCGATGTCGATATCTGCGTGGAGCTGTACGGATCTATACGGACTTCGTACAACTGCCAATATAATATAACACACCCTGATAGCTGAACAACCTGATCTCAAGATATATGATTCCAATACAGAAGATCTATATCTGTATAACTTATTGAATCAAAAACCTAATAAAATAAATACCTGAAAAGCTCTATGACAACTTCTGTATGAAGTTACCTCTCAAATCTGTAAACCTCTGTGATAATTTTTGTATGAAGCTATCTCTCAATTTGGCAATAGATCAACTGATATTTCATAGCCTTTAAATCACACACACTGAAGAGTGGATGTTCTCTAATGCAAATGGAATCCTGGAACCCTTGGCTCAGTCTTCATAGAAGAATTCTTCAATATCAAAATCAATAATCAAATCATGAATCAATAATGGCCTCAATGAGAAACCCTTATACCCTCAAAATATATGCTTGCCCTAATTAGGGTTTTCTTAAATTAGAATTAGGGTTTCTAAATTAAAATTAGACCAAATAATTAATATTTGATTAAATCAATCAAATATTAATATCTCCCTCAATACATGTCCGATCGAGCCCAAACGAAAGCCAACTGGAAAAATTCTGCTAAACAAAGCCAAGCCAATCTCCATCAAGACCCTCTAACCATCCTATCAGCCTATGAGGGTTGCATAATAGGCTAACCATCAATTTTGAACATGTCAACTAAAAAGGGGACATGACAATCCACCCCTCCTGTAATTACTTGCCCTCAAGCAATCACTGAATAATAAACCAATCAATCCACCTGGATCCCAAATGTAGTCATGATCTCCACCAATGTCAATCAATACAAACTCCATGCCATGTCCATCACCACTCTCATCTAATGGTGTCACATCATCTCTAGTACTAAGATAAGAATCCCAACATCCAATCCATAAATAAAAATCAACCGACAACTCAAGTAAACTCCTTACCTGAATAATATCTAAATCTGGATTGTGAAGGCTAGAAATAGTCATATTATCATCAACTTGTGACCCGACTATAATAGAAAGCTGAGTCCCTACCACGTGTGATAACTCCTAAACTGAACTCACCTCAAGACCAAGCTCATCCTCATATCTCTCCTATGTTGGTGCCAATGTGCACTCGTCATCGCACTCTATCATGTCATGTCATATGAGCATCTCCATCTGATGAAAAAACATATATCTGAAGCTGCTGCCCCATATTGCCTTAAGAATATGTGTCTTCCCATCAGCATCAAAGTGAACCTCCATGTCCTTGATACAAAGAGTAACTTCCTCAAATGAATGAAGCTACTTCATACCCAAGACTAAGTCTATATCCCCCATGTTTACCACATAATAATCATCCTTGAACTCATAGTTGTTCAAGCACAATGGGAGGTCTCTAATCATACGCTCACACCTAAGAGTGTGACCATCGGCTACCTTAACTTTGATGCCCTCAAAATCTTTGGTAGTGAGTCCACGCTTCTCCACAAATCTAGCATCTATGAAATTATGTGTGGCTCCTGTATCAAGAAGGGTGATGACCTTCTACCCTGCCAAAACTCCATAGAGTCTGAATGACTCATTCGACTGAATGCTGGATAGGTGTGCCTCCTATATGTGAAGCTCTAACTCTACCTCTACCTTAGGCTCTAAATCCTCTGCCTCTGCCCCCTCAAAACTATTTTTCTATTTAGAATCCTCTGAATCTGAATCCTCATAATAATCCCACATCACTCGATTGGCCTTGCCCTTAGGCCTCAAAGGATAATCGTGATTGGCATCATAGGGACCTTTGCAGTAGAAGCAAAGCTTCTTCCTGCGTAGATCATTAAGTGCCTCACAATCCAAAGGTGGTGTGGCTAGATTGGCCTTTGAATCATTTTAAACCCTGGATTTATCTATGTTAAAATCCAGTCTCTCTCTATCTCTGTTGGAGCACTTATGATCCCTGGGTGAAGAAGTACCTCTGGAGTTATATCTACTAGATGGGGATTCCATCTCCATATTGTGTGCCTTCTTCATAGCTATCTGTAATGAAGGAGGATCAAAGGCTTTGATCCAACCTCTCAATGGTTCTGTCAATCCCTCCATGAAGAGAACTACCAATCTACGTTCTGAAATATTGGGCACCATGACTGCCAATCGCTAAAACTCACCAATGAAGGACTCCAAGTTCCCTATTTGTCTCAACTATGCCAGATCTCAAAAGTAAACCTCAGGATCTTTCCTATCAAATCACTCAACCGATCTATCCACAAAGTCCTGGTACTCTGTCACCTGGTTATGCTGAAGTGTTACCATACCATGGTACCACCAATCATGTGCTACTCCATCCAAGTGTAAAGTGGTGTATTTGATGGCCTCTATCTCTGTCATTGGTCTCAATGCCAAAAATGTGTCAAGCTTATGAACCCAAGCTTGAGCTGTCATCTTGCTATTGCCATCAAAAGTAGTCAAAGAAAGCTTGCCAGTAGCCTTCTTCAGCTCACTGAGTTGAACTCTAGGCCTCCTGTCCTGTCTAAGTAATTTGTAGTGCTCTCTCCTCAGAGTAACAAAATGATCAAAGGACATCTTCCCCTAAACTTGAGGAGTGAATAAGTCCCACTCATTAGTTGTAGCCATGAGGGTATCTGCAAATAGGGAATCACCTGCCGCCTCCTCTACTGGTGCTTCTTCTGGTTCATCCTGTATGAATGTAGGCCATGTAGGTCTATCAACGGTCCTAGAATGGGTCAGCTTTGGTCTCTAATTAATAGTAGCACTCCTGCTATCTCCTTATTCCCCATTCTATCTATCAAGTGCATTCATCCTCTCTATCATAGTAGTGAGTCTCTGTATTATCTGATTCATCTGCTATTGGCCTATCATCATAACACATTGGAATTCTCTGGTGTCCTGATCAACATCATATCTATGGCCCCTGAGTGGGCTACCCTCATGTCTATCACTCATGATGATCGGTGGTTGATCTAACACCTGGGTACCTTCAAGCAAGGCTCTACTGTGAGTGTTATACCCGTGTGGTCCCAACTCTTGTGGCTACATAAGATTGTCAAACCCTCAGGATGGTAGGATTTAGCTCTGATACCACTGTAATATCCCCTATCTAATAGGGAATATATAGAAATACAAAGCTCTGAACAAAGATACAATATTTTAGAATAAATTCAAATAAACAATAAACCACAGTAAATCTCTAACTTCCAATCAAAGATCTTATTATTCATCCAGATGATTACAATAGTTGTCCTTTATCATGCATATATAGAATATGAAAATACAGTCTTGAAAACTTGATTCCTCTAGCAAACTAGAAATAACCTTGGGTCTATGCGGCTCTCAGGTCACTATGTCGAAAACACAGTCACTGTCATCGGTCAATATACTATTGATGTCGGTCACTGTGGGTCCTTCTCTGTCGATGTTGGTCTTCAATCGACTGATGTCAGTCACTAGGGATCTCTACCTGCCGATGTTGGTATTTGCGTGGAGCTGTATAGATCTGTATGAACTTTGTACGACCGCCAATATAATATAACACACCCTGATAGCTGAACAACTTGATCTCAAGATATATGATTCTAATATAGAAGATCTATATCTGTATAACTTATTGAATCAAAAACCTAATAAAATAAATACCTGGAAAGCTCTGTGACAACTTCTGTATGAAGTTACCTCTCAAATTTGTAAACCTCTGTGATAACTTTTGTATGAAGCTATCTCTCAATTTGGCAATAGATTAGCTAATATTTCATAGCCTCTAAATCACACACATTGAAGAGTGGACATTCTCCAATGTAGATGGAATCCTGGAACCCTTGGCTCAGTCTTCACAAAAGAATTCTTCAATATCAAAATCAATAATCAAATCATGAATCAATAATGGCCTCCATGAGAAATCCTTATACCCTCAAAAGATATGCTTTCCCTAATTAGGGTTTTCTTAAATTAGAATTAGGGTTTCTAAATTAAAATTAGACCAAATAATTAATATTTGATTCAATCAATCAAATATTAATATCTCCCTCAATACATGTTCGATCGAGCCCAAACGAAAGCCAACTAGAAAATTTTTGCTAAACGAAGCCAAGCCAATCTCCATCAAGACCCTCTAACCATCCTATTAGCCTATGAGGGTTGCATAATAGGCTAACCATCAATTCTGAACATGTCAAATAAAAGGGGACATGACATCAATCAAGGTTTGAAACTTCCATACGACTTGGAGTAAAAGAGGATCTTTAGAAGACTAAAAATTGTATTTGAGGACCTAATGTGGAATTTTATTACCTTATTATTATTTTAAATCCTTTTGGACACTTGTTTCTCTCTCTCATAATCCTTTCTCTCCTTATACTCTCACTTTCTCTATATATTTTGTTGAGTGTGGAGCCCTTTGGGGCTATTACATGACCATATGAATAAATTTTGGGGGCCTAAAGAGCTCCAAGGATGTGGGGGGAATAGTTTTAATTACTCCACCTTTTTTGAAACCTTGTTATACATGTGAGGGGAATATTCCTAGTATATTTCTAATTTTTATGTTTCCATGTTTTATGGAGTTGGTTATTAGTTGTCTATTTTCCATGTGTCTTCCATGTTTTGAGGGAGTTAGTTTTTTCTTAGAAAATTTAATTCATTCCTTGTTACAAGGATATGGTTGTGATCACATTATGTTGGAAAATTTTCCCTTAAATGGTGGAGACCCTTAGTTTGGCGTGTTCCTTCATGAGACAGTTTTTGGTTCCTTTATTATATTATGCTCGTATGTTGATGACATGTTAGTTTTAAGAAAGAACATACAACATATTCATATGCTCAAGAAATAGCTTAGTGACTCCTTTTCTATGAAGGATTTGGGTGTTGCAAAGAAAATCCTTAGTATGAGGATTTCTCATGATAGGAAGGAGAGGAATCTGATCTTATTCCAATCAGAGTATGTCAAGAAAGTCTTGGAAAGGTTTAGCATGTTGGATGCTAAATCTATTGGTACTCCTTTGGTAGACAACTTTAGATTATCAAAAGAGCAGTGTCCCAAGATAGAAGCTAAAAAGCTTAGGATGTCCAAGGTACCTTACTCATCAATACTTAGCAGCTTGATGTATGCCATTATTTGTACTAGGCTAGATATTTCCCAAGTAGTGGGAGTTGTGAACATGTATATGAGTGATCTAGGTTATGAGAATTTGAAAGTAGTTAAATGGATTCTTCAGTATTTGAGAGGAAGCATGGATTTTGCATTATATTATGGTGGATTAGATACCACTTTGCCTAATTATGTGGACTTGGATATGGTAGGGGATAATGATAGCAAGAGGAGTATGATAAGATATATATTTATTATTAGAGATATAATGGTTAGTTGGATTTATAAGATACAAAAGGCTATGTATTTACCAACCATAGAGGTGGATTATTTTGCTACCACATGGGCTAGCAAGGAGATATTTGGTTACAAGAGTTGTTTGAATATTTTGGGCATGAAAAAGAAGTTGGGAGACTACACAATGATAGTTAGAGTGTTATTCATTTGGAAAAGAACTCTACTTTCCACTTGAGGATGAAACACATTCAATTACGTTATCACTTCATTATGATAGCTTTAGAGGAGAACTTGGTGAAGCTAGAGAGGATTAATACTAGACAAAATCCTATAGATATGATGACCAAGGTGGTAACATTGGACAAGTTGAGATTATGTTTAGATTTGGTTGGCCTTAGTGGTCATGGAGTAGTGATAGATTTGGTTCAAGAGAAATGGTCTCTAAGTGGAAGATTATTGAGTGTGGATCCCTTTGGGTCTATCACATGACCATATGAATACATTTTGGTGGCCTAAAGAGCTGCAAAGATGTGGGGAGCACAATTTTCCCTACTCCACCTTTTGTGGAACAGTGATCCACATATGAGGGGAATATTCCTAGTATATTTCTAATTTATATGTTTCCATGTTTTATGGAGTTGGTTATTATTTTCTATTTTCCATGTGACTTCCTTATTTTTAGGGAGATAGTTGTTTCTTGGAAAATGTAATGCCTTCCTTGTTACAAGGAGATGGTTGTGATCACATGATGTTGGAAAATGTGCTCTTGAAAGGTGGAGACCCTTAGTTAGGTGTGTTCCTTCATGGGAGAGCTTTTGGATGAGCTTGATGAGATGGAAGTGAGTTGTATTGAGTGGATGATGATTATTTTGGATAATCATGATGAATTTGTTCCTCCTTTCATGGATTTTCCTTCAAATTCTATATACACAGGGTGTGGTGTGGCCTTTATAGGTTGATGATTTATTTTTAAGGTGTGGCTTTATGGATCAGAATCAAAGTATAGGTGTTTTACAAAGTGCAAGTGTTTATTATAGGGTATAGTTTAACAACTTGTGAGATACAAAATTGTGTAGGTGCATGTGAAAGTGAAACTATTTGTGCAACATTTTCTATAGGATATTTTCATATCTCTATGAGATTTCATTGTAGTCTTGGTATTTAGATTATTATTTTATTTGAGAACTTTCATTGGTGGATGTATCCCACATTGGGTGAACCACGTTAGATCTATGTTATTTGTGTTATTATCTTGTTCTCTCATTTATGCTTTCATAATAATGGTGAATTAAGGAATGTTTCCATGCTACATGTTAATGCATAACTTTATATTTGGTTTATGGTAATAGTAAATCTAGTTTAAAAGTGTTTTATTCCTAACATATTCAATATTGATAGGCAAAGTTTGTATCTTCCACCAAGGTATAACAAATCCCTACCCATTTTTATCCTTTGATCAATGAAGAATAATATAGTTTTACCTTATACATGGATTGGTTTCAATATGCATTCTTGATTAATTGATATTGCTAAGTGATAGTCTTGCTTCTTTGGCATGCTTATTCTTATTTAACATTCATGTTTTGTTTGGAATACTTTTTGTAGGTCTCATGAAGTTTCAAAGTAAGGTGTAAGTGTTTAGTGAGTAGTATTTTCAATACTGTCATGTCATGACCTATTGATTAGTCCTCCTAGCTCAAGCACTCTTCATAACCTTCATGAGAAAAATTGATGTGGAGAGGAATATTTGGATTAATGTCATGTTTAGGTTAGTCTCTTTTTTGAAGTTCATTTGTAGCTAGTTAGTAGTGGTCAAATCATATTTGGTGCATCACCCCATTAGAATCAGTTTCTCTCCCTATTCTTAGTAAGTAGTATATTAGTGTTAGATCCTAAGTGATTCATAAAGAGGAGATAGCCTTTTAACCTAGATATTCACCTCTCTAATAGGGTATCCAAAACCTTGAGGTGTTTCCATGTTACATCAAATTTGGAAGGCTTGAACTACCTTCTAAAGGGTGAAAATTTAATTGATAACAACCCT